>CM031869.1:7213839-7299692 GCA_018697195.1 Certhia americana
CGGCGGCGCGCGTGTGGAGCGCCTCGGTCAATCAAGCCTGACTTCACTCCGCACGCCCTGTCGTCCATACTATAACCCCCCCCCGCCCGCCTCTGTTTTGGTCCGCTTTCTGCTTCGCTGCGAGCCGGGAGCGCGGCCGCCACTGCCGATGCGGCTGCGGCTGGGCGAATGCGCGGGCGGCGGGGCGCGGGGCAGCGCTGCGCGGCGCGGAGCAGCGCGGAGCGGGGGCTGCCGCCTGGCCCGCCCCGGCTGCGGGCAGCCCGGGCGCCGGCCCCCGCGTCGGGTCGGGGCCGCCGCGATGGACCCTCCCGCGGGCATCGCCTGCGTCCTGCTCTGCTGCGCGCTCGCCCTGCCCGCCGGCGCCCTGCGGCGCCCCGGGGACAGAGGTAGGTCTCCGCCGGGACGCCTTCGGGGCCGCTCGCTTTGCCCCGCCGCCGCCGGCCGGTGCCCGCAGCCCGCCCGTCCCAAGTAGCGGCTCGTCGACCCGCGGCTTTCGGCTCCCCTTGAACTTCTTCTGCGGCTACTTTTGCCGGGTTTCCAATTGTTTCCTGCAAGCGGCAGGCGGGGACGGGGACCGGGCAGCCGCGCCGCCGGCGGGGAAGGGACGCGGGAGCGCCCGGCAGTGACAGCGCTGCGCCGCCGCCCGCTGCCTGCCCCGCTGAGCGGGCGAGCCCCGGCGGGCAGGGACCGGTGTCTGGGGTTCCCCGTGCGGGATGAAACACATGGCAGCGCGTCTGCCTCCTCTTCCTCCTGCCCGGGCCATCGGCTCCGTCCAAAACTCCCGGGCTCCCCGCTAAGACCGCTCCCGATCGCTGCCCGCGGCGTCCCCATCACCTCTCGACTCAAACCCACCGCACCGGGGGTAGTTTGAGGGACGTGCCTTTGCCTTGCAGGCTTACCACCTGCAAATCCAGCCCCTACCCCTGCCCCTGCGAGCAGTCCCGAAGTGAATCAACGCCCTCTCTTCAACGCTGGCCGCTCGGGAAGCCCCCAAAGTCCCCGAGTCGACCCGGTCACTGGCTGGGTGTGAAGGGTCCCGGCTGGGTGGGCAAAGGGGAGCGGGACCTCGCTGCAGGGGCAGGAGTGCGGGTCCTGGCAGGGTGGGGAGGCTCATGTTGTCGTCTGGTATTTTGGGGAAGAAAAGGCAAGTTTGAGTGAACTCTGCACACTTCATGCAGGTGAACCAAGTGCCTGCAAAGAGTGCAGTGTCCATCTGCCTTATGTAAGTGTCTGCTGTGCTAATGAATAATGGAATAAAAATCCCGTGGCATCAGGATATGTTTAGTTCTAGTGTCTCTGTCCTCTCTTGCTTTCTCCCTGTAAAGATTCAGTCCTGAGGAATATAGAGGAGTACAGCCTCGTCATCCCCACAAGCACCGATTCCGAGGGCAGGTTCCTATCCCACTTGGTGTCTGGACCGCCAAAAGCACGCTTCAGGAGAGCTGTGCAGGACTTGCAACATGAAGCAGCAAATGAGCAGATATTTTACAATGTCACTGTTTTTGGAAGAGAGTTTCACTTCAGGTTGCGGCCGAACTCCAGGCTCGTGGCCCCTGGAGCAACAGTTGAGTGGCAGGAGGACTCTGAGGAGACTCACATTGAACCTCTCTATGGGAATTGCCTCTATGTTGGGGATATCACTGATCTGCCAAATGCTTCAGTCGCTATCAGCAATTGCGATGGACTGGTAAGTTACTTTTGTTATTATATCAAAGATAATGATATTAATTTCCTACAGTCTTTAAATATAAAATGTGTGGACTGTCAGAAACTCACACCTCATATGGTAACTGTGAATGCAAATTAACTAATGTTCCCTTGTGTGGGAATAGCTGCGCTGCACCAGGAGCTGCTTTACAGACAGTGGCACTAGAAGTTTGAGCACATGCTCTGAGGTAGCTACTCTGAAACAGAGCAGATGAAACCAGCATTTATGTTGATTTGTGGTAAAGCTGCTTGAGGGGTCTGATGCTTTAAACCAGCAGGTTAAGGGGCAAGTTCTCAGCACCCACTTCTCACTTCCAGCCTGCAAGAGTAAATATTAGAAAGAGTTAATCCCAAATAATGGGCTGGGCTACCCTGGCAACAAATTTGATAGGTAAAATATGGTTTTGTCCTGGAAAATTTTAATTTATTCAGAGTCTGTTTTCTTGGATATTTAACTTGGTGAGTTTCATTGCCTAATCAAGTGATTGATGAAAAGTTGCAGAAGACTTTGAGTTTTATGAGCAAAACAGCCCTCTGTGATACATTTGTCAATGCTGTGTGTTTTAAAGCTGGCTGCAGCTTTCTATTCTGGAGTGCATGTTCAGCACTCAGATTATCACTGTTTGTCCCTGACATCCTAAACTGTCACACTGTCATTTGAGCAGTAATTACTGCACAGCAATTTGTTTAGTGAGAAAAAGACTTTTTTTTTTTTTTTTTTTTATAATGACCAGTTTATCCCGCCTGTACTTCCTGGCTATAGCCTTTAGAGTTTGTAATTTTGAGATTGCTTAATTGTAATGCATTCTGCCTCTGCATAAAGAGCCAGTAGGAGTCAGTTGTATTTCTATTTATTTAGTCATAGGAAGTTGTTCATTTGCTGTGCCAAGAGGATGACATGTATGGAGATAGTATGTTGGCTATCTGAGAATGGAAGGGAATCAAAATACTTTTCCCCTTAGTCTTTCCTTTCCTGTGGTTTCTCCTAGCTATGTGCATTCCTGTTTTGAGAAGCAGGTTTTAATGTTGCAGTTGTTTGATGTAGACAGCTGGCTGAGGGTAAAAGAAGCACCAGGACTGAGCAAGAAGAGCCATTCAGAGAGCAGAGTGTGAGCCTGCAGTTCTGCCTCGGGGGGGAAGCAAAAGTTCTACGCTCTCCCTGTATCTAGCACAGATCATTTTGTGCAAGGCAAATTTACTTGCTCAAGATTTACTTGCTCTTTACTTTTAGAACTGGGGCAGAACCAAAGCTTTTCTTCCTTGTTCTTCTGCTGAAAGGTGGAGGAATATCCTGTTGATGGCTACTCCTTGCCTTGTGCTCGTCTCCTCAGCACAGGTGTTCAGAGTAAGGGCAGGGGGAGAGCTTGTTCCTGCTTCCCTCCAGTGTTTGCCTGAGTTGTGGGCTCCTTATATTTTGAAAAAAGAGCTATGATAAAATAGAACAAGAGTTGAAGCCAAACTTTGGGTGAGACTCTAAAGGTCCAAGGCCCCATGTTGCATGTAAAAATTACAAAGAATGAGAATTGTTTATGAAATGAAGTGAAAATAAATTAAATGAAAAGGCTTTCTAAATTACCGCTGTTTTCACATTTGTAACTTCTCAAATGCAAAGGTGTGAAGCCAGGCCTCAATGCAATGATAAATGCACTCATAAATGACTGGAATCCAGAAAGCTGTCAAAGGAATTGTAGTTTTCAGCTTTTATGCCCAACCCATGTGCCTGCCTTTTCCAGTGTTCGTGTTTTCATTAGAAGAAGGTGGAGAGTTGGTCTGCACTGGGAGGCGCCACATTCTAATCTGGATGGTTTTCACATGGAATTACGACTTCTGTGGTTCTGCTAATACATTTGGAAATGGACTACTGCTTCCTCCAGGATGTATCTACGTGGCAGATGTTGCAGGGCAGAGATGTATTTTTTTTTGCCCAGGTAACTAAAGCCTTCCTGCAGGAAGCATTGCCTCAATACCTTTAGGCTGCAAAGATTTCCTTGAGATTGTGCAGTAATCTGTTTTGGAACAGCAAATTGAACTCCAGTCCTTTGGGTACCATGTTCCATCTCTACCCTTTCCCTCCATCTCAGTTTCTTTCTTTCTTATGGGGTGAGTGTATAAAACAGATTATCAATAGAATTACACGAACTCAAAGGAGTTATACTAATGTTTCTCCAAAAGCCACTGCTTGTGGACAGAAATAACAAGTAAGTAACCACAGAAGTTAATACTGCTTGTAATTGTTTCTCTCTTTACCTTTTATTTCTTGTTTTTTGCAAAGAGTATTGAAGAGTCCTTGGAGCAATATTTTGGCAGCAAGACATACATAGAGACCACTGGGCTGTATGCTTTTCTTGGGTTTATTGACATTTGGAGGTGAATAAAGACATGAGCAAGGCTATTCCCAACTGGTTTTTTATGTCCATTTTTCACTTCACACCTAGTTTTCTTCATTAAAACCCAAGTATTTCCACCACCTTTTCTAGGTTATTCTGGAGGTGGGATGGTGGACCTCTCTTATGACTGAGGTGTCAACTGACAAGTGTTAGAATTTTGCATTGCAAACTTGATTAATCTAATTCCTACTATTTATTTTTGAAGTGCTTGCTTTTGAAGGTGGTTTAACATCTGTCTATGCATCTTGTGGTCTTCTGTCTTTTGCATCAGCCATCACGGCTGAAGCAATACTGGCCTTGAAGTGTCCTACTTTGATTTTTACATTACAAAGTTTTGTTGACTGAATCTGGTTTAAGTCAGCAAATGCATCTGCCACCTTGCCAACTTCTGATGTTATTTCCTTTGAACATCTCTTTTGGTTTGCACTGAACTGCCAACTATGTCTTATTTTCCAGTTATTGTCTTAAAAGAGTCTGGCTGGTGGAATTGGTTTTGCCAAATGAGAAGTTGTTGGAAGGAATTTACATGAAAATAGTAGATCTGTGAAGGGCCTTTTGAACTGTACTATAAATGATGAGATCTGCTGCCCTGACTGAGGAGATACACATTATTTTGGGTTCTCATGGTTTTCTGTATCAGAAGTCAATGAAAAATTTATTGACATAAAAATCAAATCTGAGACAGATGAAGAGAACTTCTGAAGTATGCAATCTAGGTGTGTTGTCAGAGCTGGAGTGGATCATTAAAAATTGTGGGTGAAGAATCAAAGTTCAAGCTAATCAATAGATTTTTAACAGCTTTCTGAATTATGAATGTGATTTTTACCATATTTTAAAAAAAAAAAAAGTACAGTGAAAGCTTTCCCACTTCAAATAAAAACACTCTGGACAACTTGTTATCATCTTGGTTGGCCTAATAGCATTCAAAGTAATTCTCCACTGAGTGGGTGGAACAAGCATGGCCAGCTCTTCATGACCTGCAGGCTGTGGTGAAAGGTGTTTAAGCATGTCTTTTTGTACTTGGCCAGATTCTTACTTGTGAATGCACTTGGAGGAGGAGGGAGCTGGTTGTCCTCTCCAAGAATTGTGAAGGAGAAGTGGTTGGAAGCTGTAAAAAATGCCATAAACCAACAAAAAGTTAGGATTATATGAGTCCTTCCAGATTATTGCCTAACTATGGGAACTGTCTTTCTTCATGTCAGCAGATGAACCTGCCATTGTAGAAGAACTCTTTACACATCTAGATTTTTGATAAATATTTCTGCAGTGCTTGAGACAGGTATGCCAAAAATGTCTTCTTCAGGTTGACAGGATGGAATTTTTTGGTTATGGAAATTCAGAGGCATAAACTCCCTCCCAGTCTCCTCATGACATTTGTAGTTTGTGAGCTAGAATGTGTACTTAGGCAGGAAAAACACACTATCAACACCACATCTGAAGTGGATAGTGAGCACGTGATTACCTTAGACTGCAGTGCAGAGTCAGATGTCCTGACAGGACTGAGAAGACTGAGGATCACTACTTCGTGGTGAACAATCAATGTGATCTGATTGCACCCACTGAAGCAAAGGAAGGAACATCAGTTCCAGTAACACATCATGATGTCTTAGTGTATCTCCATTAGTATAATCCTCTTACTTTTTTACAGTTAAAAGATCAGCTGTCCAAAAATTTCACAGTATTGTCATTAAAATGGAAAGTTATTAGAAGAAGATGTATAGAAACTGAGCTTTCCAAGCCATCTCTTGTTTGTTTTCTAAATGAGCTGTAAGCATTGCAGGGCTGGGGGTACCAAGACAGACACCTTACAAATGCAGTGGACTTGTTTCTTCTTGTGATGAACCGGGCAGGGTTTGCTCTACAACATTTCAGTCTTTCCTGTGCTCTGTGCTAACCCTCCCAAACTGTTTGTGAGCAGCCTGCTGGCTGGCTGGCTGTTTGCCCAGACTCTGTTCCTTCTAGAAAACTTGGGACACCGGCAGTGCTTTTTCGACTCATGCCCAATGCTACAGTAGCTGTAGCCCTGGGCTCACCAGGGTGGGTTCCTGGTGATCCATTTCTCTTTCCTAACTAGTCCTGAGAATGCATCCTCAGGAACTGGCTGGTGCTTTGGCTGCTGTCAATACACGTATGTCAGTTGTCCCAAGATGTTGTTAGGTATTACTTATTCTATTAGTATTTTCTTTCCTGTTTTAGATCAGAGAACAAAACTTTTTTCCTTAGTTTTTATTTTACAGGGTTGTATTCATATAATCTAATTTCTAAAGTGTAAATGTAGAATCTCATGTTCAGGTCCAGTCAATGGTGGTTCCTAAGAGCAATTCCAGCCCCCCATATGAAATGCCCACCTTTCTCCCTTTCCTCCTCCTACCTTCCCTGCATTCCTGAATTCATTTAGACACCTTGTGAAGTCTAGCCTTGTTTAGTGCAGTTCTTCTTCACTTTGAGCATGAGCTTGATCTCTTTGAAGTCAGTGAATTTTAAGGTTACATCGTTATATACTGTCCTGACAGAGGTGTTTTCTTGGAGCTGTCCACAGAGTTGAAGGTGAATGTAACTCACCTTAGGTGGAACTTGTAATTTACCTGGATAAGAGGGTGAAGGAGCTGCTCACAGTAAATATACCAGGAGAAGGCAGACATGCTTATGTAACCATGTTATTTTTCCTTTTAGACATTCATCTCCTGCTTTCATATGGATTTACAATTTAGTCGTGTTTCTTTTTGATCTGGTTTTTGGATTACACTGGTTTGTGATGTAGCAAAAAAGCAGAGCACAAGGTAGCACAATATTATCTTCAAAGTCTGGTCAGGTCTAGTGCCTGACAATTAAAACAGATGCCTGCTACAAATAATTTCAGTAATTCCTTTTCTGTATGCTAAATTCTTAGTATTTACATTATGATGGGGTTGCATCCATTCTATGGAGATCAAAATTTGACATATATTATATTTTCATTTGGGAGCATTTTCTTATTAAATTGAAGCAAAATCAAACTAAAGTTGCCATCTGTGGTTTTTTTGGGTATTTTTTTGGTTTTTTTCTCCATTTTTTAATGTAATGACAAAATTCATTGTGGGCTTTTTTGATAAGTAGAACTGTAATACAGTGGCAGAAGAAATGTAAATAATTTCTGTGACACAGTATAGAACAAAGTGTAAAAGCCATTCTTAAGGAAACAGCAGCTCATCCTCTGCAGATGATCAGTGGGATCACCAATAACCCTTTTTCAAGGGCATTTTGAATTCAGCTTCCACATGGAAAGTATGTATGTGAATTCTAGTACAATCAGAGCCTGACTGCACATTCCCTCTACATGCATAATTTCAAAGACCTGTGTTTCCTGGCAAAGCAATGGAGCTGTTTTGATGCCTAACACTTCAGCATGTCCATGTTTTCACAGGATAAAGGCTTTGCTTTGTAATTCATTCTCTGGGTTTCTGCTGTTCCTTTCCAGGGCCAACACAAGCCTAGTTGGACAGTCCCTTCTGCTGTGTAAATTGCACAGGCTTTCCCTTTTAAAAGTTATGGTGTGAAAGACAGAGTGTAAACACTGTGATTCAGCCACTGACTGGAGTAAATTATCCTCTGCTGTCCTTAAAAGAGACTCTGTCATCAATAAATACTATTTTTTTCTCTTTGCATCTTCTGTGCATGGATCATCTCACCTACGTTTTATCTGAGAGCAGAGCAAGTGATTTCCTACCTCATACAGGTGGACACCATCTGGACAGAGTATCCTCAGGCATACCACTGGTATCTTTGTGGTATGTTGTAGGGCTTTGGATAAAATATAAATATTTCTTTATGTCCTATTTGACCTTGTGTTGCATTGTCCTCATTTTAGTAGTGTCTCAGCTGTACTATACCCTTTGACCACACAAAAACTAGTTTTCCAACCAGAATATTAAACTCTATACATCCAAGGAAAGGTGCCTAGTGTCTCCTGCTTCCCATCTTGAAAGACCCAAATATAGGAACTAATTTTGATAAGGTCATAATTAATTTCTGGGGTAAGCAGAGCATCTATTTTGAGAAGTCTGTCCCTCCTTAGCTTCCAAAGGTGTGTCCCTCAAGAAGTGCTATTAGCTCACTTACCTGCCAGCTCTCTGCTTCCTCATGGTGTGGCGAGGGTGTTCAACTCCTGCAAATGGCAAGGCATTACCACATTTCAGGTTGGTTACATGTTTGATTTTTGCTACAGAAGGTTAAAAAATATTTTTTTGGATCTACCAGAATTCCAGCTGTTGCATGGAGCAAGACCTTTTCTCCAGAGATCACACTAGTGTCTTATTCGACCTACTTCTGAGTACTTTTTATTTGTGGTGACTGTTGCTTTGTAAGCAGGTCATGCCATTACTTAATGGCACACTAGGACATTTCTCAGACTGGGTCTGATTAAAACAGAACCAGGGATCAGGTCTTGAGTGTCTTGCAGGGGGTTGCACAACCTTGCTCTGATGTGCACACCCTCCTTTTCGGATCACCTTGTCCCTTTATTGCTTTCTTTCTTCCCAAGTTTCAGTAAGTTCTCTAACACATCACATCTGGTTCCTTTAGCCCCTTTATCTGAGTGTGTTTTAAATTCATCTTTGTTTGCAGAGTCTTGACACAGCGGGTTCCCAGTTTTAATAGTCTGCAAATGAAAGGCCCACATTTCACACGCTATTTTCAGCACTGTTCTATTAAACTGTAACATTGAAAAGAAGAGTGTCCTCTTCAAGTGCAGGAGAGCACATTGCTTCCTCATATCTAAATCACAGCTTCTGTTATAGATCTTCTCAGTTATTTCCAGGTCTCAAAACGTCTGGTACTTTCTTCAGATCTGGAGTTCTTGGAGCTGTAGTGTGAATCTCAGCATTAATGTTTCTGCTTTTTGTTCTAAGTAACAGTTTTCTTGTTTAAAGAAAGAGTTTTAAAGTAAGTATTTCCTCAAAGAAAAGACAGAGATGACAGTTCTTTTTCTTGAAATCTCAAAATTCACCAGGCCAGTGAAGATCATCCCAAGTATGTTGTTTTATAGCTGTCATTTTACAGTATACATGAATTTCTCTTTACACCTTGTGTGTTTTGTCTTGTGTGTGCTTCTGAGAGACTTTTTGCACTGGTGTGGGTTCCGTGGGCTGGCTGTCCCCCAAGTGGGGGAGGTTCATTTACTGGACATGGTAACTTCAGTATCATTTTATCCTCTCTAATGCCACAGAGAGAATCTGCCCTTGCCACTAATTTATATACTTGCTTTTTTCTCCCCCCTTCATGCCCCTTGTAGGGGCTACTGATCTGTTTGTCTTCCAGATCTTTGCCTTGCTGGAATGAAAGTCCCATTTGTACAGCTTGCTGTTACTTTTTGGTCTTGGCATCCCAAGTGTGTTCAAGTTTCTCAGTGTTAACTGTCAAGTTTATATGTTTTTTAAATCCTTTTAAATTGATTTATGTAAAATTTAGTATTTTGCCCCTTTATTGCTGCATTTGTGACCCTTATCTTCAAAATAGACACTATTAATTCTTCACTTATGCAGCTCTCTGTGGAGAATTCAGTTTGGAATTGCCCAGAATCCCATGTAATTTCTGACTCTTCCACCTTCAAAGTACAATGTTACCACTTTTCTTTTGTTGTGGTGAGCTATAAATACAGCTGCTTTAACTTCTTCCCTACTGTCATTCCCTTTAACTTTTCCTGTAGTTGCCACCTCTGTATTTGAATTTCATTATATGGTCAGACTGCTTTTTCCCACCATTTAACCTCTAGCCTCTGGTGGACCTCAGGGGACAAATTACAATCTATTTTCCACTGAAATTAAGTGTGAACTCTACTAATCCTGTAATGAGAAAGTCAGTGGACATGACTGGTATCTGTGGATAAGAGCTCCTTCTACCTGTAGCTAGATTTATTTTTATTTATTAGACAGCTAATTTATGCATTTAAGTTATTTCTCTTCATTAATTTTGTGGACTATAGGTTGCTGTTATTGCCCTGCAATGAAGGTGAACAATTTTTACAATTTTTTGAGGCAAGAAAACTGGAAGGAAATACCTAGCACATGGTGAACATCTAAGCTGTTTTTTGAAAAACATTAAATCAAAATATCTACCTGAGGTTTAGGGTAGCACAGAGCCACACCTTGATGTAGGCCTGGAGTCTTTCAGCCTTTATTAATGTGTTTTCTGATCTATTGTCACTGAAAGAATAATGAAGTGGATGAGTGGAGAACTTGCATGGCTAATGAGCAGGATGGCTAATGAGCAGGATGGCTAACTTGCATGGCTAATGAGGAGGCTGGCCAGTAGCTATTTTACTTACAGCCCTGACAAGAAGCAGTCCATGAAATGGCAAGGGGCACTGAATTTTGTGAATGATACTGCAAATTTCTACAGGAGCCCTGAGAGCAGCTGTCTCAGCCTGCTGCTGTGCCTGCTTCCCAAGGCTGTGAGCAGTCCCTCTTTCACCTCTGCCTCCTCCCTCTGTGCCCTGGGGCTGCTGGGCTGCAGCAGCAACTTCCAGCACGTCCAGTGAAGCTCTGGATGTGCATCAGCCCCCTCAGGCAAGCCCATCCAAAGGCACCTTCACACCATGACCCAGGATGGGCACTGCAGACTCAGGGCTACTCTTGCACAATTTAATCTGTGGGAGGGATTTCTCTTTCAAGTTTTGTTTCTGAACATGTGCTTTTTTGGCATGATTTAAAGAGTATTGTAGAATGGAGAAAGTCAAAATAATATGTTGAGTCAAACAGGAAAGAAAAGCTTGCTTTCTTGGGAGTAAAACTATTTCAAGAGCTAAGCATAGTAATGCACCATTTACATTTTAATTTAAATACAGTAAAATGATAGAATTTAGAAAGGGAGAGGAGAAAGCACAGATTTTACTCCAAGCACTTGCTGAATTTTTAAATTAGATATTAGGAAAAACTTCTTCACCAATAGGGCTGTCAGACCTTGGAACAGTCTGCTCAGGGAAGTACAGATGTGGCACCTGGAACCATGGTGTAGTGCGGGTTTGACAGTCCTGTGTTAATGGTTGGACTTAAAGAACTTCCAAATCTCTTCCAACCTAAATGATTCTGTGGTTCTGTGATTCTCATTTCTCTGCTCTTTCCCCCATGTGCAAAAGGCAGAACTAACATCCAGTACCTGCCCTAAGCAGCTGCATATCACATTTCCCTCATGTTGAAGTGTGTGGCTCCCAAGGCTTGTACAAGGGCAGGTGCCCATGCCCATCACACAACCTGCAGGGCATTCCCATTCCCAGGACAGAGCCCATGCTTTGGAAAAAGAGCCTACAGAAAGCAGAGAGATTAACCAAGGGTAGGTGGCAGCACAGGCTGTGGTTACTGTTTTAATAGTGGGTTTTTTTAAGTCATGGCTTTTGGGTAAATCATGTTCACCCAACTCATACGCAGAAGAATATACTTCTTCATTTTTCAGGGTACTAAAATTGTGAGGCTTTTCTCTTTCTCCAAGCAGAAGAGCTGTGGAAGGAATGTGAGAGATGTTGTTTGGAAAGCATTCTGCAAACCAGAATGTATTTAAGAAACAGTATTTGAGAAATAAATCACTACCTGATGATGAAGACAGCTGAGCTGGGCCAAGAGTCTTTCACGTGCCAGCACTCTCATGTGACAGGAGTTATATTGGAAGATGACAGGCTTGGAAGCTTGCAAGGCTGAAAATGTCTAAAAATTTTTATATACCTAAAGCAATAGCTCGATAAAATGGTGTCTTTCAGACTTCAAAATGCTCTCTGTAGAGCACCATGAACATACATAAGGTCACAATCTTTTACCTATTGTTAACAACCAAAAAACCCCCACCCCAAACCCCAGAAACAGAAATTTTAGGCCACTTCTGTTCAAAACCACTAAGGACCTTAGGGATAGCTAAGTTTTAGAGATTAATTTGGATTGATTTCAGACTTATAACCAAGCTTGAAATCAGAGTTTTCTATTAGTTTTGTGTTTCATTGTAAAAATGGCAAATCCATCATTCATTAGTAAACCAAAATATTTAATTGCCAAATAAGTGCTAAGAGGTGTCTGTCAATATTAAATTTGTTTGCAAAGTTACAGCACATTAAGGCTGACATAAGCAGCAAGTGTAAAAATGGGATTAATCAAAGAATGATTTAGTACTCTGAAAGAAGAATATGAAACTCAGTCTGGATAAGTAATATACAAGCAAAAAAAGACAAGACCATTTACAAGATGTTTTGAATTAATTTAAGCTTCTCAGTAGGAGAGTGTAATGAATTTCTGTGAAAATAAAGTGCTTAGCTCACTGCAATCAAATTAAGCCCAACAATAATCTCACGCATTTTATAAAATGAATAAAAATGCTGAACCTACAAAAATAGTGTAATCTTGTATTTATCTAAACAGAAAATCACCCAGGAAAAAACCCAGATCTCTGTTAATGTTTGTGTCATGATCCAGCATCATTTTACATAACGGCCAGGGAGGTCCCATGGCAAGTAGCTGATTTTTGGGTCTGTTCCAAAGCTGCTGAAGTGAATGTGCTTAGTTTCATTGGCTCCATTTGGCTTTGCGTGGACAGGTTGATTAGCAGTATTTGGGACAAAAAGCAGGCAGTGGAGAGTATTCCACATCATAACCTTGTCTTTCACCTTGTTCTCTGCCCCCGAGGCAGTGGTGGTGAGGAGGGAGGGGAGTATGAGAAGATCAAGTGTAGCTTTTCCCATGGCTGTTTATATCCCATGTGCTGGAGGGAACAGGACAGAATTGTGTGTCTCCAAACCTGAAATAGCTCTGCTAAACCTTCTTCCCCTTCTGCCTCACACCACATCCCCACCACAGAAGAGGTGATGCATTAAGTAAGGGGGAGGGATCAGGAGAAACCCTCCAGTCCATGCCAGGAGGATGAAGCAATTCCAGCTGCCTTGAATTTGCAGGCTCATTCTGACAGCTTTTCTGTCTCCATCTTCAGATGAAGATGAGGCCAGAAAGGAGAAAGATTTTCCTGCTGAGGCTGCCTCTCTTTGCTCTTCTGCACTGCTGGAGGTGTGGTGGTGGGCAGAGCTTCCTCTGTCTTAGATGTTAGCTTTGACCTCAATAAAACTAGCATCACTTGCAAAAAACCCCACCCAAATGCCAAATACAATCCTCCAACAAAAAAACCCCAAGTCACAAGAGAGAACAACATGAGAAAAACTCTAATTGCACATCTGTTCAACAGACTTTTGTGATAACTCAGCAACAGCTAATTGAAACTCCTGGATCATAAATATGCTTTCAGCCAAACTGGAGTTTACTTTCCCTGATGCTATCTCCTTTCAACTCCCCATTGCTCTCTGAGGTTCTGGTGGTCAGGATTCCAACAATCTGTCACTTGATGGGAAAATTAGAAGCTGGGTCCATTCAATTATAATGAGCCAAACCTCTGTTAATCTGCATCATCGTGTCTCCATGGATTTCTGGGAGCTCTGTCACTTTGCATTAGCTGAGGACCTGGCCTTATGCAATTAAATGTTTTCACACTCGTGTGGAGATATGCCCTCCTCCAACAGTCTGGATTACAGGCTCCCTTAGTTTGAAATGAGATACACTCCTTGGGAGGCAGCAGGACACACAAGATCTGTGAATGTGTACGTGTTTTCATGAGATTTCATGAAGTAATGTATTTACAGTTTGTCTTTTGGAAATGGCAAAGTGCATTGAAAAGGGAGACCAGGAATCCCAGGATCTTTGAAGGATCCTTGGTCTCGAATGGACAGATGGGTTAAAGATGCAGCTCCAGGCACTGCTCTTGTCACACAAAGCTCACTGAGGGCCTTGTGGCTTCCAGCCTCTGGATTGTCATTCTGATGTAATTTTTGTGACATTTTCATGTTATTATGCAGGCCTGTAGAAATCATGACATGACTAGGAAAACTGTTGAATTAATGCGATGTTAGTAATGTGAAATTCATCCCTGATGGATATACTTAGGTCTTTGAAGGATTTAGCTACTTCTGGCAATTTTGTGTTCCTTTTGGGTGGTTTGAAGAGGTGTTTAGTTTTACTTGTGGGTTTAAGAAATATTTGTCCTTAGGTGCACTTTTCTAGTGCACTTCCAGAATGAACTCCATGCAGTCTTTAACCCAAGGACATAATTTTTGGAATATTGAATCACTGCTTGCAAGTTCTACAGTAGATTCTAGCTATCCCACTGTGGGAAAGCATTGGTTTTTTTTTTTTTTTTTCTTTTCATTTTGTATTTGTTTGTATTAAGACCACTTTTCACTGACGTCAGAGACCTATCAGTTCAAATCTAATTCTCTATATGTCATGGTGCTCTGGCTAGATTAGCCCTAATACTTCTGTTTTCTCGTCTGTGTGGAAGCAGCTTTCACCTTGTAACAATGTCCTCCCTAGAGCTGGTCCTAGGGGATGGTTGAGCCTGTAGGTTCTCATTCTTCACCTGCACAGAGCCAGGGACCTTGTCAGCATCACTCCTTTGCTGAGGAATGTGGAGCAAATGGCCATCTTTGAAATTGCTGCCAAGAGCTGGTGAATTTGCTCCACCACAGTGGATGGGTTTGGATTCCAAAGCTGCACAGATTGTTTGAAAGCCTACCTCCCTCCCCTCTGGCTGCTGCTGGGCTGCTGGGCAGTTCTACTCTCCTTTTCATGAGATGGAAAGACTTCTTTCACTGGGGAAAAATGCACTGTGGTTCCTGTGGAGAAGTGTAGCACTCAGAGCAGTGAGATGCCTGTCTCTGTGTGGGATTTGGGGGAGAGGAAGGGATGTCAGAAAGAAGGGCAAAAGAAATAGTAGTTGGAGACATGGGATCAGTGTCAGCAGGGCAAGATGCTGAGCACTGGCACTGGAGTGCTGAGGTGGTGAGAATAACTTGTGTGTCCCATGCAGCAGGGAGGAGCAGAAAATATTGTATTTTCTGGCAATTCACAACAGAATCCTTGCCCAGTGAAGGTTCTCCTTTAATGAGTAGCTCTAGAAGGGAGAATGTACAAGAAGTGATGTCCCCATTTATCCTCAGTACAAGTTTGCAGGGCAGGGCTGGAATCTGACTCCATGGGAGAGCAAACGGAGGTTCCTGCACTGCCCAACCCAGTGCACATGTCAGTGCAAGGTGAGCCAGGGCTGCCCAGAGGCACTGGGCAGATGGGAGCAGTGAGCTGGAGACACGTGCCCACACCCCCAATGTGTCCTGCTGTGCTGCAGGACAGTCCCCTCCAGAGCTGCTGTGATTGATTCCACGGGAAAGGTCACAGCTCCAGCCCAGAAGGGACTGAAGCACCTCTCATCCTTGCCCTGAATTTTCTTCTTTCTCTATTCTGCCAAAGTTGTTTTCAAGGAAATTTGTCCCCCAGCCTACTGTGCTGCCAGGTTGGAGTAGTGTGAAATGAAAAAACCACATTGAAACCAACAGCACAAGTTTGGTTTTTTGTTTGGGCTTTTGAGAATTTAAAAAAAGGATCCTGTGGCTGTGCCGCTGAGTCAGCACTGGTTGGATGTGATTTCTGAACGTGATTTCTGTGGTCAAACTTTACACAGAACTTTGATGTTTAATGTGCCAGTCAATTAAAGCATGCTGCTATGCTAGAAATGATGTGGTGGCTTTGTGTGGCTTGCTTGGTACTGCCAAAATGGGTCAAAAGTATCAGGAGAAGGTTTAATCTCCCTGTTTACATAGTGTCATTTTGCTTGCTTTGTGGCTCATTGCTTTCTGCAGAGACTGTGGTATAGTCTAAGAGCAGGAAGCCTCCTCCCTCCTCTGTGTGATGAAAATAGCTGGTGCTCTCTCCTGCTGGTTTGATTAAAGTGGTTGTGGAAGTTCAGCTGTGCTGCACTGGAATTGACTTCTCTGCTGAACAGAGCTCCCCTCAGCTGGGCACTGGCTGTCCTGGCGCCACCTGGTCAGGTGTGGGTGTCTCTGGCCAAACAGCTTTATTGGCTGAATCACATGGGTGAGGTTTTCTGCAGAGCAGCCCAAAAGATCCAGTGTTGGCACAACTGTGGTGGTGCCAGAGAAAGAACAAGTGTTTGGGGCAGGACCTTTTAAACAATTCTCTTGCTGGCTCTGTCCTCCCAAGGCAAATCCTCCTGTGCTTGCACAGCACAGGAGCTCCAGGAAGGCATCACCTTCTGCCATGGGAAAGTTTTTCACAGGGAAGCTCTGCACATGTTTAGATGCTTTCTGACACTTTAACCAGACTGGCAAAAAAAGAGCTGTCCAGCTGTTTATGTAAGATGCCCAATAATGAGATTTACTTTAAAGCAGGTAAAAACCTTAGGAAGGTTTTAAGATTGTACTTTAAAGTGTAAGCTTGGTATATCTGTTCTTCTCCTAGGGGTCTTTTATTTGATTCTGGTATTAAACCAGGAGCTGATCCAAAGCCCGTTAATATAAATGAAAAGGGTTTTATTGACTTTGATGGGATTTGGATCATGCTGCACTAATTAAATAGTAAAGTATCCATTAGTAGTGAAGAAAACAAAAGAGAGGAGAGCCAAATACTGTTGTGATGAACCCTGTGAAATTGAGTGAACTGCAGCCAAAGTCTCAGCATCTTTACAGATGAGCTTTTCCATATTTCTCTTCCTCAGTCCTTCTGACACAGATACACGGTGGATTTTTAAGAGAACTGAATTTATGAAGATCCTTACATTTATCCTGCCTAATTCCAAGCTTTCATAGACATATTTAGTCAATAAATATTACCTTATTCAAGGTAATAATAAGGAAAAAATGGGAAGTGAGGTATGACAGAAGAAAAAGTTATGCTTTAAACAACACTGAAATTGACTACTAATTGCATTTACTTTGCCTGAGTACTCTTGTAAGATTCTTAAGGAACACAGATTTACTAGATTCCAAAGAAAAGAGAAACAGCTTTTTTCTGTTACTGATGTTGTAAGTAGAATGTAAAGTATATGTTAAAATCTTATGTGTCTGGAAGATCTGCATAAAAAGTGGGTTTTATTTAAAAATAAAATTAAAAAAGACTGTTCTGGAACTGGTCAAAACCCAGCCATGTACAGACAGCTTAAAAATACAGTAATAAATGAATTTATATGGGCTACTGGCTGGATGTTAAAAGGATCTGGCATTTAAAACTCAGAAATGCTGTTCCTTGTTCCTCTTGCTGTGACCCACTTTGCCTGGGTGGCAGCAGTGGCCCTTGAATTCAGTAGCCTGCAGCCCTGCTGAGACAGGAGGTCTGCACTCACCAAAAGCATTTACAGGAATTTCCCTCTGACAGTGGGATGGCTGGAAAACACCCCTCATTTGAAACAAGTTAGATGTGTTGGGATTCAACTGTAACCACGTAAGCTGAGGTTTTGAGGACATGAGGAGCCCATCTGTGTTTGGCTGTCAGTTCTCCTTAGGCATCTTTGACAACACAACCCTAAATGAGATGTTTTCTAAAAACAACTTGCTGGCATTGTTTGCCTGCATTTACTGAAGGACAGTGCTCTCAAGCCAGTTCACAAGGATTTTTCCATTTCAGATATTGTCATCAGGTTTCCTAGCACCCCACTCTTAAACTTAACAAAAAAGAGCTTTTCTCACCTTCACTGCTCAGGTATTTATGAAGAAATGATGTCTGCAATTTGGTTTAGATTTTTACTAAAGTTATCAGGCAAAAATGTTGATCATGCCATGCTGGTATCATTACCTGTGTTTGGAAGTGTACCTTGGCGTTCTACTTGAAAAAATCATGAGGTCTTGTCAGCTGCAGACTGGAGAGTAATTTAAGTTGAATTGTAGATTAGTGCATTTTTCAATTCTGTGACGGCCCAAGCTCCCAAACAAATAAATGTTCTAGTAGACTGAAATTTTCCAGAATACTCAAAATGGAATAGATGAAAAGAAAGAGTCAGTCTGAGGCCCAGCAGCTCAAATGCTCTTCTGTGCTTCCAAAAATAAAGTGTCACAAGTAGAACCCTGTGTCCCCTTTTTATAAATCTTCTCTTTCAAACCAGTGGATAACTAACAGAAAGTTTTCAGAAGAAAAAAACTCAAAGGCTTTATGCTTTATGTAAGAAAGATTAAGTGGAGAGGGCTTTTTTCCCCCTTGAGTACATGGGTGTGTAGGAATTGTGTTTTAGAATCAGGCTTTTCGTGATGTCTGCAGAGTAAAACTGTTATTTGGGGAATTCAAAATTGTTCTTGTGCTTGTTGGGAGGACAGGGAACGAAGCAGAAGAGACTGGCATTCAAAAGATGCCACTGCACAGCAACGCCCCAGAAGGGCAGATGTCACCTCTCAATGGTGACAGGTTGCAAACAGGATTATGAAACTGGACTTAGGAAGCGACTGAGAACTGCCAGACTGCCCAAGGGTGCAATTCTGCTCTTCTCTGATCAGTTCTACTCCTATGTTTGTTCTGTTGGCAAATGTGGGTACATAGGCAAGTAGGGTTGTATAAGAGTGAAAGATTTAACCCTTCAAAGAACATAACCATTCATTGAAGTGATTTCATTAATTAGAAAAAGAAAATTAGATGGAAACTCCAGCACATGGGAATATAGAAATGGATTTGCTTCAAAAGAAACTCTTTCAATATAAAATTACTTTTTGCTCTCAGACAAGGAAAATAACCCAAAATATAATGCAAATGCTTTCATTACATTTAGCTTTATTGTTTCTAAACAAAAATATTTCTGTCTGAGAACAAATGACAAACTAATTTTTTCCCAAACCTAATTTGGCAACCAAAAAATTTGTTGGTCCAAGGTTGTTTTTTAAAAAAATTCCTAATGTAAAATGTTGCCTTATGTTCCAGGCAATACTGCATGTGTTTCCATAGCAACCTCTTCTCATGTCTTGAACTTGTCAGCATCAACATATGACATTTTAAACTATTAAGCATTTGCATGCATTGCTGCCTATTTGGACATAAGTGAGATTTGCCAAAAACTGGGTTCTTGCAGACAGTTGAAGTTTGGGAAAGGTGATGGACGCAGATATTCTTCGTACCTCCTGCTTGTTTATAAAGAATAAGGAAGTTCTTTGAGCTCTCACTGAACTCAGGCAATGGGACACAGATTCCTGCTCCCAGCTCCAAGATCAACAGCTAACTCAAAGTCTGGTTTTTCCCCCAGAACTGTTTGTCAGTGGGTTCTGTGTCTGATTCTCTGCACTCTGTTTTTGGGCAGTCTGACTTTTCTCAGGTGCACCTGCTTCTCTGTTCTGTGTTCAGCAGAGTTGTTCTTGACCCTGGACATGCACAGGCTTTGGACAGTGATGTACACCAGATCTCTCTCTGCTGCTCTGATACTGTTCATTTTAAACCCAAGGAATGCTGAACCCTTTTCAGGTTAAGTGCAGCCTAATCCAAGTGACAGTGTATTTGCAAAACATTTGAGAAATAAAAGAACTGAAGAAGAACAGAAAAGCCCATGTCACCTTGGAGGAAATAGAAGACATGGTGTTCCAGTGAGCAGTAGAGAGAAATTGGTTTGAATAGCCAGACATAATTGCAAAACATTCTATAGGAGGGAGCACTAATATAACTGTATGATGTGTGCTTTTACTGTCTTCCTCTTTCTGTCGGTAGCATGGGTTGGCTGCTGATTTGATCTTCTAAAATATATATTTTAGAATTTTTATTTTTGTATTGGACAAACTGCCAAAAATGTGACTAATATAAAAATTCCCATTGATCTCTTTTTAAAGTCTGTATTAAAACTGCTCTCTGGAAGATAATAATCGCTTCTCAGTCTTTGTAGTATTTATACAGACACCTTCCTAAAGGATAGCTCTACTTTTCCAAGCAGAGAGGAACATTTGTGTCAGGTTTGTGAGGCCAGGTTTTGATATTTTCCATGTGGGGACTAGAGGGGTGGCTTCTGTGAGCAGCTGCTAAAATCTCCCTCCATGTCCCCCAGTGCCAGTGCCACGGACCCCAAAAGGGACTCACTGCTGGCCAGGGCTGAGCCCATCAGTGATGGATGGTAGTGCTTCTGGGATAACATATTTTAGAAGAAGGGGAGAGAACTTGCAGGTGTGGTCAGGGGAGTGAGAATATGTGAGAACAGCAGCTCTGCAGACCCCAACATCAGTGCAGAAGAAAGGGAGGAGGTGCTGCAGGTGCTGGAGCAGAGAGCCCTGGTGAGGCCGGTTGTCCCCATGCAGCCCGTGGAGGAACATGGGGGAGCAGAGATTCATCTGCAGCCCAAGGAGGACCCCACACTGGAGCTGGGCAAGAGTGTGAGGAGTCCTCCCCCTAAGGAAGAAGGAGCAGCACAGACAACATGTGATGGACTGACCACAGCCCCCAGTCCTCATCCCACTGCACCATTGTGGGGAAGGAGGCAGAGAATTCAGGAGTGAAATTGAGCTTGGGAAGAACAGAGGGATGAAGTGGAAGGTGGTTTTAAGATTTGGTTTTATTTCTCATTACAGTACAGTGATTTGGTAGGTGATAAATTAAATTAATTTTCCCTAATTCAAGTTTTGCCTGTGGCAGTAATTGGTGAGTGATCTCTCCCTGTCCTTATCTCAAACTAGAGTATTTTGTTACATTTTATCTCCTCTGTCCATCTGAGAAGGGGAGTGATGAACTGGCTTTGGTGGGCATCAGGCATCCAGCCAGTGGCCCCCACCACAAGGACACTCTCCTGTTTTGGCTATGTATTCGGATTTATCTTTCACACCATTGCTCTGGAGACAGCTGGCTTATGCAGCAGGACTTGTCATGGCCTTAAACCCTCACTGCAGTGGTGCATCTCCACGTAAGAATAAAAACAGGTCAATGGCTTATTTTGCCTTGATTTATGACTTTATGGCTTGGAGCAGGAGACTTTTTTTATTGATGACTCTGTGCATTCAAAAGATGTGGGTGTGTATTCTTTCCTCTGTCTGCACTGAAAATAGATTTCACAGTGATGTTTAGCTCTTAGGAACTGTGCTGAAGCATCCCCCCATGCACTGCTCCTTACAGGGTATCCCTGAGCCATTCAATGGCCCACAGGCACTCTGAGTTCCTGAGTGAGCTGTGGCCCTCTGGTACTCATCAGAGAGGATGGTTTTTCCAGGTATGGAATAAACCTTTCTCTGTGAGACCTGGCAGGAGAAGTGATGGTGGAATGAACTTGAGTGATTTGTCTAGGACTGGGTATGAACTCTGCTCCCAAAGCAGAGCAGATACTGTTTGTGCTGAAGCAATAACTGCAACAAAACACAGTTATAAAACCATCTGGGCACGTATCTATCAGTATAGGGCATGAAGAGCCCACGTTTATATTCTGGAGTGATAACTTTATCAGGAGAGATGAGAAGTAGATGCTTGAATTTGTTGTGGACTTTCTTCATGACTAATCTGGTACAGTATGTTCTTGGGCCAGTGCTTTGATCTAGCTGGGATATAGCCAGAGGGAAAACAATTTCATACTTTCAGTTTGCTAATCAGGAAATGAGATAATTCACATTTAAAAAAATTTCTCATTTTGGAAGAAAAAATGGAAGCCTTCTGGTCACTTTGCAGGCATTAATTTTCAGATAGAGAATTTTTATTTTTCTTCTGAACCAGCCAAATCTTTAATACAAATAATATAAAGCTTGGTGTTTTCTGTGTTCCTTAAATCCAGTTTCAGAGAAGAAAGTGACCTTTCCTTCCCTTCAAAGTACAGCTGCTCCTCTTCAAATTCTAGCTGTGTAAATACACTTGTTGCTCTCTTTTGTTAGTTTTCTGCATCTTTTGCTCACTGAAGTGTAAAACAATAAATGCCATCTTCAAATCCTCTTTGGAAGACTGGGAAAGTTCTGTTCTGTTGTTGCTGAGGGAATTACTGAGTTTTAGTGCCACCTTTTTTCACCCCTGGTTTGTAAGGACTGCTACCATTTTGCAGAGTTGTTCTTACATGAACAGTTCTAAAGTGTTTGTCCCTTCCTTGATATGTCCTCTTGATTTCATTCTCTTCTGCATTTTGAGGCACAAACTGAATACAGCATCACCCACTGCTTCTGAGGGAGGGAGCTTTGGGACTTCAGTGTCCCAACATTTGTGTCTGTTGCCCTTCTCCCTTGCTGGAACTGTCACCCTCTGAGCTGCTGAGGAGCTGCAGTTCTCTGGGTTCCCTCTGCCTGGCAGCTCCTTGAAGGGTGCTGGATCAGCCTCCTCACATAAGGGGAGGGTAAAGTTGGGAGTGGTTGCAGACACAATTTTGGGATCATAAGGCGAAAGTGGACCAAATGTAACGTATGCAGCCTCCTGCCTTAGTAGCTGTTTGATCTCCCTCTTTTAATCTTCCCCAGGCTAAAGACATGAGCCATGTGAGGAAGAGGTAAAAAGCATCCCTCTTTCCAATTTGTAGGAAATCAGTGGAAGTGGCAATACTGTGGTGGCTTGAGAAAGGTCAGCTCAGCTGAATCCAGCAAAAAGTGACTGTAGTATTACTTTACTTTCATATTGAAGTGGTTGCACCAATTTTGAAATTGAGAATTATTCAATTATTTGGGCCAGTACAATTAAAAGGCAACAGATGAAAGTTGATTTAACAATAATTTTCTTTTTGTCAGGCAGCAGGGTCATGTTTTTCTTTTTATATAACCTTTATTTTAATCTTTGGTATAGACCTTACCAGGTACATACTGCTCATTCCTTTAGGAAAAAAAAAAAATCTTTTCAGTTTCTGGGTTAAGATTTATGGAAAATACTGGAAAAGGGAGGTTTCTTGGAGGAGCCTGTGTATATCATTATATTTCAGTGTGCTTGAAACATTATATTGTATATTGGTCCAAGCACCACGTTTTGCGAAAGACAATTGACTCTTTTGGGGAACTCACAGAAAATGAATATAAAACATTGATGAAATGAAATTTGGGCTAAATAGTTTAGACTATTGTACATTCAAAATCCCTTAAACACTTATAACATGGAATAAATTGGCAAATGATGCTAGTGCACCTCTAGAACACATGGGAAAAATGTGTAGAATAAATAAATCTCTGTTACTTTCAGTACTTACAGGGAGCATAATGTCATTAAGAAAGGAAAATGCAAAACATGTGACAGCAGATGCCAGACAAACCACAGTGCTCCAGCTCTCACAAGAAGCCCCCTTTTCAAGCTGTACATGGCCCTGGCCAAAGCATTCTTTTTGGACTGAGTTTTCCTGATTTTAGGCCAAAGGTAAATTCTCCTCTGTATGGAAACTTTGAATAAAACCAATTCAATCATTTTTCAGATTCTCCCGCTCATCAGGGTTCCTGCCCCTTTCCCACTGCTGTGCCAATGCTGCAGCAGCTGTGAGGGCTCTGCCTTAGCTTCTTTTGGAGTGTTTTCATACATGTTCACAAAAATATTGCTATGCTCCTATGCCTTTTCTTAGTAATATCACCAAGAATGTTTATGATGCTGCTGACTGATCTCTTGGACAACACAAATCACAAATTTGCCTGAAGTTGTGCTGTGGCCAGCAAAGAAAGTAGCTGAGACCCAAATCAACCCTCTTAGAAAAGCAGGAGTTTTTAACTTCCACTGATACCAAAGGTTATGGTGGATTTTGAGTTTTTGTAGAGTTATACAGGGAACTAAAAAAGGTATGTGGTACCTAGTGATACTTCCACATTCACCTGTGCTGTGATCTTAATTCTCTTTACCTCAAGGTGTTTAAGTATCTAACTCACTGGGGCTTTGCAGATCCCACCTGCCTCTTTGGTGGGTGAAGACCTTCAGATATGTAACCCCACCCAGCTGAGTTTCTGAACTGTTGGCTTTTGTTGGATCTCCTTCATAAGGTCCTGAAGAAGTGAAGTCATGTGCTGGGCTTCACTGTCCTCTTCTGAATTTGGCCCCAACTCCTTCCAAAATGGTTTGTTTAGGGCTTGTTTTTAATGCTTTAAAAACATATATATATATATATATATATATATATATATATATATATATATATAAATAAATTATCTATATCTATCCTCTGCAATAGCAGTGGTGAAAATCACTGTACTTAGCAAAGAAGGAAAAGTGAAACCAAAGACTTTGAAGCTGCTAGAGCTCTTGGATGAGGGAATATGAACAGGTCAGGCAAAAGAAAGAGGAGCTAAAGCACTGTTATTTGAAGGTAATTTTCAGTTTCATTTCGTCTGGCTGGTGGAAAGAGATCCACTCATGAACTTGCTTGATTTTAGAGATTTCAGAGCTCTTTTCTTTTGAGTGACTTCATACCTTGTCATTCTGTTATATGGACCTTCCCCTGCTCACTTCTGGCTTTGTGCACCTGGATTTTTCTAATCAGACAAAAATGGTGGATGCAGAATGGGTCAGTTTGGGATCCTTGACAGGCTTAAGTGTGTATGGAGCTGAATCTAAATAGCCAATTACTTGTTGTAGCTTATTTAATTTCTCTCAGTTTTTTTTTCCCTGATGGTTTATAAAGTATTCACACCACATTTTCCTTAATTGACTTAAGTTAGTTCTTCCTTTTCCAAAAGGAAATATGCCAAATTAAAAGGTTTCAAATTAAGACTGTGGTCACATTGTCATTTTTTTGTCATCTTGACTACAATATTTAGTAGTGGAAAAAACTGCTAATAAAATTATACGGTAAAGTGCTGTCAGGCATTTAAGGAAAACAAAAGCCAAATGGAACTGTCAGGAGACAAATCTGGCCACTACAGCAGTTATATCTCATGCAAGTCTCTGCTGTAATCTGGGTTTCCATTCATTGAATAGCAGATAAGGAATTATCTCTTCTTAATGCAATAATGCAGGCATTTGTATTTTTTTGAGAATTATGTCTCATGTTCTGAAGAAACAAATGCTTTATTTAAATTTGGCTGGATATTTTGAAGATTTTAATTAAGAAAAAAGAGGGCCTTTTAATCTAAAGAAATAAATGTTGAGCTTCTATTTGAATGCAGAGAGAGAAATTTACTATTGCTTTTACTTTGTTTGTTTAGTTTAAGTTTTTGGTTTTTGGTTTTTTTTTTTAAGTACTTGTGTGTGGAAGGCTGTAATTGGCTCTGGAGAAAGCCTTTTAGTTGTGTTTCCCAGTCATGGATGTCTGCACTTATCTCATTCTTGGCATCCTCCCATTTCAAAGTAAGACGTGGCAGTAAAGTATTCTGAGGCAGTGCCAAAGAGCAGATTGTTGTAGGGGAAAAAAAAAAAAATTGTTCCTTATATGTTATGCTGAACTCTTAAGCTCTAAGGAATTGAACTTATCCATTTTCCCTATGACATTACAGGAGGGGTTAGTTGCCACCCAAATAACAAGTTGCTCGGCGTTGCTTTTGTGTCCAGCTCACATATTTGGGTGAGGAGTAGCTTTGGGCTGTGTCCCTTTACCTGTTCCACTCCTGGAACACTCTCGGCTGAGCTGGAAGCGGTTGTTGAGGGAAGCAGGGAGGTGTCTGACATCACCCATGTGTGGTCTGCTCTGCTCAGACTCCAGGGTGGCTGCTGGGGTGAGGAAGGTGGTCATGATGTAAGAAACCCCATGCAAATCAGATTTGCTTTGTTTTTACTAATTGAATATTTTTGGGGTTTTTGCAAGTGATTTTTATGAGGTGGTCGTGAAAATGAATGAGGGTTAACAAAGGAGGAAAAGCTGCTGATTTTAAGCATGTGGTTAAGTATAGATCAGCCTTCCTTATAGCAGTGTTTTCCAGAAAATAAATCCTCTGCTGGTTTCCTGTGGGATGGATTAAGGCATTAATGATTTTGGATATAACTCTATTCCAATACCAGAGAATATGGAGTGTGGTTACAGAAAGGGAGGAACTTCTCACGTTAAACCTCCTATGTGTTGATTCATAAATCCATGAGTACTAATTTGTGGGAATCTACTTTGGAAATGGAAGGGATCACACCATATTTTGGTGAAGTGTTAAATCTGGGTTGGAACAGGAGAAAGTGGTGGGAAGTCTGTAGTTGGGAAGAAGAGGTTGTTTTGCTTTGCTTCAGTATCACATGGACCATCAGCAGTGCTGGGTGAAATGGTGCTAGAGGGCAAAGTGGGACTGTCTACAAAGAATTAAAACAGCAGATGAAGGAGAACAGTATTTTTAATTATGTTTCATCCGAGGCACATGTTCATTGTCTCAAGGCAGATCTTGAGATTTTGTCCATATTTGAACTGGAACAAGAGAACAGTTTTTCTCCAGTTTTGCATCTGACTTGCATCCAAAGCAGATTTGGATGGGTGCCCCACCTGAATTGTTAAGGACTTGGAAGAAATCTTTCAGTCTTGGCCTATTTCTGGTTAAAATACATTCTTCTGCAATGGAGCAAAAGTATTTTTTTTTAATAAATGAAACAGACAGGAGGCAAATATAATCTCAAGAGATGAGGTTAAGATTTCAAGCATCTTTTAAACTGATCTGTATTTGATAGGCAGATTACTAAGACTTGACTGTTGGGGAGGTTTATTTAAACCTCTTAGTAGTGTGTGGTGTTGAGAAAACTGCACCATTGATGCAGGGAAATGTGAGTTTGGACAAGGCATTTGCCTTATTTACATGAAAAACCTCACAATGCACCCACTACACAAAACAGTTCTCCTGCTGATTATGTGTTTCCTGTTCTGTTAATTAGGATGTCACTGCTCTTCCATATCTCATTTCTTACAGTAATTTCTTAATGAGTCAGTTGAAGTTTTTTGGGCATGGGAAATCTGGTGAACTGGCTAACGTTTTCCTCTGATATCTGTTTTGATATCAATTATGCTTCAGCTTCCAATTAAGCAGGTCAGGGTGAGTTAGCAAGTCTCCAGTTCATGGCAAAATACTGCATAGAGAGATGGCAAAAGACTAAATTCAAGATTATCCAAAGTAATTGGGACAGAAAATTATTTAGTTTGCCTTGCTGAAATTAGTCTGACTTATTGTTGAAATGCTGCCCGCCTTAGTTCAGTTCTCTCTGTGGTTCCAGGCAGAAGAAAGCCATTTGCAGCAGACTGTAATCTTTAATAAGGTTGTATTATGCAACTAAGTAAACCAAGGGGAAGAAAGACTGGAGCTGAACTCCCTGAAAAAGTGTGGATTGAAAATGCAAAAGAGATGAATTTGCAATTAAAAGGCAAAAATTACGCATGATCTGTTGGTCAATAGGCTCTGATATTAAAGAATGGTGACTGAGAATATAATTTGGGAGAAGAAAAATCGACAAGTCCTGTACCACTGAGTTATTCAAGTCCATGTTTTGTCCCTTCTTTTCTAAATATTTCTAATATCATCATAGGCAATGTTCATCTTTGTCATATTGACTTGCAGGACAAGTGAAAACGATATCTGCTAAGCTTTATTAGAATATATTAATTTGGCCAGGCTGTGTAGGATGTGCTTGGAATGTAGCAATTTGTACACTAAGGAAAATGAGAATTTTTTCAAATTAAGTGATGAAATTTGGCAGCATTTCTTAACACAAAATGTATATTGAGTTGTATCTAGAATGAAAACATGACTTTTAATTTGAAAAAATTGCTTTGTGCTTATCAGAGATTCTTCATAGTTCTGGTCATGATCAGAAATGATCAGGGAAAAAAAGTCTGAAAAGCAGTATATGCCTTATACTGTAAAGTTCCAGAGTCTTCGCTGTTTTTGTTTTTTTTTTTTAACTTATTTTTTGTGATGACTAGAATTCTGCAGGACCAATTGAATGCATTAGTGTAACTCTTAATAATAGTATATATCTTTGGCCCAGGTTCTTCCAAAGTGAGAGAGATCTTCCCCCTCCTCCCACACGAGAAAAGAAATTTAAATCTATGCATATGAAAGATTGCTCCGTGCAGAGTTCCTGTTCTTCTCTCACTACAGTGCAGCTCTTCAGACCCTGACCACTGATGTTGAGTGAGGCATTCCACAGTTGTCTCCAGGCTATGGACTGGGTCCAAGAACAAGGCAGTGAATTTTTTAACTACTTACAAAGAAGTTTCATACGTATTGATATATTTTTTGTGCGTTTTTGAAACCTGCCGTTTAAAACCTTATTATGCCTTATTATGCCCTAGGAAATCACTGGATGCTGTTCTACAAGATGTGCATGCACCAATTTCTCCTCTCTAGGATTCTGCCTTTCTGCACATCTGACAAAAAATCTCTGGACAACAGCTGTCATTTAGCACTTTGAAATCAAACTGTCTTTCATTAAAGTTGGTATTTTTGACCTTCAAGACTGAAATTCTGAACGTGCCCCCTTGTTGGCATTGGGTTTTATGCTGTGCTCTAGGCAGTAATTTGCTGAACCACTCCTGTGCCTTCCAAAAACCATTTTGTAATTAAAAAAGTCTTCAACAGAGATAGCTGCAAGGAAAGTAGAGTACACAGCAGACTCCTAAGGCCACTGGCTTTTTTTCTGTATCAGGGAAAGGTTTTGGAAAAACTTTGATTCCTAAAGGCTTAAACAACAGCAATAAAAAGTGAGATAAAATTTGCTGAAAAACCAATATAACTCATGAGAGCTGAGGCCTTAACATCCATAAAGGGAACACTTCCTATAGATAGCACAACTTGATGCTATGAGTAAAGTCCTGGTTACATTACATACATGTGACAGCACTGCTTAATTTTCTTAAATGATGATGGGATAGCCTCTTCTCTGTGTTCCTCCTTAGCAGGTAGACTCATGCATGGCATTCTGATAACTGGTTTTGCTTGGTGTAGCCTTTCTGTGTGGGACAGGGTGGTGTTATTTTATTCAGGGATAAAGTACCTAAGGTGTTTTAACCCCTTCTTTAATTGTCTTTGAATTAGAAGTGCTGCCTCAGGTGTAATATCAGGGCTGCAGTTTCCTTGGGTTGATGATACAGGCAGCTGCAGTCAATATTATGGCTAGTCCAGCTCTGCAATTTCAATGGAATGAAAGGAAGTTGAGTGTTTAAAATTAGATAATTTTTAAGTGTTTAGTTATGGATTTGAAGAGCCAAACTTACACACAGAGTTCAGTGTTCCAGTTTCAGTTTAACTAGTGGTGATGGTGTTTTGTTTTCCTCACAAGATGCAAGAGATGCTCTGCTACTCTTGTAAAGAGAGGAAAAAAGGGTGCTCAGGACACCAGCATGCAGATAGAAAAGAGAGCAGGGATGCAGGTCAGGTGCAGGCAAAAAAGAGAGCAGGGATGTGTACAAGAGTAAAAGATGTTCTTTTCTTTAAGGATGAGTCTTTCTGAACTTTAAAAGCGTCTTTTCATTTCTTAAGGCAAACCTTTGCTCAGATGACAATGTTAAATTTCTCGTGTTAATCTAAGTCTTCTATGTGGTTTCTTTTCCCTGGACCTTTTATGGCCCCCTAACTAAAAGGAGAAATTAAAAAGCATCTACTTGTTTACTCTGGTCCTGTCAACTGAAATAAATGTCCCAATTTATCCCAAGCCCTGCTTACACTAAGGAAGTTCAGTTAGCTGATGGTAAATGAACCTGGGTCATCGTTCATTAGTCTCTGTAGCTGGACAGTGTTCTGTGTTCTGCTCTACCTCTTTTTTCCCTCATACTTGTATATTTAAATGCTCTTACTTGTTCAGGATGGGTGTTTTCACTCTGTTCCCTGAGGCCCCTTACGAAAATGAGATGATGCATCTTGGCTTATTCTGTTAAGCAAAACTGTCTGAATAAAATACAGATCCACGTCTTATGACAATAGCTGACTGCTATGGTGGGGAATACAGGTCCCTCAGGACTCACATGCACCTTTTGCCCTCTTCTTTGGTCTTGATGAAAAAGATGAAAACGTCCTTTTATTTTTAATTACCCATCCCTTGCTCTGCCATAGTTTGAAAGGAGATTTCAGAATGACTTTAGGTGATATTAGAAAGACCACCATGAGGCACTGCCAAGTCCCTGTGTCCCTCCCCTTTCCAGGGGGCATGTGGAGCATCTGTGCCAGTAGCAGAAGGAGCTGGAGAGTCCCAGCTTGGAGATCTGCATGGAGGCTCCAGCAGCAGAGCATCACTGGAGATAGGTGCTAGAATTTAGAACTCCTCTCTCCTCTTGGCATATTTTGCTGTTTGGCTCCCAGAGGCAAGGTCTACCTCTTCTGTGATGATGATGATGCTTCCCATTACGTTAAGACTAATTGATGGCCAGCCAGGGAGTTGTGGTAGCAGGCTTAGGCAGTGGACTTGCTGTCCCAGCTAATGCATTTGTGCCTAGAGCTGTTTTGATATATTCCCTTGCTTCCATCATGATTACAAATGCCCCATCTCTTTTTTCACTGCTCCTAGCCTACAATTTAAGAGAAATGCTGCCTGAAACTTAAGAGATGATGAAGGAGGGATTCTTTTCTCTCGTTATCCATTTGTTTCTTGGCTTTATGTGAGGTTTTTCTTCTTTCTTTCTTTCCTGTTGTACTGAGATTTGCAGGCAGTTTCTCATCCTGGTCCTCCTCCTTTGATCCTCCTCCAAAATAAAAAATAATAACCCCCCTTCCCCTCAAACAGATGCTTTTTTAAATGCTTATTTGTAATGCAGTCCTAAGAACTTAATCTATTATTAAGGTTCACGAACTAAGATTTCACAACCTATTTTATTTATCTTTTTTATTGTACCTGCCAAGATTTTCATCTCAAGATATTTTCCTTTGCTCCTGAATTTTGACATAACTGCTGTCATGGCCAAATCACATATCCTAATGCTGACATCCACTCTGTCCAGATTACTTGCCCTGCACAGAATGTACTCTTGTGTTCAGTGTCATCCTCCAGTGTGACATTGCTCTGTGCAATGGAAGTTTCCTTGTAAACTGCAACAACTTCTGCAGCTGGATTGACCAAAGCTGAAGATGAGCCTGACTTTTATAGGAGATCATCTGAAGAATAATACTTACTTCTTTCTTTAATTTGTAACGTCTCTGTGTAGCTTAGCTTACTGTGATGGAACTTCAGTGAAAGCTATTGATGTTGGGAAAGGCTCATGAATGGGTTGGAAGTGGTGTCTGGACTAATGGTAGGCTGCAGATATAGATAGATCCATCTTGGATTTCGGGTTTGATTTGTGTTTAGGACAGTTTCTTTTGTATACAAAAACTACACTTTTCCTACACTTTTCCACTGCAATAGAATACATCTTGTATTGGTCTGCTTTGAACAAGGTAAATCTGGATAAAGTTAAAATAGTAACATTGGTCAGATTATACTCCTAGTGTTTCTAAAAATTATTTCCTTCCCCTTTATGCTCCATGGGGAATTGATGCAAAGTGCCCTATGAAAAGGGCCGCAATTACTTAAGGACCTCAAAGAACTTTATGTAAATTAAGGATTTTGAAGAGCACGTAGTGGAAGAAACCTCCAGAGCTGCCGTGTGCCTTCTGCTGCTGGTGCGGGCGCCGCACACGTGCGAGGTTGTGCCTGTCTCATCTCCATTTCACAAACCAGCAATCTGTGGCAATTACACAGATGGGTCAGTGGCAGGGCTAGGACAAAGCCAGGGTTTTGTCTTGCAGTTACACTACGCTGCCCTCTGAACAGAATAGTCACCAAGTGTAGAGGTCTCCGTAGCAGTTCTGCCAGTTTCTACAATCACTGTGTGTTATGACCGTGAAGATTACAAATAGCGTGGGACAATGCCAATAATTTTTTTACTGTAGATTTCTGAAGCACATGGAATAATCCAACTGAAATTCATTTTGTGGTACATATATTAAACAATTTTATTCTGGTCTTTGGTGTTTTATGATGGAGATATTGGAAGATACAACTCCCTGCTATGTACTGATGGGAACAGGCAATAACTCTGTTGTGATCAGTGAAATTGTTGCATGAGCATAAGGAGCCTAAGGGCCTGTTTTACGATCTGATGTCTGTTGAGGAAGCTGGTTGAGCTAGAGGATAGAGTTCTGTCTCATAGACGTGTAGCCACAAGTCATTATGAGCTTCCTGCTTATTCAGAAACTGCAGATACTGAATTGCACTGCTTCCAGTGCTGTGCTGATTTTGCAGCCACTGTGCATTGCAGGAATCTAAGAGAAAGAGAAGTTTCCCTACATGTAGCTCATTGTTAGGAAAAGAGCAAAGAAAAAATATCCAAAGGCAAAGGAACTGCTGACAAACATCATGGAAAGTTGCAGATAATGAAAGTGAACATGCAGTCGTAGTTACTGAGTGGTGGCCTTTCCATCCAAGAGTGTACTTCTTAGCTAGGAGGCTGTCTCATGGGCTGGGAATAATTAGGAAATTTAAGTGCAAAAGAAGGGGGAGATGAGAATCTTTTGTTTGTTACTACAGCTTTTGGAAAACAGCTGAAATTGGTAATAAATTTTTGCAGAGCATTTAGTAGGTAATTTTTCTGATCAACTTCTCTTTTTGCGGCTAGTTTACCTGCAAATGTTCTTTTAACACCAATCCAAACTACTGTTAAGTTTCCTGAATGGTTCTCACCCTAATTTGTGGCTTCAAGTGGATTGCTAACCTCTCACAACATTTGAGTAGCCTGGATCAGGCCACAGGAATTTCCTTAGTATCCAAAGGTATGAATGTTGACATTGGATCTGATTTTAGGAAGTGTGAAGCACTCCAAAATCCCAAAGATGTTAATAGAAAAAATTTGGAACAAAATTCTTTTTCTGCTAGAGGTGTGTGGAGCTGATTGACAATGGGACTGGGAAGCATAGAGCAGGATTTTCAGTTCAGATCTTAAAATACCTTTGAATAAGATGGAAGTCGTACTGAAGAATGAAAATGCTTGGTGGAGTCAGCAGGTAGAAAATATGAGGAGAATTAAAAACTCTGCAGGGTGTTTGCCCTTTTCTTTATGGAAGGGTTATGGAGCTAATTTTACAGATTGGTTTGAAACTGTTGTGATTTCATTCATCAGTACAAGAGATGGTGTGGGGAAAAGGAGTAAAAATTATTGGCCCTTAAAAACACAGAAAAACCATCTTCTCAATATTAAGATGTTTATTGATATAAAAGTGTTTGTGAAGTGCATGTGTCAGAATTATGATGTGAAACTGCTAATGCATACAAATAAATACTACAGAGAGCAAATGGCATTATAAATTCTAGGGCACATAACAATGAATTATCCCAGTGACCTAAATAATTTTCTGTCAGAATGTTTTTTTTTTCCCCTTTTACATTTTCAAATTGTCTGTAGTAAATCTTCCATGTGTTTCACTGAGATTTATTCTTAAACCCTCACACTATTTACCCCTTAAGGTTGAAAGCTTGAATTTAAGATAAGCAGCTGTAGAAAAACGGATGTTTCCCTTCCAGACAAACAAACTACTTCCAACACTTACCTGACTTTACAGGGAAGGATGTGGGAGACATGAGGATTTGCCATTTAGGCTCCATTAAACATATACATTTAAGGCTATAAACAGGATGTTTAATGTTGTTCTCACTGCTTGCAGTTATTGTGACTTGGCAGGTGCATTTGATGGAGTCCTTGGAGCTGCAGCCTTGTCACCAAGCATGTGTGAAAAATAACTGATTGGAATTGCAATACAAATGGGGATTGTGAAATAAACTCATTGTGGTATGCTGGAATTACTGGCCTGTAATTAAATATTCTATTAAAATATGCACTTTACGTGGGGTAGCAGAGATCACAGACAGGGAGAAATTTCATATGCATAAAATATTCCATTACTCAAGCAAAGCATAAAGGAATAAGAACTATTCTTAAACAGTCATTATTTGGTTGCAAAACAAAGGGGAATATTAAGATTTATCTGCTTTTCTAGCAAGCGTGAAATTCACTAATCCCTTTGAAGAACTCAAAATCCTGCCATATCACTGCCTTGTGAACACTGGTTATAGATATCATTACCGCTAGCAGTTATTTTGCAGAGAATTTGGGCAGAACCTGCTCTAGGAGAGGTCCCACATGTCAAAGTACAAGTACTTATGTGGCTTTATGATTTCTTCTGTAACCTTTGATCCAGACAGCTCCTGGGCTGAACACCAAGGCTTCTGCACTCATTTTCTGGGTTTAAATCCTCCTGGGGATGTGTTGCAGTAAAGCCAATTTAAAGCATTCCAGCTCATTCCTGCTGTTCCACCTCAAACTACAGAATAATGTAAAAAAATAATTAAAAAAAAATTTTAAAAATGATTCACATTCTCTTTTTGTCTCTTGATGCTGAGCATACCTTTTTGGTTGTACTAAGTTGTTGTTTACAAGTTGTGATTGTTTTTTTATTTACCCTTTTTTTTTAAAAGCCCACTGTATGAATATGAACATATAAGTTTAAAGACAGGTACTGAAACTTGATCCTGTGGGGCTTTGGATAAAACTAGGAGAGTGAATTTACGGTTGCTTACAATTAAAAAGGCAACAGATTTCAAAAACTTCAATAATTGATTTTAGGTATGGGAGTCTATTAGCTTTCTTCTGTACTGTATCCTAGTCCCAATGGGAATGGGAGGATCAACCACTCTGGTTGAGTCTCAGTCCCTCAAAGTGCTGCTGTAATTTGAATAATCAGTAAGGGCTGTAGAAGTCTTTCAGTGTGATCTCCAGTGTCTGCTCCCTCCATGGCTCTGTGCTCACCCTGCAGGCAGAGTCCTTCCAGTGGGAGTTTCTCCCTGACACGGTGATCAGTCAAATGTCCCAGAGCTTTGCTTTTTTAAGAGCCCATCAATGGACAGTGGCACTTCTCAGCCTGCCAGCAAATATTTAGGATGTGTCAGAATTTTCCCCTGAGTTCTCATTTGTTTGCTGTGGACGGACAAGGCACAAAACATCCCACCATAATATGTGGTTTAAATATTTAATGAGGTAGAGAAAACCATCTGCTTTTGAGTGTTTCAGTTCTCATTGTGAGCGTGAGGTGAGAATCCAGTCTGACAGGGTTTTGAGTTTGGTGATTTGTGATTCTGATCTGTCCTGTTTTAAACCTAAGATTTCCTTGTAAAATTTTGAGAAATAGTAGTGTGTTAACCAGCAAAACATTACTTAGGAGTGGGAGAGTGGAATGGCTTCATGGTTGGACATATCCCAGAAAAGGCTACTAAGTTAGGCTCTATATCTAGGATTGTGGTTTTGTGATGCACTGGAAGTGTCTTTTTCTCTCTGCAGTTGATCATCCATTGGGATCTGCAATATGTTTTGAAGAAGGTCACAACAGCACTGAACTCATCAAACCTATAAGTAGGAAGATAATTTCTGCCTCAACTGATGCCCTGTTTCTTTGGAAATGGGTAGATTTTGGAAAATACATTGATATTATTGATATACTGATAATAATAGTAAAACAAAAATTCATAACTACCTCAGCTTTCAAAACATACTAAAATAAGTATTCTGTGCTCGTTGGAATTGATTTTCTGCTGGAGCGTGCCTGCTGTGCAGCACTGGAATGAATTCCTGTAGTTTTACAAATTGGCTAGATTAGAAGGTCCGGCTTTACATGTCAGGAGTGGTTGTCAGATTCTCCAGATAGATGGGGTACTGCTTGTCTCAGGATTTTGTCTGGTTCTTCAGGCATGAGTGTATGGGGTTTTGGGCTTTTTTCTTTCTGGTACTTTCAGACTTTCATGGAAATGACTAGAAACTGTCAGGGATCACAAGTGGTAGCTGGACACTCAGAGCCTGGGATTGCTTTGGCACAGCTTGTGCAGCTAGTCAGAGCTTCCAGGTGATGAGATGCTGAGACTTAGCCAAAGCAGGAACTCATCGGACTGTCAGTGCTGACTTTTCTGGAAGATGGATGGGAAGAACTCTCTGAAGGGCACACTACAAGGTCTTAATGAAACAGCATTCCCATCCTTATCCTCTTCTACCCAGCAACCCCATGAATCTGATCTTCTTCTTCAGAAGAACAGAACAGACCTAAAAGTGGTAAAATTGTAGAGAAGACTTCTCTTTCCAAATACCAATTTCTCCTTGGCATCCCATGGAAACACTTCCACAAGAACTCTGGGTTCTGGGAATGGATGGAGAGAGATGGTTGTAGCCTGTGGTTCCCTCATGGACTTCTGGAGCCTGAGCTGCCTGGTCTTTGAGAGGGCACTAATGTGTGCTCAAACACACAATGTTTAAAGTGAAGGGATAAAAAGCACCCTTGTTTTTAGAGGAACATCTGGAATGTAAAAGCCTGGTGTGGGAATAGGAGCCGGGCAGAGTTGTCTTCTGCTAGTTCAGTGTAGCTACAAAAGGGAGACAACTAAAATAAGCAAAGTGAGAGCAACTTAATGTGGTCTGTATTAAACAATAGAAAGGGGAAAATAGAAAATAAAGAATTTGTTGTCTCACAACTGGAATATTCCCTCAGAGAGCTACCTGGAAACTTCTGAGGGGATTTTCCAGTGGTGTTTGGGGATGTGTTCAGACATGGCTGGAAACCAGAGGCTTCAATGTAGGGCTGAGGGAAGCCGGTCAGTGCTCTTGGAAGTACTGACAGGTTCAGAGTTGACCAAGGCCACGAACAAATTAAAAGGAGTGAGTAGGATCAGGTCCCAGAGCTGGGCACAAAATGTAGCTAGTGAGCCTCCACTGATCGAGCCTAGAACAATTGTACAACAGTTTTATAATGTTTGATGTTTGAAGCTTTCTATTTTCCAACTCCCCATTTTTCTCATTTGCTGTAAATAAGTTTTGTACATGCCAAGATTGTCAGATAAACGCCTGCTTGTTTCAGCCAAACATGTATTTAGCTGACTTCTAAACCATTTTGTTCAACTGAGGGCACATTCATGGAATGAATCAGAGAATGGTTTGGGTTGGAAGGGACCTTAGAGATCATCTAGTTTCAACCCCCTGCCATGGCAAGGACAATTGTCATTTATATTTATACTTATAAACATTGCCATTTATATTCCCAAATTGAGAAGATGATTGTGAAATCCAACTCCAATTTGACTCAGTCTATGATTAAGTTTTAGTACAGAGAATGTTCTTCATACTATGTGTAAAATGATCTGGATGTTTTCAGCATTGTATAAAAGCTGCTAATAATAATTCAGAGAAGCTTTTGAAAAGTAGTTCTGAATCAAGTGTAAACAAACTGTAAGTGAATACCAATTTCCTGGAGCAGCTTTTACCATTTTTAGGTTCCCATCTTATGTAAAGACTTAAAATATGCAACGATTTCATATAAACAGAGATAAATACATGGAAGTTGGATACAAACTGCAACAAGAATTTTGAGTATGTGAGTATTATTTTGTAACTTAGTGTGTTGTGCAGAATGAAAAAGATGTTTCAGTTGTATTCTGAACTGTGGAAAGCAGCAAAGTGTAGCTCTGAGCTGCTAAATCCAACCTGGACTCCTTCTGAATTCAGTCTAGGTCTGTGGCCCTTGGGCCAAAGGTGTGACTGTAGCTTGTGCAGACCACATGCAGTTGCTGAGACACCAAAAGCTTGAAGGAGAGGCTACAACCCCTCCAAAACAACCTGAAACTGCAACCTCCCTCATCCCAAAAAGACTGATGAGCCTGAGCTGAACTTCATGGTGGAATGAATACCCAGGGAACCTGTTTTAAACTTGCATGAGCTGTAGGCATAACATAGGAAACAGAATGATAATCCGTAGAATGTAGGGGGAGGTTCATGCGCTAAATCCAATTGCTCAGAAAATGAGTTTTGGTGAAAAATCTTCAGATTTGTTGTTTAATTTCTCATCATGTTTGGGTTTATATCTGCTGCCTCCCCTGAGCTTTTAAGATTGTGTTAAAGTTCAAATGTTTCTTTGCAACCACAACAGCTCGAGCTGTTTTGTTTTAAATGCAGGGAGAGAATTGCAGGGAGTTATGCTCCTGCCAGAGCAGGCTTTAAAAGAAACCCCTGCTGGTATCATAACAACAGTGATAAAATTGTGAAATGAGTTCTTTCCTCTGAGTGTGAATTGCTTGAACTTTACAGTGGCAGAAAACAGACTTCACTGGGATAGCAGAAGCTGTGGTTGTGTAAGGATAAACTACTAATTTTGCTCTCTGTTGCTTTTCATCAACAATAGTGTTCTGTCACCTTGAATTATAACTTGCAAATCTTTTATTCAGATTGGAACTTAACCTTGAATTGAGACTAACCTTTAGGTGGGACCTCTGTGACAAGTTTGCAGGAGGTATGATCCGTAATACCAAAATAATATAAAACAAAGCTATGGAATATGGTACTGTTACAGAACTGAGGATGTAGAGAAGAACAGCCAGTGAATTGCAGTGGCAATATGTAGCATTTCCACAAAACTCTTCCTCATGTGAGTCTTTGGAAGACCAGGCTGTTCGTATGGCAGTGTGGGAACCAAATTAAACAGTTCTTGGGCCCCAAGAGTGGAACAGGGGCTGCGATGGAGCTGTCTCCAAGGGCAGTTCAAAGAGCATTGCAAAGGATAGAACAATTCCAGGAGAGGGGAGATGGAAAGCGATACTGAGATATCAAGATCTATAAAATTATGAGTGATCAGGAGAAATTCCCATGTCTCTTCCTGTAACAACTAAGAAGCATCAAGTAAAGCTTAGAGAAAGCAGTTTCAGACAAGCACAAGGAAGCCAGCTCAGCATGGTAAAGCCATGAACTATTTGCTGAGTGATACTGTGAATGATAAAGTGCTGCAAGAGTTCAAAAAATCATCAGAGGTTTACAGAAGGAAAATTGATTAAGGAAGTGTCCATTCACCAGCCCTGCTGCAGGAAATCCCAAACTAGCATTTAGCTGGAAGTGGGAGGAATATTCTGGAGAACATCACTGCTTGCTTGCAAGTTTGCAGGAGGTATGATGTTTAATACCACTTACTCTTACATAGTTTCTTAGGAAGGAGTTACAGGACACCTTTGGAAACAGGATATTAAACTTTTATTTGGGAGTCTCAAAGTACTGAGAATATTTGTTCTTATTGCAGCTGGGGACCCTTGGGGCTTCACAGGCAATCATTAGGCTCACAAACACTGCTGTCATATCTTTCTCTATCACCCTCTGTTTAGACAGAAAAACTCTGTGTCTGGCTTGGCCCAGTGAGGACAGACATTTGCTCTTATGTGTCATATATTACGAAAAAAATCCTCATATAGCTCCACAATCCCATCAGCACATCTCATTATTGCAGTTAGGAGTGGCTTGGAGCTTTGCTGTTAATGCAGTTCTCATAGCTTTCCTATATTATATTGTCCAAATATCCCATCACTCTCCATGTATTAAATTCTCAGTTTCTTATTATGATACTTCTCCTGTCTTCTGTTAGTTGGCATCAAAGCTTTTCAGACACTAGAGAAAATATTTTCTTTTTCTAGCTCACCATTTGCTTTAACAGTTTGAAGTTTGTGTTCATTGTGATATTTTAAAGATATTTTCTTGCATAATGACTGATTTGCAAGAAGGTGAGAAGATTCAAAAAAGCCCAAGATGGGAAATTAAATTTGATTTAATTTCTTGGCAATGTGAAAATTAATTTCCCCAGTCTTTCCACTTAACAGGGCAAAATTTCAGTCTTTTCCCAAGCTATCAACATTCTTGGGTCTTTCAGTGTCTGCAAATGCATTTCTCACGATCCATGTTATTGGGGCAGGGTGAGAAGTGACCATATAGGCTGATCCATCCCTTATTATTGCTTCTCTGACTAATGGGCGTTCAGAGACCCCTTGCTAATGGGATGTTTTGCTTATTCATAAAATTTCATCAATGCCAATTTCTGAAGGAATGCCTTGGTCTACGTGCAGCGTTGAACCCAGAGGCAGGAATTTGGCAGGCCTCATAATAAGTCTGAGTATTGAGAATTGTTATGTCTTCCTCACCAATATGTCTGAATAATGGTTCATAATTAACTCTGGCAATCTCTCTTGTCCAAGCAAAATTCATCATTTTGTAATTCTCTGGGGCTTTTGCCAGATTTCCCGCGAGGAGTGTTTGGACTGTGTGTGAAGAGGTTGCAAGGCCAGCTGAAACAGGCAGCAGATGATTCTTCCAATTAGTGTGGAGAGAATGTGATGTCTGTCCTTGCTGGGAGCGTGCCTTTCCCACCCTGACAGTGGGGCAATCATCAGTCCCTCTTTGTAGTAGATAGCACTTGGCCCCAGTGGAAAAAGAAGCCATCAGGCTTTTCAGAACTTACTTGTTTATTGTGTCACACATGAGGCTTGAAAATGCAGTGGAGGTGGATTTGAGTATTTCCCTTGAGGGAAATAGATGCAATACCCAGCATGGTAAGAATTTGCTTTCCATCTTTCTTACCATCTTGTGGTCACCCTGTAGACTATTTGGCATCTGTAGAGGGCTTTTATTCTAACCCTTATGTCGAGAATGAAATGGGTATGATCACTCACCATTCTTCAGCAGAAATACCAGGACACTGGCCTCTGACTGAGAAGATAGTGCATGTTTCTTTGGATGGCTCACAACAGCCATATATGTCCATCTGGTCCTCATTTTTACCAGGCTTGATCCTGCAAAACAAAGTTACCACATGTCTTTAGAAGGATGGACTGAGAAAAATATCTTAAGTTTCTAACTCCATTCCCAGAAAACACCATTACAGGAAAATGCTGGACTCAAGTGCTGACTTGGGATGGAAAATCCCATGTGTGCTTGGGCCATATGCAAAGGATTTGTGAGTCACATGGAATTTACACGTCACTTGCTGAACTCAAAGCTTGGAAAAGACTAATCTTCTATTAATTTATGTAAACAGGAAGCTGTGTTTGGCCATTCAGATGTTCTTAAGCTGCACACTTTACCCTTTCAAAATGTTATATTTCCCTAGAGAATAGCAATGTCCTGTCAGCATGCCAGTCCTGCTTTGTATTTCATACCTGTACATCAGCCCTGCCTGCATACCTAATTCTCCTGCCTAGGTTTGCATTATTTTATCTCTCAATTGGAAAACTATGTACATCTGTAAAAACAGAGTGTAATATATGGCAGTAGTCTGCTACTGTATTCATTTGAATTAATGTCCCTTAAAGTGCAAAAGCTGCAGAATTCATGCATTGCTTGATGGCAGAGCTCTGTGCATTTAGAGAAAACAAATCCTGTTTTTATAAAGGCCAATTTATAACTTTTTCCAGGTTCATTTAATTTTGGTGGTACAACAAGAGGAAAAGTGGTGGCAAAAACTTAGATTATCAGTCTGAATTCACAGACTACAATCTTGTTTTTGCTGCCTCTCTACCAACAGGAATTCTCTGTGTTCACATTCTTGATCCTTCTCTTCTTCCTTGAGGAAACACAGCTGTGGAGCAGGAGCCATGATTGGATTGCACTTCTGAGGAGGGCAGAGGGAATTGGGTTGCACTGGATGTAAATGTGATTGTGTTGTTTCTGCCTGCCAGGAATAAGTGTTTTATCATATCAGTTACCATCTGTTTTCCCATTAATCATTTTTTTCTGCCTTGAAAATGGCCAAAGCCAAAGGTCCCAGCCACAGGTACATGAAGATTAATAGCAGGTGTAAATTCATCCCACTCTGAAGCTGTGAGTGGTTGCTTTTCTTCCCTGAAATATGATGATTTATTTATTTGGTGTAATAGCCTTAAGATTTCTTTAACAATGCTTGAGGATAGTTTATTTGAAGAACACAAAAATTTTGTCAAAAACTCCTTAAAAATTGTGAAGTTACTGGGACTTATCTAGAGCATTTCAAGCCTCTGCCAGAATGGACTTGTCTGGCAGTGAAGTGAGTGTAGTTGCTGAATGATTGTCTGGGTAGGATTAAGTTATGACAAACAAATTCCTCTTTCAGATGAGCATAATCCCCAGCACTTAGTGAGCTCTAATTTACGTTCATCAACTTTGTGGAACTAGTTGATTCATTTACTTCTGCTTTTTCTGCTCATCTTTCTGGCTTTGGAGTGTGATGCCCTTTATCTGGTAGGAAGCCTTCAAAGCTAGGATTTCTTTCCAAACTGCTTCAAGCACCTTAAATATGTCTCAAATGCAGATCTCATCATCCACATTTTTCCCTTTCATGTATTTTGAGATCTGCTCTCCTGGCTGGTGCCCGCAGTCCTGTTTTTAAATTGGTTGCAGCAACAGCTACATAGTGGAGTGGAGTGTCCTCTATCTAAATAATCTGGTTTACAAAATATTCTGGCACAGATGTGGCTGATGGTTGGGAATGGGGTCACCTCAGCCCCTCACCTCTCTCCTCTTTGATCGCAAGTGAGAGGCTCCTCTGGGTTCACCTGCTCCTTCAGGTAGTGCAAAACTCATTGCCAGAGAGGAGATCAGAACTTTGATCTGTGAAGCTCCCCATGGAAACTCATTTTCTAATAATGATGTAAGTTGACTTTTACTTAGAGGTTGTCTTTCCCTTTCTCTCTACACAAACAAAAATAAGCCACAGAGTGTGTTAATGCCCAGATAGGTGTGTGCTAGAGAGAACAGTGACAGTGCAGAGTATCGACCTGAAATTGTGAGTTACAGGGCTGATACACACCATGAGCAGAAATATGTGATACACATATGGGACCCAGTATGTGGTTTCCATTTACATGGTAATTTTCTTCTTTTTAGATCTATGGTTTTCTCCCCTCCTTTTGCTTTCTATCACTAACTTTTAAAGTTTTTGGAAGAAGGGACAAACCATTTTCTTTGGAGCCAACAGTAACACCATGGGGTTTTTCTTTTGGTTTTGGCAGTCTGCTAGAACTTTGGATTTTGATTTCCTTTACCTACTAGATGTGTTTAAATATGCAGATACTAAAATAGCACAAAATGTATTTTGTCTGTTTCTGTTCATCTTTAAAACAATGTGCAGCTGTTGAACTGCTCGAGTGTTCCTTGCTGTGGGTCATTCTTGATGGGTATGTTGCATTGCTGTGCCAGGCAGTGAGATGCTCTGACAGCAGTGAGATGGGCTTTGTTCTTTCTCCTTTAAGGACATAAGATTAATAAGAAATAATTCCAGGTATGTATATGGTGAGAAAGAAACTTTGAATTATGTTCTTGACATGATCAGTTTCCATCACTTTATATTTCCTGTGATAAAAATTTCTTGTTTCTAAAACTCCACTGGTGACAGCTTCTTAGCAAACCACTTGTGACAATTCAGTTGAAACCCTGTTCCCCTCCTCACCACCCCATCCTTTTCTGTTGGACCTTTATGCCATTTACTGAAAGTTGTGCTTTCTCTCCCATTCTGCCTTTGCCATATCTTTGTCTTTTTTTTCTTCCCTTTGGTGTTTTAAGTTGTTGGTCTTCCCATTCCATCTTACTTCCTGCTCACAGCAAATAGTGGATTTATCTTAAGTGTTTTTCATCTGGAGGCCGTCTCCAAGGAAAATGTTTTCTGGGGTTTTAGGCTGGTACAGAGTAGACATGAGAGGTTACTGTCCAGCATTTTGAGTTATCAGATTACTTCTCCAGCACGTTAGTCATGTTTCTTGGATGCAAAGGGGAGGCTGTGGCTGCATGGGTCAGGGTGGTGATGTAGCAGAGGGAACACAGCTGTAGATCCATTAGGGTTAGTTGGAAGTTTTTAGTCTGTTTTCCTTCTGAGAAGAACACTTTTCTTCACCCTCACAAGCCCTAAATTTGCTCAGAAATATCTATTTAAGATTTAGATTTTCCTTCAAAAAGGAAGCAGCAGTTTCATTGGGATTTGTAGAAAACTCAGACATTGCAAATGAGAACAGAGGATTTGAGAACAAAGTTAGTTTATTTAATGCTAAAATATTTCTCAGAAAGGGAATGGGGGTGCCCTTTATAACCTTTCAAAGAGCCATCCTGCCACTGCTGTCCTCTGTTTTTCCATCCCCTGTGCATAGCAGCACCAAGCACAGTAATTCCACAAGACACTCCTCAGTAACTTGGAGGGAAGAAATTGCTCTGAGGTGCATCACTACCTGTCCTGGATGCTCTTGTTTATTGTCCTGCAATGCAGAATTGTGTTTCTTTTCCTGCTTTTGCATACTTCCATATTTACTTGAGCTGCCAGCAAACCATTGACAAGCTGGCTAAGACTCTGGGAAAGAATGTAAATATTAGATTTGCATTGTGAATCTCCTTCCTTCAGTGCTGCCTGGAATTTGGGATCCCTGTGTACCCAGAGCACTGTGTACTCAGCTTCCCAGCAGAGCAGAGGCCTTTCTGTTGACGTGTGGTCCTGTCCTCTGGTGTGGTGTTGCATTCTGTTCTCAGGGCTGGGACTACAGCAGTGCTCTGTAATGTGCTGGTTTGCAATTCCCTGACATATGCTGGTTACAATGATGCATCAGGTTTCGGGAAAACAGCCCTCCTAATGTACATGAGAGAGAACACACCAGATGACTGTTATGAGAGAGATCTGAGACATCTTATTTAACGTAATAGCGAAGCAAATGGAGAAACCTTGCAGCAATGACTGCCAGATTATCCTCTGTGGACCACAGCCTGGCTATTTGGCTGATGATAAAACTGCATATTTTCGTATTTACTAATACAGGAGAAGTGAACTCTCCATGGTGAGTAATGCAGACAGCAGCAGCTCCAGTTCTTCATTCATTACTACCCTGACCCCAGCAAAGGTCAATGAGTGTGTTTAGTTTGCGTGCCTCTGTTGTAGGATTTCAGGTCATGAGTCACAAAAGGGTCTGTGATTGCATCCTGGCAGTGGGGACCAAGAGAGCTGTTGTTTCAGGAGCCTGTACCCCTCTCCTGCTCTTGGACAGACCCAAGTGATGATTTCGTGCAAGGGGAAGGTCAGGATGTGGAAAGATTACTCTCTAAACCCGTGACTCACCTTACCTTAAGCATGTTCTTTCACAGGTCTGTGATTTGGACTTCAACCTGTGTTTTATGACATTCAACCACTATCAGGAGACAGGCAACATCATCTAAGTCTGCCCTTGATTGTCTAGGAAGTAGGTCAGTAGGACATGCCACGATATCTTTAGTTTCTTTTTAAGGATAGCACTTGTAATCCAGGTGCTGAAGTGTCTTTTAAACTGCAGGTAAGAGAACACATTCTGCATTTGTGTAAAATGGGAATTTCAGATGCAGAACAGTTGGTTGTAATGACCAATCTGTGTGTGCTTTCCTTCAGGGTTCAGTTAAGTTTATTTTAATGAATATGGTATTGAGCTTTTCACAGTAGGGTTTAGTGAACAGATTGGAAAGTCTGAAAAAGATATTAGAACTGGGTGAATAATTCATAAAGAGTAATTTATATTATGAATGTCACCTCTTTCTATTTTGAATTGCCTGGGAATAAAGCATGGCTTACTTGAACTTAGTTGTTAATTAAAATTATACACCAAATAATTTCTGTCAGTAATTCTTACTTTGTAACTCATTTATAAGAGTTTTGTTGTGAGCAGTTGATGTTTAGAAGTTCATGTGTTACACTGGACACAGAAATTCCAGGATTTATTTGTCTATTTTTTAATTAGATTATGATAACTTGCTAAGTTTTGCTTTGTGAAAGAATTGACTAAAATTTCAGAGTATTCTGATTCATAAATTTATGGGAATATTGTAATATTTGCCAGAATTTCATGTTTCAGCCAGCTGTTCTGCCAAAAAGTTATTTCATTATAAGACAGATGAAGCAATTGCATTATTAAAAATAGGCTGTCACATTTGTTTCTTCTTCTACTTACTTTGAAACTGAACTTCTTGAACACTTGATTTTGGGAGTAACCAATACAAAGGCTATCTCCATCATGGCAATATTATCAGATTCTAGTGCTGACTTTTTCAGGGCTAAGCTTGAAAAATAAAGAAGAACTCTGACTTTTGTGTGTTATTATGCTCCTATTAATGGGTCAGAATAAGTCCCTGTCAGGCTCAGAGAGTATAAAATTGTCTGTAAGTAGATTGGTTTGTGGGTTGTTTTTATTTTCTTTAAATTCTTATTCTTATTTTTTATTTTTATTTGTTTTAAAAACATGGACTCAGCTGCACAGTAGCAAAAATTAGTTCCCTTCAATTATCTTCCCCATAATTTTTACAAACCTTGTCAGCTAATGAAAACTATATTTCTTTATACTTTTTCTAAACTGGGAGCTAATGTAACACTGAGGTGCAGAAATTGCTCCAAACTTTCTTGTGCCCATTATGACAGGCTTTATTAATGCACCAGATTCCAATATACAAAATTAAAGGCATTAGACATGTACACTGCTGCTTATTTGACAAGGTGCTGTGTATTCCCTGTGCCAGGTTTGCTGGCTGCAGTGCCTCAGGCTGCTCTTTACTACACTGGGCTGGGCAGCGAAGCTGACCTTGTCAAACACTCTGTTTTGCTGCCTCTCTTTCTAGTCTGTCTTGGTGATCAAATTGTCACTGTAAATGCAGTTTAAAATCCTGTAAGAACTTAGAGAAATGTGTGTAATTTCCCCCAACTGTCTGTTGCTGGAAGAGTCCTGAAAGTGCAACTTCAGGAAAGCACAGGCTTGGCCGCCCACGCTCCTGGAGTCAGCTGCTCCCCTGCCAGGTAGACACTTCTTGAAATAGTATTGCCCACAGGGATTGTTTGTCGCATTTGAATTGATAACTCTGGCAATCTGTTGTAACCTGTGCTGCTTTTTCATCATTTCTTGCGTGGTTTTATGCCCTCAGCCTGACATGTGCCTCCCATATGGAGTCAGCCCCTGAGGCTGTGTGCTTTGGATCCTGTGTTTTACGGTTGGACTCAATCTTAAAGGTATTTTCCAACCTAGATGATTCTATGATTTCATGTGCAAACAGCAGCACTGCGCTTGGGCACACCCAAGCTCTCCAGCTGCTGTGTATTGGCAGATTGTAATTCTTTCTGATTACCTGGTGTTTACCCCACTCCTGGTTTGCTTTTTGTACTAATCCTTGTGTGCAGGGCTGTAGTTTGATCATCAGCAATTTGTGGGTTGTATATTTACACAATGCCTCTTTACTCCTGAGCAACTTCAGCTGAAATAAATGGTAATACTGCATGTTCAATATTTGTTCTCCCTTTACCACAGAGTCAGAGCAATATAATGGGATCTACTTAACTTTTATTCATTTGCTTTGCAGAATTCTTCCCTTTTTTTCTCTGCTTCTGTAGGTGTCTACTATTGCTCTTAGCCGTAGATTGTACTGTGTAGGTTTTCACAGAGTAAACATATACTGAAATCTGTACAGAAGATTCTTTGTTAATAATAGATGAGATGAACATAACCTGTTTATATTTGACATTATACATCCCTAAAAGGGGTGTGTAGAGGAGGCACAATGTGCTGTTTGAAATGCACACAAAGATGACTCCCCCCAGTACTCTTATATTTTTTTTTTCAGTGTGCAGTTCCTTATGGTTGGGTCAAAGGAAAGAGGAAAACCAAGTTCCAATAAACCTATGTGTATTATTAATGAGCATTAATTCACTCAATAGGACTAGTGCTTAAATGAAAAGATGCAGAACTGATCAGTGGAGAACAAATGAAAAAGAATCAGCCCATTAATTTACCCTTTGTTTTCTATAGAGCAGTGCTATGAGACGAGATCCCTGTAGGTGTGCACTGCATGGAGGGATGTGCTTTTTTAAGCACAGTGTCCAAGGTCTTTGCTACAGCCATGGATACTGATATTAAGAGTGACAACCATTCCAGGCATTTCCAGTGAGAATTTAGAGTATGGTTAGTCCTTTCCTTGCTGAGAAGAGTTGCAGGCTTTGTCTGACTATTCAGGGAGACAGCACTTACAGGAGGGAAAGGTGACAGATGGAGGAGCTTCTTTCAAGGCTTCTCTATCCATGTGTTTTCCATATGAATCCAATGCTTTTGAAAAACGTTGGAATCACATTAGATAATACAATCACATGGTCTGTGCTGTACTTACAGTCTAATGTAATGGTTTTTTTCCCTAAAATTCCCAGGGAACCCCCAATATCAGGCCCTGGCTGTTGTTTTAGACGTACATGCCAGATACCTGGCTGTTTTTCGCCGGTGTGCAAAAGCAATTTACTTTTTTTTATGCATACAAATATTTGATTATATTTCAGCTCTTTTTAAAGTAGTATTAGTAAGTAGTTAAGAATACCTGCATGTTAATTTTAGCCCTCTGTAAAACTTGTACAAGTACTGATCTATAAAGAAATCTATAAATGCCTAAGTTTGCCTTTGCAGAGAGCAAAAAGGAATTTAAAAGTAAGCGAGTCTTTCAGCAATTTTTCCCCTATGAATCACTTGTAAAATAGGAAACTCCTCTGTTTGCCCACATCTTTCACGTGTGCTGTATCTTGGTTGCTGCAGAGTCATGTGCAAGTCTTAGAGAAGAACAGAGTTCCAAAGCCCAGTTTCTGATACCTGAATTTTGTAGGTTTTGAACTTTTTCTTTTATGGCTCCAGGAAATGAGCACAGAGAGCTCTGGCCATAGTAAGTGACATTGCTTTTTGAAAGGAGATTTTTTTAAGGAGAATTTTTAAGGTGTGATTTAGTTTACCCCATGAGATAGAAGCATAAAAAAAAATAGTGCAGAAGTTGTATTAATGTTTGGCTTTTAATTGATTCCTTTCCAAGGAAGTTAAAAAGGAAGGAAATTTGAATAGCTGCTGGAAGGAGAGGTCTGTTATCTCCTTCTGTAAGTCAAACTTTTCAAGGTTTGGCCAGTATTTATACATCTCTCTGCTGAGCTGTATTTTTGGCACCAAAATATTGGTTGTGGTTTGCATAATCATGTGTTACACTAGCTGCCTGCAAGAAAGCTGAAGTTATTCCTATTTTTAAAATGCAATTAATTTTAAAGCATTATGATAATTTAAAAAAAAAAAATCTCTACAAGATGTGGAAAAAAGCAAACTTTTGTTCACTCTTGTGGGATACATAAAGAGGCTTGGAGAGAGTCAAATAAAAAATAAGTAGTTTTCAGTTCCTGTGAGACTGAACTAAAATGACTTTTTTTCTTTTCTTCCAATAACTATAAAACAATCAGCATAAACCCTATAAGCAAGCCCTTAAAATCTTGTAGAAAAGTGTTGGCCTTTACTGCTCTGCCCTCATTTCTACCTCCTCTTTGCCCAAGGTAGGATGTAGATCCCAAATACTGTTTCTGTTCTATTGTTGTGCCACTACATTTAGTGACCAGTTACAGATACAACACACCTGTGAATGAATGTAGGAGTTGGTGAGTGGATGAAAAAGTTGTTTCATGTTAAAATCATTTGGTTCTCATGAACAGAGTGATGTTCATAACCAAGGATGTGTTCATACATTTAAAGTTTTGTCTGTATTAATATTGGCTGATAAAGCAAAGACATCCCAAATATAATGCTTTGAGGATCACAAGTCCAATGTAAATCCAGGAGGAGTCTGAGCTCTGGGAACACACAGGTGTTTTATTATTTCTTCTACACAAGTTTTTTCCCCAAAGCAAGACCTCAGAGCTCATTACTTCCTTATGCTTCCTCTCTTCTTCCTCTAGGATTTTCTCCTTGGGTTGAAAAATGACATCTCCCTCTGCATTGTAATTTATCATGTTTCTAATGTGTATTAACCCAAATGGAAATCAAAAATGTCTATCTGAAAATTCCTTACTGAAGTGGCCTAAAATATTTCCCTGTAGTCACTCTGAAATCAGTGAGTTTGTAGAAGAGGAGAAAAGGCTCCTTCAAACACACCTCTGGCTTCTGATGTGATCAGCTGGAAATGCGAAATCATCTTCTTTCTTTTGGGCTATTGTGCCCAGAAGAAATCTGGACCACTAGGTTGGAGCTGCCACTGTGGCCCTTTGTGCACACTAGAGCCCATCTGAGGAAGCAGTGGGTCCTGTCTGTAAGCATGATGGCCACAGCAGGATATTTAAACACTGTTTCATCCATCACCAGGCACAACTACCTGGTTCAGCTTGCTCCATGTGTCTGCCAGCATGGCAGAGTGCTTGGCAGGCCAGGGGTTAATTGTCACTTCTTGGCTCTGTTCAGAAGCTGTGTGATCCCAGTCTGCTGTCACGGGGCTACGTGGCCTCTGGCTTTCCAAGATGGAACAGGTTCCTTCCACAAACTGTAATTCTGACTGATGGGAGGCTGCTTAAGAAGTTGAAATATGGTTAAAAAATGACAGTACTTATCCTCAGGCTCTTCTAGGAGAGTCAGCATAACTTGTTCTTTTGTTCTTCTAGTTCTCCCTACCTCCGCTTGCACTTTAATGCTTTCCCAAGGTTTGCTGTTCTTGAGGACCTGGGAGGAAGGTGCTTGATCCTTATGCTGCCAGTTGGGAGATGCCATGTCTGTGCCCATCCATGCTGCCCACTTTGGGTCCAGGGGATCTGGACAGTGCCTGGTCCTGCCCACTGCCAGCTGATGGACACAGCATCCCTGCCCTTGGCTTGCAGAGGTGCAGCTCACCAAGCAGCTATGAGCAGAGAACAAAGTGATTGCATTTGTCCAGTTACTAAAGCAAATCTGAGTGTTGTGCCATCTGTTCTGCAGAGACACAAAACCCAGCGAGCTCTTTGGAAAAGGCAGAGAATATGTTCAGGATCTGTGGAAAAGATGGATGTAAAAATAAGATGCTGAGAATTGGTAGGAGCCTGGGTAACACCAAAACAGACCAAATACAACAAAACAAACACTTGAAGGAGCAAGTGAAGGAGCACAAGAAGGAAAACACAATATTGATTGATTGTTCATCTTGTATCTTCCTCACTGCCTTTCATACATGTGGAAACTTTTCCCCAGTGATTCTACTCAGGAGAGCAGATCCAGAGGGCATTTCATTGCTCAGAAATGCTGTGACAGGGCAGGAGCCCGTAACACCTCACCCTGCCATGCCAATGAGGGGGACTGGTCCCTTCTGGCTGATGAGAAGCCCCAGATAGCTCAGGGTGACACTGGCTACCCCAGCCTAGCAATGGGCCTCCTCTGCCTGCTGCCAGAAGTCACAGCTGTGATCCAAAGCACAGCTGTGTGTCATTTTTCAAAAGCCAGGAAGGAGAAATGCAGACTATGTGAAAAATGATAAAATCTGGAAAACTTTTTAAAACAACCTGTATAGTTTTGTGAAATTCCTGCTTCCCTAGAGTTCAGATGAATCCCATGAAGGTCTAATTGTGTGAAGCTCCTTGTTGCACTGCTGTGGCCAGACAGGGCTGGTGGCCATGCTGGTGGCTGTGCTGGTGATGAACAGTTGGCAGAGAGGGTCATTCCTTGACCAACTTATTGCAAAAGAGTAGAACAGGAACAGCAGATAATGAGGTATCCCACACCTCTCCTTCTTTTTAAACTGAGAGCCATAGTCCAGTTGGAAGGGACCCTGATGCTGATAGCTGTCTGGAGTGAGAGATTTTGCTGGTAGGAATGAAAAGGGCACCTTGTGGATCATGCTGGGGATTTGGTCTTCAGGACATTTGGCTTCCCATCCCTGCCACAGAGATCCTACGTGTCCTTGGGCAAGTCATCCAGTTTACCTTCCTCTCATTTCCCCAGTGAGGAATGGGGGATTGCTTTCCTCCAGCACGGTGCTGTGAGGCTCCGTGGAGTTGGCAGTTACCATAGAGATGAGGCACCTAAATAGAATTTGAAACCTGTTGAAGGAGAGCTGGAAACCTGACAGTGTTACCAAAAGAGCAGCTTGGCTTTGACCGTGTTGTGTGGGGTGGCTACAAGAGGTTGTAAAACTGTCACAGTAGGTGTAAGTCTTGTGAAACCTGGGTCATCTGGAACACTGACTTGTAAAAACAAAAAGCTACTAGCACAAACTCAGCCCATAAATATGAAGCGATATCACTAGTTAAACAAGTAAACTAAAAGAGATTTTCTCTGTAGGATCCTCTGGGCATTTTCATTTAATAAAGTCTTTTGGTCTGGCAGGAGTCCAAAACCAAGAAGTCCAGACCTGCTTCTGTTCTTTCTGGGGCACCTGGGAGCTTCTGAGGTTCCTCACTGTTTGTATTAAAGGTCTATAATTTGCTAGAAAATGTCAGCTGGAATATAAAAACTGTGGAGTTACTCTGTGATTTGCTTTAGGCAGAAGGAGGCAGGGGAAAGAATATTTAATCTAATTGATACTCTACTGTGAAATGAAGAGATGATTTTCAGGTAGTCCTTATTACACCATTAATTGTGTTTCTCTGTCCTCCTCATTCATGTTAAAACAAATATTTAATGTTATCAGTCTCCCTGCTGAAATGAGGATGGGTTTGAGATCCTGGTCATTCCCATTCAACTTCTTTGGAAACATTTCAGTTTGGTTGCATTTGCAGGCATCCTGCACCCAGTGTTTTCAGTGCAGCTATAGGAGTGACTTTTGTAACAACAAAACAATGCCATCTGTCTCATCTTTTTTTATCCTGTATTTAAACATACTTCTTTTTTTCTGTTTTGGTGCTGAGTTTTTAGAGTGAATTGAAAGGAAATATTTATTGAACTTGTTGCAATAGTTGTCCATCCCTCACCTGAATTGGAAGTAGCTAATTTAGGACTTTGTAAGATGTGTAGGTTGGTTAAATGTTTCTAAAAAAGCATTTTAGTTTTTTGTCAGTGTTATCTTCCATTTGACAGGTTCCTGTGCATTCATTCCTTGATCTTCCTGAATTCTGTTTCTTGGGCTCCTGATACTGCTATCTCTAATCTAAGTTCTGTGGCTAGCACCAAATTCAAAGTAGAAATGCGAGGATTATGTTGACTTTCATAATTTTTCAAAAGCATTTGGAAATTCATTGTGAAGCTCAGTGGCTCACTGGTCACGTGGCAACAATTCACCACCAGTGTGTAAGTTCACCTGTCTGGTCTGGGATAAGAATGAGTTGGTTGGAACCTCTGTTTTCTGGATGAGGGATGTTTCTTGTCAGGCCCTGGATGCCCCCATGTCACTGCTGGGTACCCTCAGTTTCACCCTTGGTGCCCTCAGCCTTTTTGTCCTGTGCTGGGTATTTGGTCCTCCTCTAGACAGGACTTAGTGACACAATTGTAATAATTGACTTTGGAGTGAGTGTGGGGGGGTACATACCAATAATTTCTTTTGAAAACAAATTATTTTTGCACTTATAGAGGTAGATAAGTGGCATCCTCACTGGTTGCCTTTCCTCTGACCCATATTCCCATCTTGTAGTTCTTGTAACCGTACTTGGACAACTGACTTTGAGATGTTTTTAAGCATTGTTGTTGGCTCAAGACCTACAAACATTTTTATTTTTTTTTCTCTCTCCATCTAGTAATCTAAATTAATAATGTCTGTTTTGTTATGGAACAATCCCATGAGATTTTAAAGGCAACTTTAAGTAAGAAAGCCACATCATTTTATAGTAGACATGTAAATTATGGAAACCACCCCACCTCTTAAAGAACTTGCTTAATATCTTCTGTAGTAATAGTATTGTCCAAATAAACACACACCAGTTGTAAACTTACCAGAATGTGTGGTGGTGCTAACCCAGCTCTACTGGTATGAATATATTAGCCCACTGACATATGGTGTGTAATTTGATTTCTAGTAGTTTTGAAAGATTTACAGGCTGAGTTATGCTTCTTGCTTTGCCTTTATTTTCCATACTCTCTCATGTTCCTTTACAGGCTCCATTTGACTCAATGTATGTTGTGTCCAACTTCCAACTACCTGAGTGCTGCTGGATATTAATTTCTATTTATTTTGGGAAAACAGACACTTTCCTTTTAACTTTTGCCTAAGAGTATAGGTGCTTGTCCAAAATAAAACATTACTACCAGTCTACCTTCTACTGCCACACGTTATTTTTTCAGCTTTCTGCAGTTATTATCTAACTGTGGTTTTGTCCTGTAAGTTTTGTGTGTGATATTTAAGCCCTTTTGTGCTTCCTGGAGTATGGTGAAAAGTTTATGGTTACTGGAGCCATAGTCTAAGCAACAGAGGGAACATTCTTATTCTTCAATTCACACAATATTAAATTGTTTTATTAGTAGCTGCAGCCTTGGAGGGAGGAGAGAAGAAAAACATCTTGAAAAACACAAACAGCAAAAAACATAAAAAAATGGAGGTGATCAAAAAGGGGGAAAGAAAATCACATGAGCCACACTGTGTTTGACCAGATGTCCATGGCCTTATCTTGTCTTCAAAACCAGCCAGTAGCAGGTGATTGTCTTTGGTGTCTGAACCTAGCTCATATTTGATTTTGCTTTTCGAAGGATGTAGATCACCAGCTACTGCTGAGCTCCCTAAGCCTGTTTTGGACTCAGCAGATGTTCTTTATTTTTTCCTCTGCAGAAGTCTGCTGAAATGTTTTTGTTATTGTGCAATGCTTAAACCTTGGTCCTTGAACTGCAGGTACTAGGGCAGTGTAAGCAATAAGGTTTTGAAAAATTTTTAAGGAAAAGTTTTGAGCTGGTTTTGCATAAGACTGCCTATAATATTGCAGGCTAAAATTTCTTGTCAGAGTTTCTTATTTTGCTTGTTTCCTGGTATGTCCAAGCTTTTCTCATCAGCAATTCTTATTCTATCTATGCTTTCAGATCTTGGAGAGTTATCATATGCCTCCCTTCGTCTTTGTCACACAGACAAATAGTGCACATTAATTCTTTGATTTAATCCTTCTTAATAAGCCTGTTCCTCCAGGGATTAATTATTTTAGTTTTCGTACTGTATCTTGCACTTTGTTGACATCTCGTACTGGGAGCCTACAGCTGAGTGCAGTATAAAATTGAAAGCTCATCTCTCATTAGATTTTCATGCTCTCATTTGCAAAACTGCTTTCCAGGTTCATTTCTCCAATACAGGGTAAGAGAAAGAAGGTTAAAATAAGCCTGGCTATAGGATGTGAAAAGGAAGCCTGAGCTGCAGCAACGTTTTGTTGCTTTTGTTTTCCTGCACCCTTACAAGCATCCTGTTAGAGTAAAGCTGGCATTTAGCAGAGAAGGACCCTATCTGATTTCCAAGCCATGAATCCAGACCTGTGGCTGGTTTTGGGTTAGGAGCTGTTGCATGGAAGTGTATGAAGTGTGTGTGAGATAAGATGCTCTCTCCCAGGTGGGAGTTTTTAACTGCTGGGGGTTCTGCTTCCCCTGTGGTAGCAAATATCAGAGGCTGTGGGTTCTGCCAAAGGGCACAGCTTCCTAGGGTAGGGATTTTGGGGTGAGCTCCCCAAACCTGCCCACAGTGGGGCTGCTGTGCCACGGCAGGTGGGGTGGCACCAGGAGGAGCAGGAGATGGGAATGGCTCAGGCCAGGGCTGGCTCCTGCTGCCCTGCAGCTTGTGCTCTGCAGTTCACATGCTCTTCTGGAATGTGCTGCTGCGGAACATCTTCCAAAGGGAAGAGTCAGGACTCTTATAAGATAATTTGAAATCACTTTAAATGCTGAGTTTCCACTCAGATGAATTTATTATATTAAACTTTTAATATGGTAAACCTATTTCTGCAGTTTTCTGTGGTCTGGATCTTTTTATCTTGTTTACCATAGCAAAAACCTGGACTCTGTCTCCTACCCATTACTGGGTCTGTTCCAGCCCTGTTGCAGACAGTTTTTGGGAGGGTGCAGTGGCGCTTTTGTAAAAAATCTTTGGCCTGTCTTATATAGAATATCAGACTAAATTGCTTTAGTATTTATGAATCCATTTATAAATTCTGGCCTTGAGACTTATGAATGTGACACCCGTTGACTTAAGTGGGTGGTGATTTGTGCCTTAAGCAAATATATTTTTGAAAGGAAACTTGTGTAGCAACTGTCCCATTTTGTGATGGTTTGAGCTGAAGAGCTTTCCAGTTGGACTTGTTCTGTTTTCTTGCAGAATGTCAATTAAGTTTTATTGCTGAGGGTAGGATTCAGCTATGTGTTTTGTCAGTGTCCTAAGTAAGGCTTTATTTCAAATGGTTCTGAGTGTCAAAACTGGAAAAGTTAATCATTTTGGATCTTGCTGTTAGCAAATTCATGGACTTGATATTCATGCTTTTCCTCCCTGAAAGATTAAAGCTGAGAAACTCTGTTTCAGGGCACTGCAATTACTATTCCCTGCTTGCAACAACAGCAATCAAGTTTATAATCCCCTGAGTCTGCAAGATCTGTCACATTTATCATTTTCATTCTTAACAGCTATTTAATAACTCACCTCTTTCCCACTTGGAATTACACATACCTGTGGGCATCAAGCCTAGAGAATTTCCAAAATGTTCTTGCTTATGCATTATTTTAGGTAAAGGAACTGATGGTCTCTGAAAAGCTACACAATTGTAACACTTTTGCAGCTGGGCTCATTGGACATGAGGTTCCTGCTGCTGCTGGTGGAGGTACCTGGAAGGTGGAAGCCAACCTGGCAAAGGTGCCAGGCTATTCCCAGAACAGCAGCTGCAGGAGATCTGCTCTGAATTCGCCTGCTTCAGAGCCTCTCTGTACTTTTGCAGGCTGTGCTCTGCAAAAGGAGGGTCTGTGGCAAATACAGAAAGTTCTGGGTTTGTATATTGATAAAACTTGTTGAAAATGAGATTTATCTCTTGGGATCTCTGAGGATTCATAGGTGAGTGGCTTCTAGGACAGGGCAGGCTGTGGGGGACAGAGGTAGGAGATTTACTGGAGGGAAGTGCTTGGGGTTGTGCCCTGGTCTGCTGCTGCTGCCAGCCCTGGGCAGGTGCTGAGTGACAGAGGTGAGAATTTGGTAATTTTCTTGTAAAGGCAGAAAGCTGAAAGCAGTTTTTTTAGCATTGTTCACTGGTGAAAGCCAGGCCCTTTGGCCAGGACCCTAGTCTTGAAAGCTGCTGGCATTGCTTTGTGAAATCACTTTAATTGTGTCTATTTTCTAGATGGTTCACTGAGAATGAGACATAGTCTGTCTCACTATTGTGTCTCTTAAAAACCACAGAAAACCCTTTTGAGTTTCTAAAATGAATTATACCACAAAACTGCAAGATTTGGGTCCAGATTCCCATCTGCTATAAACTAATGCAGCTCTCTTAACTTCAGGTTATATTGGCTCAGATTTGTCTCCCTGCTGTTATCAATCACACCTGCAATTGTGTAGTGACTAAGCTGGGCTCTGGGGACAAAATTTTATTTTTGGTAGCAGTGGAAGTCTGTAGATGCATGAATGGATGGATACCCATCCTCCCTCGAGCAACAAGGACTGTAGAAAGCAGCCTGTCATGAAAGAGCTCTTAGTAGCAATAATTCCTGTATGGTGCTATTCATTAGTAGAACTCAAAATGCAGTAAAAATGTGACCTTTACCCCATGTAGAAGATAAATGGGGGCCCTAAGAGACACATAGGTTTCATAGGGTGACCCAGAAGGCTCTGCCTCTCTGTCAGTCTGGCTGTGTAATTCTTATGTGCATCCGTAATTATTCAACCCCTTAATTTTTTTTGAGCGTATGTGAAAATAACATGACTTAACTGCAAACCAACTTGAAAAAAAAGCTGAAAAATACTAACAAAATATATATATGATCAGTTGGAAACTTTCTTCTTCATCCAGGCCTGAATAGATCAGTGTAGATTGAGGGCAGCTGCAGCATGCAGCAGGGTAAGTGCCAGTATGTTCCAAATATTTGCCACAATTCCTTCAGTACCTCCTTTCACTGTAAAGGAAGATAAATTTGCAGCACTGCACAATTCTCCCTCTGCAATGCTTCAGTAGTTGGAGGCATGTTCTCAAAGAATCAAATGCAAATATGACATAGAAAGTTTTTTTTTTTTTTTTTTTTTTTATTGTTATCTACATGAATGAAGCTGAATGGAAGTAAAATTCCAACCTCATCTGTTCCTGGATCAAAGTACTGTGTGATTGGGAATGAATACATTGCACAAGGGAAAATACTGAGAGATATCAAGGGATGATTTTGGAAGGTCTGTGTCATGTCCATAGCTCTGTCACAGATTTCCTGGGAAAACTTGCTCCAGTCATTTCTCCTGGTGCATCAGGTCCATTCCTTTGTAATTGAGCAAAGAGTATTTCTGTGTTTGGCTTTCGTGTTTGGAGGACACATCTGTTGTTTGGAAAAAGCATGTTCCTGTGGCTCTAAGACCTAGAGAAGGATCATGAAAGTAGCATGTGGGGTTTGCTTGCAAATTCTCTGCTCTGCTAGTGCCACTTAGGTCAAATGTAGAGCAGTTGTGTATTTAGGTAAAAACATGTTGATATAAACGTGGCATAAGACTTTATCCAATATCTTGTCCTGAAAATATAAATATTTTCCTTTTCAAGTCATCTACAGAGTATTTTTGACAACTCTACATTTAAATTCAAGTCTTTCTCAGATTCTCTGTGAATTGATTGTTGGGAGAATCCCATATTGCCAGTTCCCTTCTGGAGTGTTCCCTGGCACTGCAGGGAGTGCAAGCTCATAACCCAGGCACTGAGGGTAAATTCTAGATAATTTGTATGTCGCTTTTGCTTCAAGAAAATAATCAATATTTCAAGACTGTATTTAGGATTTGTTCATGCACAGGTGTGTAATTTGGCTAGTTACCTCATTAAGAATCAAATACTCAAAAAAGTTAGATCTTTCTCCATTTACAGAAATGCTATTTCTAAGAGTTTCTGAAACACTGTTTTTCTATGTTACTGATTTAATTAATTAAACAGTTATGTGAATTAAAAAAAATATTAATTTCAGGTTTGTTCGCATTTAATCTTCCTATCTGTATCATGTGCTTGGAGATTGGGATGTAAATCTGCCTTTATATGGCAATGAGAGACTTTGTAAATCTGTACTAATGAGGAAGAAAATGAACATTAATTAAAGTTGTGGTTGCAGGATGGGCTGAGGCTCTGGAGTGCTGAAGCAGCCGCTGGATGGGTTACTTCATTACAGCCCAGAACAAGGAGCTGTGATGTGAATGCAATGAGGAGACAATTAAGTCGCTCACCAAGTGCAGAGCCAGCGAGATATTAAATTATCCACAGGAGCTAACGCTACAAAACCTGGAGTTTTCTGTAGACCTAAATATGCCAGGCAGTTTTTCCTGTCAAATTAGGCTTCTGAAGAATGTCTTTAGAAATACAGGAGGGGCTGGGGATGTTGAAGAGATGGGAGAAGAGTCCTGCTGTTCAGCTGAGCTCTGTGGTGTGGTGGCAAAGCTCTGGCAGGTCTCCTGGGCTGGAAGGAGATCTCCATCCTGTGGGATGGGATTAGTGTCATTAACCTAGGCAGAAAGCCCATGTGGCTGTGGCCATTGCCAGTATATGTAGATCCTGTGGTCCTTGAAAGCCTTAGGAGGAGGTCTCCAGGGATGCACAGGAGCCCTGCTACTCTCAAAAGAGATTAGTGGAACTCTAGACCCCAACTCCATGTGATCCACAAATGGTTGCATTTGTGACTTGCCAGTGTAATTCGTGTCATAATTAGACAGGACATTCACTCTCACTATTCCTTGTGCATTTTTTTCTGTGTGGCTTTCACATCTAAATAACCGCCTTGCTAACCTTAACAGAGGTTTTGATTCTCTGAACTGCAGTTTCCTTTTGATTAAGTGTTTTCTGCTCTAGTCTTTAATGCATATTAATGAGTGCCAAGCAGTGCTTGACTTGAGTAATTTGCAGCTGGGATCTAAAAGCCCTTGGAAGGAAGGCCTGGGGATGTCTGCTGGTGGGGTATTGTAGACTCTCTGCTACAATTTGATAAATTTCAAAGGCAAACACTTTTTCTATTAATTTATATTTTCATTAGTCACAGGACACAATCACAGCTGCCATCATCAATATTCCCATATTCAGCTTAGTTTCAAGTTAAAAGTCCCAGAAGAGAGGTAAGAGTTTAGCGGTTTTTTTCAAGAATTGGATTTCCTTTCCATGGAGATGCACAATTACATGCCTGGTTATGGATTGCACAGTGTGTGTGTGGCTGCAGCAGGGTGATCACTGCTAATCCATAGTGCCTGGAAGTACAACATTCCTGGGATGGATGGTGAGCAGTTTAGGACAGAAAAACACTATGGATAGCAGATTTCAAGCTCTTAGTTTATAAAAGCACCTGCTGTGCTTCTGTTCCGAACTTTTAGGGGAACGGAAAATTGAAATGCTTAAATCTGTTTTTACATCTTGTGATGTCCAGATGATGACTGTCCAAGGATTTTTTGAAGCCCTTCCAGTTGAAGGGAAGGCACAGGTGTGCTCAAACAATACAGCATTTCTGTCTTAGTCATCCAGAGGCATTCTCCAGGAAACTGCAGGAACTTCAATGCTCTCTGTTGTCATCACAAACTTGGTGGTTGTCTGACAGTGGTCTTGGCATGACAGGCTGGCACAGGTGATGGCAGCTGTGGGTAAGAACAGGACTGATGAAGGGTAAAGGTGAAGGATGTGGGCAAACCCCTGCTGCCTTGTTTGCTGCTCTATTTCTTGCTTGGCTGTGCACAACACTGGTGTGGAGTTGATGACTAAAAGCAATCTCCTTTTCATGGTGGCTTTTTGAGGGTGTTCTGAGCAGCATCAGGAAAAAATGCATTAGGCGATTCATCTTGAGCTTTTCATGTTCAAAATATTTGACCAAAAGAAAACCCAAATCAGGCCTTGTAATTATCCTGCAAGACTGTTGTAATGCTGGTTCAGAGTTGCAGCAATGGAAGTAAAGAGGTTAAATGTCTTGCTCAAAGCAGTAAGGAAATGTGTGGTGGAGACATTCAGGAGCCCCACATATTTCTTAATGAATCATTTATAGCTGTGGTTATATTATCAGGCAGATGACTTGAACTGTGGATTGCTGTAGGAACTCTGCCTTGCCATCTAAATGAATTTTCTTCTTAAAGTCTGAAACAGCCATTCTTTCTTATTTTATTTTATTTCATGACAATATGTTAGCCAAATCAAAGACTGTGTAGGACATGCAATATATAAAAGTATAAAATTCTTTTACAGTTCAAACGCACATTCTTTCATAATAATTCTGATCAAAAATAATTGACGTATTTCTCAGCACTAAAAGAATAGAGAAATTCCAGTGTAGTCTAGACTAAAATGAGAAAAAGAATATTCAGCCATGCAGGGCCAGGAGTTGGGCTTTGATGGTCCTTGGGAGCCTTTCCATCTCAGGAGATTCTATGATTCTGTGTTTGAAGGTTAAATTCCTTCCTTTCTACACCCCCACAGAAGTAGGGGGGGATGCTGCCATGGGGATGTACAAAGTGGTGTCATGTCCATCCAAGAAGCAGAGTGTGGAATGAGAGCACCTGATGTGGTCCTGCTCTTTGGCAGCTTCCAGTGCCACATGAATCACCCTGCACAAAAAGGGGCCAATACCAGGCACAATAATCTGCAGGAAATGTCAGTGTTTAAGCACTGTTTTATGTTTTGGAATCCAGGATTCAAATATCTTTTTCTGTTTAGTCTTACAGCCTGTACTAGGGTGTCACCTTCATCTTCTCAGGTAGGGGAATTCACTTTGACTGACTGTTTTCATTTCCAAAAGGCCACCATACCCTGGAAGCTAAAGTTCACCTATAACAGCCATTCCTCTGTCCAGTCAGTTCAACTACTGATTGCAGAAGTTGCTTCTCTGTTAAGTTTCTTAGCAGATCTAAATTGCTCCAAATTCCCATCAGTAGTCCCTGCTGCACACAATGTACAGCAGCATTTCCCCTTGTATCCCAAATTATGGTCTACATTCCAAACTAAGGTCTGGCATTAGCTGCTTAGTTAATATTAGTCTTTATGTATCCAAAAATACATAAGAACATGTGGACAAACATGGCACTTCTTTCACTTGCAAAACCCAAAATCACATATTTTTCACATGACAGTCAAGCTCTTGCTGTATTTCTCCTGGGTGCATCGTACCCTGTGCTTGCAAATGCTTGTTCCTTCTTGATGTTTAGTTGTGCATTTATCATAAAAAGATTTCCAAATTTCTGGATATAATATTTAATATCCAGAAGAAGTATGTGAGCAATGCAATTAGAATAACATTAAAAGAAGAGTAATATCAAGTCTGAATTTTTCATGTATTCCACTTTACAGTAAAAGATCAGTTGCTGCTCTTAGGGTTCAGCACTTATTTTCTTGGTTGTCTTGACTTCCTTGAGCTGCTGAGCCTGTCTCACCTTTTCTGTGTCTGATGTAGAATCTAAATTAGTTAAGAAGAAACAGGACATGATTTCAAATTCAGTTTCCTCTATACAGGCAGAATGGTATCAGCTTAAATTGCTTTGATATAATTTTGCTTCTTTAATCCTTCCTCTCCAATCTGTTTTTTATATACATTATATATATGAATTCTGGGACTGGAAATCTTGCCTAATGTAAGTAAAGACATGACAAATGAACCTGACATTTTTCCAAGGAGGGAACCAGTGAACATACTGTATTTATAGCAGTAGGAATGTAGTTTGTTGCTTGTAGAAGAAAAATATGTGCTGTATGAGAACTTTAATGCTGGAATATGATAAGTATGTTTAGATGTACTTGTTTCAAGAGAGGATACTGGGTTCAAAGGAACCAAATTGGTTCCCCTGGAAGCTTGAGGTAAGGCTTCACTGAACAGGGGATTTAGGCTCCCAAAAACTCAGGTAGCAAGATGGAGAGTGTCACAGCGCAAATTTGAAATCGCAGTATCTCCAGGATCATCTCTGGGCAGAGAGGGAAAGAATGTGATGAAGGAGCTTCTGAAGGTTGGATCTGGAACAATTTCATTTGTGTTAATAGTAAGACTGTCTGCAAGCTGAGAGTTCACTAACTGAAGTTCTCAAACAAAGATGTGCAAACATGAAGAAAAAATTGATTCAAGCCAAACATCTCTGCAAGCAGCTCTTGGCTGCTGTGACCTCCTGCAGTTGGGCAGGACTGCCAGAAGAGACAAACCCAGGTGACTCAGGTGCCCAAGTTGTTTCACCTGCATAAAGATGACAAAAGGTCCTTTTCTTTTTTAAAGTTTTCAGTCTTTATGAGGATTCCCCTGAACACAGTCAGAATTTCTTGGATGATGTTCCTTTGAGGTGCTTTCTAAAAGTGCAAATTTCTATTTTCTTACCAGGGTATCTGGTCCAGTCCTGAATAAGTTGGGTTTTTTTTAACAATGCACTACTGACACTCAAACTAGTTGTGGCTAATTCTTGAAAGATTATTTTGTTGTCTGAACCCTTTGTGTCATGGGGGAAATAATCACAAAGCTTAGGTGCCTGAATGTAAGATGCAGTATTTTTCTATCTTGCTTCTGAACAGAAAGGCTGACTCTACAACTTTTGACTGTTGAACTGCACATCAGTACCAGCTTATGGTACTGGTCTGATCCTTTATTTAGCAGAAATAGTAAACACTGGAGTGGCCTGGGCCTGATGGATAGCTAAGGTCATCGTAACTTCCATTGCAGCTGTTTTTTAATGGAGAGGGTGATTTCTTAGACAGATTCTTAGACCTATATTTGGTTTGTGTTGCTCAAGGAGAAGTCCTTTTGGTTCAGAGTTGTACCTTTTGCCCTTTCTTGTCAAGTTGGGAAAAGGATGCTTTGTTTTGCTCTAATAAAGAATTCACCTGGTTTCCTCTCTGCATCCTAATTGCTCTCTAGAGAGCACTAAAGTGTGCTTAAGCATATTGTAACTGTTTACTCTCAGCGCTGCTGTATGTGCAGTAATGCAAAGTGTTCCATCTCTGCCCTGTGCTGCAGGCTGGCATGATTCGCACGGACAAGGACGAGTTCTTCATCGAACCTCTGGAGAAGGGGGCCCAGGAGGAGGAAGAGGGAGGAGGCAGAACACACGTGGTCTATCGCAGAGCAGCTGCCAGAAAGCAGCTCCCTATTGAGAACGTGGATACTGTGTACAGAGGTAAGGCAGGCTGTGGGGTAAAGTGTAGCTGAAGGCAGGTAGCCAATGTGATCTGCTCCCTCTGGCTTTTTTATCCTTCAAAGTGGTAATGTGTTCTCCCTCCAAGGAGGGAAAAGTAGGGAACGAAATGAACACTTTGTATGGGCTGAGCAAACATTGCAGCAGCTAAAACCATCTCTGGGATGGTGGCACTGTCTTTGCCTGGAAGAATTTCCTTGGCTCCAGAGGTTGCCAAAATAAAATCTTGTGTCCCCACCGAGCCCTGGGTCAGAGCAGAGGAAGGGGATGGTGGGTGACACAGCAGTGCAGAGGTGGCTGTGGCTGCAGGGACAGGTGGCTGTGCTGGCTTTGCCAAGGTTGTGTTGGAAGGTTGCAACCAGGATGCTGAGGCTGACATGGGACATGGGCTTTACTGGGTTGCATTAGTCCCAGAAGGAAAATAATGGTACATCCAGGATGAATGCAAACTTTTTTGATTTATTTATGTATCTCCAAGTGTGGAATATTATGTACTAAGTATGTGATAGACAGTGATGGAATAACAAGAATTAAACATAAACACCCATTCTGTGTAGTGTTCTCTGTTTCTCTGATAACTGCTTGGTATCACCTTTTTTTTCTGAATAAATAAAGGATGCAAATCTGCTAAGTGGATGTTTTGACAGCTGATGTTAACACTGAAATTAACTGGGTCATTTGAGTGGAAACAACAAAATAGCTACATTTTTGTTCCAAATGTGTGTACCAAACTGCATAGTTATTTGTCACTCATACCCTAGTATTATCTTATTCTGGTATAATGGGGTTTCAAGTATAGGAAGGAAGAAACAGAGTGGCAGGGGTGAGGCACTGAAATTAGGGTCATGTGAACAATATGAATTTCTCACTGTTCAGATTGGAACAATGATTAAAAGAAAGCAAGCAATGGCATTCAACCAACTTTTTTCTCCACTTTGGAAATGATCTGTGAATTTTGTGACTGACAGAGTGTTTTGCTGAATTCTTCTTGTTGCCTTTGTCCTCACTGTGGAGCAGATCGGGGTAATGCAGGAGTCTGAGTGCCCCAATCCCAGAAAAATTGGATGGTAGATGTGGTGGAAATTGCTCTATTAGTGAATGTTTATAAAATTATTGCATGTTGGAAAATACCAGCCCCTCACTGTGTTTCCTCTGAAACAAAAGAGACTTGATGTTGTTCACACCTTATGGCAGTATTTTTGATTTTGCATGGTAAATATTCCTCAGGAGTAGGAGTCTGGTACACAGAAAAGCACAAACTGTAGATCAGCTCCAGTTACTGGCACCTGGTACCTGCTGAAGGAGGCTCTGACAGCACTGGCTGAGATGCAGCCTGTACCTGGCAGCAAAGCCACACGCCGTGTCTGATGCCACCAGACTTCGTGTCTGTCACCTCCCCTGTGTCAAGGCTGGAGTTTGCAAACTGTGGTAAAAAGGCACAAAGTAATCACAGCCACCAGCCAGCACTGTGGGATTGAAAAGCAAAAGGGAGGCTGAACTCGTGCAGGCTGGGCTGAGAAGTAGCAGTGACCTTGTCTGGAACAGCAGGTGTTGGGGACAGGTAGGAGCAGTTGTGATATTTTGATTTTCTAACTAAGAAGTAAATGCTAAGGGTAGTAATCTTGCCTTCTACCCCATCACCTTTTGATTTGTAAACTTGATTAAAGATTAGTTTTTATCTTGGAAAAAAACCCCCACTGTTACCAAAAATCAGTAAAAATAAACACTGTACTGTAGAGGGGATTTTTTCCATGAAATTGTCTTTGCCTTTAACAAAAAAAGTGAAGAACCACTCAAAAATGGTTTGTTCTCTACTTTTTATTAAACCTGGCTTTCCACCTCTCTTTGCTCTAGGCAAAAGGCATGGACGGGATGTGCTTTCAGAAATTGTAATTTTATTTTCCACTTAGTCTTTTTCCAGAATGCATTGAGTTTTGGTTAACAAACACCAAAATATTTAGTGATTGGGCATTAATAAGCACACTCTGCTGTGTTTCCATAGTGCTCTAAACTGATTGATGGGCTGAGTAAGGAAATACTTAGTAGGGTACTTTCAGCATGCTATATCTATTGAAAAAAACAAAAAAAGGTTAACCAAGAGCACTCCCTCTCTTTCCAACATCCCTGGAGACAACTGCATTGTTGCCAAATCCCATAAATTTACACGTTATGAATTGTAACACTTGGATTATTTTTAAAGGTCCAACCTCCAGGAATCTTATGAATATGTGATGATTTTTTTTCCCTAGGTGTGCTTCTAGTTCTTTTAACTGTTGATAAAAATTTTTTGTTTCTGGCTGTAGAAATATTTTAAGGTAATGCATGACAAAGTTTATGTATTCCATAATTTTTAAAGCAGCATCTTTTAAAATCCCATGATATGTTAATTTAATCCCATGATTTGGGAGGGGATTGTGAGTCATGATTTTTGAATGTTTTGGTTTGGATAGATAGATATGAATTCCTTATAAATATTCCTATCTTTGGCACTCTTTTCACAAGAAATAGGACAAGCTGTTCTCTCCTCAGCAAAACAGGAGGTGAAGGAATTGAAAACTCCATGAACTTGGAGTTGAGAGGGTCAGTCACCGTTTCAAGGTATTGGGTCAGTGGGCAGTGGCCACACTGGATCTCATAAGGCAGAAGAGTCTGGTATTTACTGCTGAATTCAGTTATTTTGGAGGGTGGTTTGTTGAAGAATTCAATGCCCCATGTCAATGTGGGCATTCCCCACAGCTACCCAGGCAGAGAGCTGCAACACAGGGCTGCAAAGCAGTGGGACCAAGGTCCCTGAGGCTGGGGAGCAGCTGAATTCTCCAAAAGACAGCCAGGGCTAATGGAAGATCCATTGACTGTTTGGGAGTGTGGATTAAAAAAAAACAAAACTGAAAAAAAACCCTAAAAAAAAAAAAAAAAGCATTTTCCACACTATGGAAATAAATCCTAAATTGTGTCAACAGATGAACAGATGTGGTCAGATTGTCATGACAGGAGGCACCGTTATCTATCTTTTATATTACGAAAAATTGAGATTCCATCTGCCTAAAAATTGTAAACAAACAAACCCCACAACCTCCTAAGCCCTGCAGAGATCAAGGTGTGCATCTTGTGTTATGAAGGCTCTGCTGATGTGCTGGGTTTTGAAAAGTGGAATGTGCTGGGAGAGATCTGCCCTGCCCTGATTCCAGACTGTGCCAGATTTGCTTCTGCATTTACGTAAAACGTTATCAGAAGATTGGGAAATGTAACTACTTGTTTTGGCAACCTGAATCATTTGTTTTGACTGGTGTGGGATTATCTGGGGTTTGGGAGAATCACAGAGTATGGGCTGTAATATTTCTGCCTGGTCTTTCCCACCCCCCCACAAACAATGCTATTTTTTAATGCACTGGAAAAACCGTAAACATCATATTTTAGGCAAGTAATAATCTTCAGCAGAATAATACTGTGAAAATCTGTGTGAGCTCACTACAAATTAGGCTAATTGTTTCAGAAAGAGAAATATTTTCATGTAGTGGTTGAAATATTGCAGGTGTGGTGAGAATAAATCCTATTTTCTCTGGCAACTGCTTTTAGTGCTTGCATACATAAAATAATTTATCTTCTTCCAGATAAAAATAAGCAGCATGTTGAACATATTTTAATATTTCCAGTTGAATTCCTTCTTACAAACATGAGAAATGTTCCTTAGTAGCAGTAAAACTACCTATATAATAGAACTGGAATTAAATAGATAAGGTAGAGTGGGTTGTTTTTCCTTGAAACTGCTGGGTTTTTGCTTAAATGCTCTTTGGATGTTAACTTAAGAAATGGCAAGTATTTAATTAATGGTTATGATGAGGCCTGGAAAGCTAGCTTGATTTTTTTGCCTCTAAAGGCAATCTGATTATCAGGCTTGTAAGCTTTAATATCACATTTCTCCAGCTAAATTACTGTGTCTGTTATGTTGATCAGCTGAGGGGAAATGATTATACTAAAACTTCCTTAAGGTTTGCCTTTTCTCTAAAAATTGTTGTTTAAGTCCTGTGCTCTGTTTTATTGTATTACTTGATTGATGAGAAACAGAAACTCAGCTTTAGTGACAGTTTTATTTACTGTGCAGATGAAAGATGACCTTAGCCAAGAACAGTTTATTACTGACAAAGACAGAAAGGTAACTCCCCCAAATGTGCTTAAACCCGAAAGTTGTTGTTTCTGTAAGTGCCAGTTAAATCCCTTGGAATGGCCCAATGCAGTCTGACACAAGTCCCATCATGAATAGTTCTGGGCTGACAGTCTCTGCTTGTGACCCCTTCCCATGGCAATACTGGGATTGCTGGAGGTCAAACCTGCAGAGGGGTCGTGCCTTGGTGCTGAATGATGTGATCATTTAATGTGACCCTGAGATGTACTTCCTGGGGCAAACCCCATAATTCTTTCTATTACTTTTTTTTGTAAATTTTTACACTGCTGCCTTTTTTTTTTTTTTTTTTTTTTTTTAACATTGAGGGGTTCTAACATCCCCCTGGCCATAAGCATATGCCACTCAGATAAAAAGACAAATAAGTTGCTGCTCTACTCAATAGTGGTAGCCAGCTTCTTTCTGACAGTCCCAAACCACACCAGAGCAGAGCTGATCCTCAGTCCTCTCACTGGCATCTCCTGGCCCTCCACAATGCCAAAGGACAACACTCTTTGACATTTAGGAACCCTGAGTAGTCAGGAGCCAATTCAGCAGGAGAGAAATCCATGTAAATTTAAGCTGAAACAACCCCACTCTAGAAGTTTTTTGAAAAGATGAAAGTTAAAAATATGATAAAGTTGTAACAACTCAGTTGCCAGAGCTTTGCAGGTTTTGGAGATGATATTTCAGAGGAAGATTCCTCCATCATAGTCCATCAAACTGTCAATGCCATTGATTTACTAATGTATTTAAATTACTCTTTAGAAACCAAGGTGCATCTGGTGTATATGTTTCTGGATTTCCTGAAATGGCTCAGATTGGCTGCTGGCTGGCTTGTTGCCATTCTAATTTACACAAACTTTCCTGGTTACCTTTGCAGGGGAACAGTTTCTTCAGGAAACTGAAATTTCTCCAAATCCAATCAATATTTCCTCTCAGCCTGCACTCCTGCTGATTAATTACTGCTCCCTTATTTTGCAGTCAGTAAGAATCTGATGACAATATTTTTTGTCTCCTTCCTACATCATCTGTGCATGATAAATACATCTGTCTTTCTCTCCTGTCTTGGGTTTTCTCTGAATTCCACATTGCAGGTTTATGGGGATTTCTGGGAAGAGGAAGATTGAGAAATCAGTTGCAAATCAGCTTTTGATCCAGAAGCAAGGTTATGCACTCATGGACAAAATGAGTCTCCAGAGAAAGTGGTCTTAGGCCATGGGATGTCACCCTTCCCAGCCATCTGCATTTACAGCTGATGAGGCAGTTCTTTGCTAGCACAGGCAAATGAGATCCTTGCAGTAATTTTAGGGAAAAATACAAAGGTTTCTACTTTTACAATGGTGCAGTAAATCATGTGGGATGATCAGGTGAAGGCTAATGAACAACAGGAAATGCAAGGAATGACCTCTTTTTCTCCAGAGCTGATGGAGTTTTTGCCATGGACTTCCTCAGTGGGTGGCCTTAGCTGGGCCCCAGAAGGGGTAAAAATTCAACCCTGTCAGTGCTTCTGGGGTAGTCAGTTTCATTTTGCCTGGAAATAAAATTATTACGAAATGAATTGGATTTCTTTTTTCTTAATATCAATAATTTTGCTCAGTTTTTTCGTTGGGGCTGTGCTCATGTAACTAACGATGCGTGGTGAGGCATATGCTTATCAGGACCACAGCAAAGCTGTGTGGGCTACCTTTACAGTGTGATTTTTTGAATTTTGGAGTGCTTTGGGAAGTATGTTGCATCTTCAAAAGATTTTTCTTTTAATTAAATATCTCCTTTTTCCAGGTTCTCTAAATCACTTCCAGAATTATTGGATGTTCATGAAATACTTTCTCATTATTATTTCTTCATGATATCAAATCTGTAGTTGCTGCAGCACCATTTTATTTCACCAGAAACACAAATCCTCTTGTACAGAGGTAAAAATTGGTGGGCTGGCCTGGAGCTGGAGCAGAGCTGCCACCTGGGCCAGCTCCACTACAGGTTCCTGGCACTGAGCTATCATCTGCTTCCCCCACACATCCCACCAAACTGTATAAACTGTTGCTAAACTATTATTATCTTCCTGGAATACAGGAACATAATAATAGTATGGGAAGAATCTCAGTTTCTGAATTTGTCCCTGCCTTGCTCATTAGGCAGCTTGGGGTCTGTGTAGACTTTGAGGAAACACTTCAGTGCAGGCTCAGCTTGGAGCAGGTACTTAAATCAAATTGATTTCAGTGGGATTCAGGTACATACCTTAGACTAAATGTTTTTTGGTTTTTTTAAATTCTGAATGGGTTTCTGTTGTGGTTATGAGACAAGTTACTGGAGCAAGTTACTTCCATTCAGATGTGCATCGATTAAGGGTGAAGGACTTAATTATTTGTACTTGTTTAAATGTCACTGATTTTGTCTGTATCACAGCTAATATAAAAATAAAATTAATTTAATTCTCAACTGATGACTTCATTTTAGCTTCTCTGCTAAATTCAAGTTCTATAAGGCTCTCCAAAATGATTGCTGTGAACAGCTTACAGCTGGAGTTGAATATTATCAAATGTTTCTAAATATAAAAAAATGATAATAGAGCTGATATTGGACTATAAAACAAGTTTCCAGTTCTCATATGAATACTCCTGTAAAATTTTTGTGATCAGCTCAGATGAAAGTATTGAGAAAGTGCTCATTTTACTTCTCACATCCTTCTATCAATTCATTCAGCTTTGGGGGTGTGTGAAACTGAGGTTGATTAATCACTTGTTTGTGTTAACATTTAGTCAAGACTTGCTTATAAAGACAAAACATTTTTGGCAGATTTCATTAACGTTCATTTTTATTCTTCCTTCTAATATCCATTGATCTCACAATCCTTAATGGATTTAGCCTCTCAGTCTCCTGGGAGGAAAAAGAGAACAAAATATTTGCCTTTTGGACAAGGGTAACATAAACCTTGTTTTCACTGCAAGCTGACCCTGTGTCTTGCTGGTAAGAGCCCTGTGGAAGGGTAGAGTTCACTGGAGCAGCAGTTGGGAAGTCAGACTTTGCCTCCAGAGCCCCAGCCAGAGCTCTCATGAGCGAGGGTGTGCAGCCTCCCACAGGCGTGTGGGGAGGTTTGCCTTATGAAAATGTATGTGCACACCCACAAGGTTTTTGCAATTTCACATTTAGTGGTGTGTTTTTCTGTGAGGTGTCATCCTGTTGGGGTTTGTTTATTTACAAGCTGTGTTTGTGCTGTCCAACCTGCTGAGAAAAACAGAGGATGGCGAGGATCCAGCGGGTCCTGCCAGGCTCAAAGAGGGAGAAACTTGTTCACAGAAAGACCTTAATATTCTGTCCTGACAAACTGAGAGTGTTCTGCAACTGTATCTCTGTGTAGGAAATGGATTCTGAAAGTGAGAATTCAAAAATAAGGGTAGCATGTAGTGTTTGCTCTTTTGTACCATGGGATTCAAACTCTGTGTTTAATAACAATACACAAAATAACATCTGGTAGGCACCACTAAAATAAGCTCTAGTAGAAAATGCCGGTAAGTGTTTTCAGTTTAGAATGTTTTCTGACAAAAAGTGGCATAAATTTTGCCTACTGTCCATGATGATGATGATGCAGTGGTTTGATGAGGCTGAAAGACACAAGTGAAAGCGATGGGCAAGCCCAGAGCTGCAAGAGAGATGCACACCCTTCAAACATCTACATTTCTATCATTTCTCACAACAGGAGAGCTACTTGTGAGGCCTTGTGAAGTGGTCCAAGGATTAAAAATGTATTCCAGCTGGTTCTGACTGTTCTCAGCTCTGTGAGATGTGCTCCTCATGGGCAAACTGGAGCAACAGTGCTGTGTGGTGCTGTTATCTTGGTGCTTGCAGAAGGGGCACTGGAAAGGTCTCTGTGTTTACTGTGGTGTAAACCCAGCTGGAGAATAAGAACCAAATGGCTTGCTTTTTCTCTGCACTGATTTTCATGGTTGCCACCAAACACTTCCCTACATCCTTGTGTTGCTCATGAGCTCGATGCTGGTTTAAAGGAGAAAATTTTAGTGCCCCAGAGCTGGTGCTGCATCACTGGGAACCTTCAAAGGAAAAGCCACTGCCTGAGCTAAAGGGCTCTTTCTTTAGCTGACTCTGTATATGGTGAATTCTGCATGGTGTAATGTATTTAATCACTTTAAACACAGTTTAATTATGCACTGATCCCTTTGAAAGCTGTTCTCCCTCCTGCCCTACAGTCAGGACCAGGACTCCTGCTTGTCCTGCCTCCCCCTTGCAGCCACAGGTCCTGTGTGGGTCAGTGAGACACAGCAGTGCTGGGGGAGCTGAGCAGGGCAGGCACTGCTGCTGCGTGAACTGGCAGGATGCAGGACACAGAGCAATTCTCCTGCCTTTTGTAGGCAGGGTGAGAGGAGGATGCAGATTTCTGGACCAGATTCTGCCCCTGGTGTGTGCCAGTGCAGAAATGAGCAGGGGAAGCTCGTGCTTCTTGGATGTTTATGCTTTAGCCAAGCATGTGTTCCACTCTGCAGGAGGTGGGCAGTGCACCTGTGGCAAGCCGGTGGTTGGTGTGAATGAGGTGCCTGGTCTGCCCAGCCTTGGTTTCTAGCTAAAGCCTGTGCTGGGTAATGACTTCCCATAACCATTTTGTGACTCTTCCTTTATTTTTTTGGTGCTTAAGCAGTGCTTGGGGCTGCTTGGACTTTTTAGGTAAAAATAACTTTCATTTGAAGAACAAGCAACAGCAGTGTTAACTTTCCTTTCAGCTAGTGCAAGGCTCTTTTCCCATGTGCTTTCCTGAAATTCTAGAAGGCAAGAATGTCTTAGCCCAGGAGGAAAACAGCAAAGTTTTTTATTATAGCTGTCTTGAATCTGCAGTTTGGTAACAGCAGTGAATGAATTTCTTCTTGAAAACTTGTGCTTTTCCATAGAGCAGAAACACTGTTTTGAAACAGTGGGTAAGTGGGATAAAGCAGTAACAGAAACTGTTACTGCAAAGTATGAGTACAAACTCTGCTTTTTCTAAATGATCGTGTTACAAATGATTTATAATTACTTTTGTAAATATTTTGTCCCAAACTGTGTAGATTGTAAAGTCTCACATACACGCTTGCTGGTAATAGTCTGAATTTAAATGTCTTTGCTCATTTGAATAGAAATCTTGGGAATTGTTTTACTTAACATTTGCATATTAGATTACAAATGGCCTGTCAGCAGGACTGGCTTGGACCATGATGTATTTTCAAGCCTCCATTGTCTTGGCAATGGCTATTTCTTAATATAGTTATATATACATATAGGTGTGTATATATATATAGTTATATATTGTTAATATATTTATTAATACAATGTTAACATAGAGGTGTTTTCTTGCCACACTGCCTGCACACACTTGCATCCTGATACTCCATTACTGAAACTTTACTATTGTAATAAGAGCAAAGGCATGGTCTGGTAGTTGGTTTAAAGCAGTGTAACACCATGCTGATGACAGAGCAGTCCCCTCTCTCACTGGCCACAGTCTCTTGCCAGCTGTTGCTGTCTCAGTCTCATTGCTGGAAGGGATGCAGCCACCAGCTGGAAGCTGTTGGGTGTTCCAACAGAGCCAAGGCAGGCAACTGAATCACTGCATTGCTTTCCTCAATGCCCATGGAGACCCTGTGCTCCACTGGCTGCATTTCTTGAAAGAGACCCTCAGAGAGTGGCACCTGGCTCTGGTGCCCACTTGTCCCATCCCCATGCAAAAAGTGAAGTCTCTTGCAGACCAACAGGTTCTTAATTTTCTATATAATATTATTTCTCAGCTTGTGGAACTGCAGTGCTTGTTAATGGGTTAAATACCGTGTATTTCGTTTGTCAGCAGGTTCTTTGATTAAAAGCCTGAGATGCATCTTTGCTCTTTCTTTTATCTCTGAGTTTTTGTGCAGTCGTTTCCCTGTTCCAGCTCTCTGTGTGTGCTCGGACCATCTGGCACGGCTCGGCTGCCCGTCAACGTGCGCCGCTTTCAAGGGGAAAAATTATTAATCACAATCTGGATGGTGAGGGGGCTAGGGATGGGTTTTATTTCCACTTCAGAGCTGACAGTGCCACAGGTAGGCAGTTCTTCAGGGAAGGTTTCTCCGCAGCCTTTTGCAGTGTTGCTTGATGGGTGTGTGAGGAAGGGTGGCCAGAAATCCTGCAGGACCAGGTGCCAGGGAGGAGCTGGGAGCAGGGTGCTTGGCAGCTCAGCCCCGCAGTGCCTCTCTGCTGTCCTGCTGCAGGAGCCTCACGGTGTGAGGATCACCTTTTTTAGCACTGCTGAGCTCCAGACAGTTGTCCTTGGATCAAAATTAATTTCCCTGGGCTCCGTTCCACTTTGCAGGGTTTGGTCATTACAGACTCAATTTTAAGAGACATGGGTTATTTTCTTTTCCTGGTAATGCTAATATTTTAGCATTGCTTCAACAATCACAGCTTTGTAAACATTGGAGTGATTATTTACAGAACATTTGAGGAAGGATTCTTCTACCCAAAGAGCGACTTGAACTTAAGACGTGCTTAGTCTAAAAGTAACCTGAAAAGACAAGCCTAATGGTGGTTTCTATGAACTGCCACCTGTGGGAATTTTTTAAACTTGTAATCTCATCAGGTGTCTGTGCACTTTGTAACCATGTCTGTTTGCCTGTCAAGATTTTTTTTCCTGTGGTACATGTGGAGGCATATTGCAGTTGTTGAAAGTGTTTGCAGATTGTGAATGGTGAGAGACACTAAAAAATGTTTTGTGCCTGAAGTAACTGCTTCCAAAATGCCTGTCCCTGCATCGCCTACAAAAACCACCTTGCATGCTTAGCAGGGAAAGTTTATCTTGCTGCTGCAGGGCTTTTTTTTTTAACTTTCAAATAAATATGAACCAATTTTTTATTTTCTCCGTCTCTTTTTTTTTTTTTCCCCCTTTTGTGAAGTATTTTAGGAATAAATGGATGGTGTGGTTTTAAGTGATGCAGGTTTTTGAATGGGTCTCTGGCTGTGGGGACTCATGACATTTTGGAAACGCTGTTCTTCCACAGACCAGCAAACCCAGGCCAGTTCATGGGAAAGCATCTGGTGTTTCTGGTAGCAACAGTACCTAAATAGTGACATGAGAAGTTGCCCTTGCCTGACTATTAAAATCTATGAAATTAGCAAGCTCTGACAATTATCTATTGTGAGTTGTGTTTTGTTGTTGCTGAGTAGGCAGCAATCCTGTTTGTCTAACTGAGCTTCGCTAAATCACAGTGTTCAGAGTTCATTCATCATACTGGGTTTCTTTCTTTCTAGGGTTTTCCATTTTTAGAGACACCCTGTTATATATAGTAATGAACACATTGCAGTCGTGCCTTTTTCCCTGTGGAGCAGGACAGAAGTTTGGATCTCATTTTACAGAGCTCTCGTTTACATTTTATTCACAATGAAACTGGGAATGCCAAACCCTAGATATTTGGGGCTTGTATCTATTTGTTTTGTGGCCTTTAAAGCAGATTTTTTCTTCAATACATCAAAAAATGTATTTCTTGAGGTTGGGAAATCAGACCTTTCAGGGGCCTGAGCTTAAAATATTGTCCAAAGCCATAGATTAAATCTCTGCTTGAGTCCTTGTTCACAGACTTGCTGGCTGTTCTTTTTGCCAGTTCAGTGTAGCCTTTTCCCAGTCCCTCTTAAGAAAGTGTTGACTAAAGAGCAGTCTGAAAATCATACATGCTAACTTTATATTCTACTTGCAAGCTGAAGTATTTTTTGCTTTGTTTTTCTTTAAGCAGAACCTCTGGAGATTTGTTAAACTATGAAATGCTTACAAAAAAGCAGCCCAAAGGCTCCAGCTAAGGGTATTAAATGTCATAGGAAGCCCAAAAAATCTGCTCCAACTTCAATGGAGCAAAATATAAGAAAAGGCGAAAATCTAATTTTGAGTTACTTGTAAGATGACTTGAATATAATTACTAAATTCCCAGGTATTTTTCTAGGATTTCCCAATTAAATGTGTGCAGAGAAATGGATGGTATTGACATTTCCATAGCAACCCATTGTAGCATTTCAGATATTAACCTGCAGGTCATATATTACTGAAGCAGAATATTTTTAGAAGACTGGCAAAATCTATCAGTCTACTGCAAAATGTGCAGGCAACAGCATAGCAACAAAATGCAGATGAGAAAACACAGGCTTTGGAACAAAATCTGGGCTTGAAAGTTATGTGGAAGTTTTGTTTAAGACTTCACTGGTGGTGAGTAACATCACATTCCAACCCCAAGGGGTTAATTGCTGGCATTTTTTGGCCGTGGGTCTGGTTTGTATTTGTGGCTGGGTGTGGAACAGAGGTGGGATGATTGCAAAAATGTTGTAGCAACTCTTATTATCCTTTAATTCCAGGTGCTAACAGACTTTGGGGAGCCTGAGGTGGCGCTTTGTGCTTTTGTTCTGCTGGTCATTGGTGATGGTGGTAGGATATGGGTGGGAAGGCACATGGCCAGCATTAGTTAGCCTTAGATCTCTGTGGAGGGATTTACACCATGGTCCCTAATGATTGGGACATGGATTGCCTGCTGTTCCACGTGGGAGCCTCTTACCAGATGTCCTGAAGACAATTAGATGTTCTTTTGTGCTGCTGAAACCCTGGAGAGAAGCGCTGGCAAAGGGCAGAGTGTTCCTTGCAAGGCACTGGTGTGTCTCTGGTACCTGGAGATTTGCAGCAGATCAGATTGATTGCACTGGTAGGATTTACAGACCTTGTGGGTCTCAGGTCAGACAGCTGATTTTCTCTGAAGTGACAGCAGAGGCATGTCCAAGAATCTTTGGAAGAAAGAATCCCCTTTGCTAGGAGGCCACATCTCTCCCTTAGTATTATTTCAGGTTTTTAAAGTTTTTTGAAGGAGAACTTGGAGCCTTGCAACGTGAGATGGAACTGTACTCCCACCAAATAAATTACAGTATCTCTTTCAAAATCCCTGTAGGCAAGGCGTGCTATGTGATAGCTAATTCTCACAGACCTTATATGAATGCATTTTCTGGGAACTGCCTTTGTAATAATAAATTACTGTTTGGCAAGTAGATAGGGTTCAGCCAAGCCATGCACTTGATCCTGTTCACACTGATTTAAATGGAAAAATTCCCAGTGAGTTTAGTGGGGGCAGACCCAGTGCAAGGCTGTGGGAAACTGGATTTGCCTGAACTGCAAAGTGTTTTTGCTTCTGTGTAGATTAATTTTGTACCTTCTGGTTTCATGATTTATTTTGAGATTTTGTAACTTGAAGTTGTTAAGAACTGAGCATTGAAAACATGGCCTGTGTATTGCTAATGATTGACTGTATGTATGGACATGATGGAATGGACCCAGGCATTGCTAACAAAGCTGCACTGCACAGGTACTTGCTCTCTAACATTCCTCTTATGTCTGTTGAGAGACAGCAGCATCTTTCATTGTTCATGAAAAATTATCAGAGCCCCTTTGAAAATATCTTTCCCTGGTTTTCCACTGTACAGCTTGCAGAGGTTGTGTGCTTTGTGCTGCTTTCCAGTTGCAGCATATGTACTTTCACCATTTAGGACACAAAGACTTGTGACAATTTCATATACATACATCCCATTTGCTCAGAATTCAGGCAGTCTTTTCCTGCCTTTAACATCTCAGCCACAAGGAGATGGGTTTTTCCCTCCCCATTTATGCTTTGTTGATACCCTCCCTTATAGCAAGAAACACATCATTAATTTCTACCAGTTCAGCCAATTTGTCATTAATGAACCAGATAAGAAGCTTCCAGATCATAAGTGACCAGGTTATTTGTCATGGGATTTCAGTGCTGCTTCTTTTTGTTTTAATGAGCACTGTCTTTCTTCTCTCACCTGGTCAGGTGCACCTTCCACCAGCCTTTGTTAGATGCATTCAGAGGTGGGGCCTAATTTTGTTAAGCTCTTGTCAGTAACAATTGCACCTCCATTCCTCTTTGTGCTTTCCAATTAAATAATTTTCTGGTTTTTCTTTGTACATCTCTCTCTCTTTGGATATGTACTTTACTGCGCCCAATCTCATTACTCCATTCATACTCTGTTTTTAATCCAATTTTCAGGAAATACATAGTGCCTTCTTTTCCTATAATACTTTCCAAAAATCACTGCTTTTTGTACATGTAGAAGTATCTTTTCATCCCTCTGCTGCAATTTTCTGACAACTTCCCAACTGATTTCAATAATTGATTGAATTCACGTTGGGCTGTGCTTCTGCATGTTTCTTCAATCTATCAAAATTATTTCAGCTGTACAGTGTAGCTGCATGATGTATAAAATTTTGACTCATCAACTCTGTTGTTACTGGTTGTCCTTCCACTTCTTTTCTTTTTGTCTTGTCCAGGTGAGCCACTTTTTTTTTTTGTTTTGTTTTTTCTTTGGTTTTTGACAATAGTTGGTCTAATTTAGGTCTCTAGGTGATATCTTGGTGATTCCCCTGTTTCCCAGATATCCTAGTACCTTTCAAGCTTCTCATTCACATTTTCCAAGGAACCCATCATGCCCTCAGTATTTTCACCACTGTATGCCAAGATGTCATGTTGAATGAGGCCTTTTACTGCACTCATTTTTTGTTCTTCCAATTTATAGTGAAATTTGAAGAATTTTTGGAAGAATTTGGTATTGTGTTAGCATTAGAAGAATTTCTCATTCATGGGCAAATTTGGCTTGAAGCACAAAACTTGCTCCCCAAGTCCCAAAATATCCATTAAATCCAAGTAAAGCTCCTCTTAATTCTGATATAGCTAAAAAGGATAAAATAACACTTACTAGGCACTAACACCAAAAACATCCTGCAATATTGGTCTTTCCACATCCTTCTAGAAGTCATTATCATGTGCAAAATACCTTTCTCACTTCCTTCATAATAAAGGTAAAAAGTTCAAGTTTTTATAAATAAGCTTCAGGTTCTTTAGATTCCCAGGAGAAATCACTGTCTTCAGCCTTTATAGAAAGGATCTCAAGATAATTTTATTGGTTTCAGGATCTGAAGGGAGAATCAATAAGGCACCTACAGACTTTGAAGTTCCTGGTCTGACCTCTGTATTCCCATTAGCTGCTCTCCTCTTGTTTATCCCTCTCACAGTCGCCTTAATGACAGTGTAAACCCTTGGACTTCATTTCATTTCACATTTTGCTCTTAAAAAACACCCACAAAGTGCTTAACAGGATGTTTCAGAAACCCTGCCAAGAGCTCGGGGTGAATTTCCTTCTCTTGGAAGTGCTGACCTCAGGCTGGAATTGGAGGCTGCTGTGGAAATCCAGCTGGGATCTGCTCTCCCATTGCAGCGGGGTCTAAAGACACTCCGCAGCTGCAGGTGTTTCCTTTGCTCCAGGCTCTTGCCCTTTGCAAGGAGGAAACTCTTGTGCTTAGAGTGGTGACCTGCCCCTGTCAGCCAAGGGGCTCTGTTGGCTCCTGGGCAAGCTGGATGAGGACAACAGCACAATTCCCCTGATCCCTAGGGAAGAGCAGCTCCAGTGCATGCCCTGTGCAATGTTTCCCTGCCAGCACGGTGGGCAGGCAAGGTGGAATGGCAAGGAGAGGAGTGAGGAAGCAAGGCAGGAGTGCCATTTAGTGTCTGGTTGTACAGAGAACTGTATGCTTGCAATATGTTTTACCTTCTGCCGGCAGTTCTGGTGTGAAAAGCAGCATAGCTTAATTAGGCAGTGTCAAGATACTCAAAGCTTCCAATCTGCCTTCCAATCTGAAGTGTTCTTTGCTGATTTAGCTGTATCTTGCAAGAAGTCTATATGCTTATGGCTAAATGATTGAGTTGCATGAAAAATTTCAGTGTCACCTGATTTTTGATGGATTTTTTAATAGGACTTGGACAAATCTGTCAGGCTCTGTGGATCATCATTCTGTCAGGATTTTCTGAAAAGGGATCTGTGTGTACTTTGACCAGAGTGAATCTGCAGTATCCAAGTTTTGTGGGGTTTAATATGCAAGACTGGGACTTGGTGTGCTGCATGTCCTGCAGCACAGGTCCACCTACATGTTGTAATCCCAGTACATCCCAGTTACATCCTGCTTGCTGCACGTGTTCAGGATATTTCAGAGCATGCTCTTAACATGTGAGAAGATGCTGAAAGATGTCCCAGATTTACAGTTTACATGCATGGCTCACTTGTTCCAGTACCTTGAAGCTGTATCAGATTTACTGGGCTCCTGGAGCTGGTTACCTCATAGTTGGTGCTTCTCCTTGGAGGAGTGGTTCAAAACACCAGGAGCTTGGTCAGACATCTGGATATTTATAAATGTGAGGCAAACAGCCAGTGTTCTCTAATTCTACCTGGGAGAAATTTCTGGGAAGATAAAGAGCAGAAGCAGAAGAAAACCTGGATGAACAAAATAATGCCAAGACCTTGGTCTTAAGGATGTACTGTTCACAAGGGCTTTGTTAACATTGTGCTTGATAAGAATCAAGTTTCAGTGGGTTTTGGATTGTGTTGTTGAACGAGATGAAGCTTTCTTTGGTAAACTTAGAATGAAGAAGACAAAAGGAAGTCGTTATTGGGTAAAGAATTTTTCTTCTTACTAGAACCATCTTCCCCTGAAATATGAAAGATGCTTTCCAAATGCAAAAGTTATGCAAACATGTCTGAATATAGAAGTGAAACTGGAAAGCAGTGGGTTTCTTCTGCCAGTTTTGCAGGAGGCCACCCACAAAGGTATATCTTATTTTTTTCTCTTTCTGGTTTTGTTTTTTTCCCTTCTGGAAAAATACAGAAAAATTTTGGCCAAAATCAGAGCCTATTTTGATTTTATAGCCTTTCTTATCAAAGCAGGATTGAAACAGAGCTTGCATTTTCCAAGTAGTGTATAATTAGCTGAAGGAAAAAAGAAATTAAAAAATAAAGTTGCAGATTTGGTGCAAATGTTTTATCACCAGGGCTCTAAGTTCTTGCTTAGACAAATTCATACATATTAGCCTTTGTCTATATGAACTGGAGAATCACCTAGTCAGACCATTTGGTGAAAGCCATTTACCTTGCTATTAGTTGGTGCTATCTGTATTTTTGTCCTTACTTTGAGTGTTTGATAATGGTTTGCTGTACTAAAATCAAAGTCCTGTTTTGATTTGACATTTCCAATCTGTTTCTTGACTGCGGTATTCTCAGATTTTACTCGTCTTTAAGAGCCCGTTACTTTTTATTCTGCATATCCACTCCCTCTGGCCAAACGGGCAGGAAATGTACTTAATTTCTGTGTAACCCACAGAAATGCAGGATTCCCTGTGGAGGGACACTGAAGTGCTTGTATCCCACCCTGCTCTCCTCACATCTGATTCTCCTTCCATTGATGGATGATCTCTCAGTGCAAGCAAAACCGTAGAAATTCAGTAAAAATGTGAGTTGTTTATCGTTCAGTTAGATTCAGAAGCCGGATATTCCAGATCTCTGCAGTCACTTGTAGACAGTGTCAGTATCCTCTGTCTGCTACGGAAATGATCTCCTTGGTCCTTTGGTGCACCCTGAGCCCCCATCCCACCACTCCCTCCTGTGCATTGCTCAAACCCATTTAGCAAAATTCCAGAGGAAGAAATTCAACGATTTGCACTTGGAGCCTACATTGTAGTCTAAATGATCTCACTGCTTAAAAATGTTTTCTTGGGTCTAAGTTTAATAATTTTTCACAATCTATCCTTTGTAGCTAACTCTCCCCCACTTTCTTCTTAAAAAAAATTCCTTCCCTTCCATGTGCCAGTGTTTTGTAGACATATAAGCTGTTATCAGGTTGTCTCAGCCATCTTTCAATCAAGATGTACTTTTTAGTTCCTGTAGATCATTATTTTTTTTCTTCATCTTTATGTAAATACAAAAATCGTACTAATGTAACCTCCTGTAGTTAAAATGATGCAACCTCGTTGGTGTCGTTGTGTAACGTAGTTCTGCGGGAAGACAAACTGTGCTTGGGATAAGGCACCTTTATCCCAGAACCCACACTGGTGCTTGTACTGATAATTACTCCTCAGAAGGTAAGTGATCTAGGACAATAAAGCAGAAGGATGCCTTTAAATGAACAAAGATTTCCACACCCTTAAACATGAAAAATATAGCAATGGGTAGGCAGCTTGGCAGCAGAGTCCTCAGCTGAGTAAAATTGTGTCCTTGAGCAGAGTTCATGTTCTGCTGTGGTTTGGTGGTGTTGGATGGAGGAATGACTCTTATTCATACATTTGTATTCTCAAATAAGTCTCAGTGATTAAAACATCCTGACTGAGCAGAGTTGTTTTTTATGGATTCAAAACTGGGACAAAGTAATGTTCAAATGTGGAGGCCGCTGTTAATCCTGCAGTGCTGTTTTGACACTGGGTGTAGTTATTTTCTGTAAGGGATGCTTTTCCAGAAGTGTTGTGGCTGTGTGGTGTTGGAATGGCATCACATCCTGACTTTGAAAAAGAAACCCTTAGAAACCTTAGAAAAAGGTTTCAGAGTTAATCAAATGCAATGATGACCAAAACCCCTAATAATGTGAGCATTGGATTCCTAGGTCTGTGTTGTATGGAGGCTTTTTAAGAGTAGGAGTCATTAGCTTTCAATTACACTGGTGAGGGTCCAAGACTCTTAAAGAAATTGAGTTCATTGAGATTGCAGTAAATATATACCAGCACAACTGAGAGTTTACTCTAGTCCCAGTTTTTTCTTTTCCATGTGCTAGATCATCTCAAAAATGGTGAGAATGTGGTTCTTTGCAAGGAGAAAAGTAGCTCATTGAATGTCTGTGCTGTGGTGTATACTAACTAAGCCAGCAACTGGTGTCAGAAAATTCCTAACTAATATAGCCAACCTATTTCTCTAAATGGTTTGCTCATCAGTTCACTGCAATCTTTCATTTATTAAATTAGGATTTATAAGTCATAAATGTCAATAAGCTTTAAAGAATAGGTATTATCTTAAAATGTTTATTCCAAAATAATAAATCCTTTCTTGTTTTTAGAAATGGCACAGTAAAAATCTGTGTTCAATGCTAGTCATGCATTAAGTTTTAGGTGTTTAGATATGAGAATCTTCACCTTATCTGTGATTACCCTGTAAGTGGCTCTGGTTCAGTGACACTGAGAACCAGACATCTCTCCATAGAGTATGGCCTCAATCCCTCTGAGAGTACTTCTCAATATGAATATGTTTTGTTTTTATCAAGAATAAAAAAAAGATTCATATGCAGTAGTTCTGTTAGTGCTACATCTGCATTACCTTCTCTTTAAACATTTGCACCAAGAAATTTTTGCCCAAGGGCAGGGCAGACTGGCCAGGACAGGCCCAGTGGCACTGGCTTGGGCAGCTGCTATCCATGTAATCCTGGAGAAATCTACCTAAATCCTCCAAATCAGAATTTCATGCTGCCTGTATGAGGCTGGGTGTGAAATTTTAATTTGCACTTGTCAGTCTGAAGTAAGGGGAAAAGGGAAAGCAAAAAATAAAAGGCATATGATAAATTTCACACTTTCCCCCGAACAAAGCAGCGCGGTTCTTTCCTGCGGGTGCCTCAATGAATCTCCATGTGGGCAGCTGGAAGCTGGCGGTTTATCTGGAGAGATGGCAGAGTTGTAAGCAGAGTGGGTAGTGTCAGCTATCGCTGAGTTTACATGATGCTTCCTATTATTGAACTCAGATTTTATTTTGCTAAAAATTTGCCAAACCTTCCTGGTTTGGGTTGAAGGTTTTTGTGTCAGGTGTCTCCCAGGGCTGAGTTATGCTGGAGGCTTGGGCCAGACTGGCTTTTGGCAGTGCTGTTCAGGCCATACTTGATGAACAGAGTGAAAAAGGCTCTCCAGGGAGAAGCTACTTTGGGTTTTGTTTTCTGTTTGCTCTCCAAGGTTTCCCTTCATCCCTGCTCTGATGACTGAACTTTCTCCAGGGTTTTTCTCTGATGCTCTAAGTGGATGTTTCACTGCATCTGTTTTTATAGCCCTCCACAAGAAGAGAGTGCTTTTTCCACGTGTTGGAGAGGAGAGAACCAAGTAACCAGTGGTTGGAGCTGGAACTTCCCTTGTGTTCTGACTAGCCCATTTGAGACACCTTTTTTTGAATTCTTTAAGCAGTCAGAGCACACTGAGCAACTGTAATACCCAGCTGCAGATTGTGGAACTCGAGGCTTTTGAAAATCCAAGGCTGATGTTTCAAGCCACATGGCTACGACACATACTTAGTGGTACCTGCACAGGAAAATCTTTGTGGTGTGTGTGATAGAGCAGAATTTGCTTCTCCAAGTCATCGCTTTGTGACCCTTCCTTAGACACTTCCCAACACACTTCTCATCTTTTGCAACATGTGATAAAAGATATTCCATGGGAAGTTATTTACTGTCCTCTCCTGAATCATGCATGTTTATTGCTTGCATGGTCAAGGACTCAATGGAAAAAAGAGTATGTGAAGATCTAGAAATCTGCATCATAATACATGAAGGCTGTGGTTCAGGGTTAGGGTCACACAAGCATTTTTAAAGCATTTTCAGTAAGCAACCTTTGTAGCTGAGAAAACCTTTGACACTGATCCTTTAGAAATGCTATTTAAACATCAGATTGATATTTTTCGGTACTAGACAGTTGAAGGGATCATCTGTAGTTTTTGATTCCCATTGCTATGATTCAAAATGTTTTCTGATGAATTGTTGGGCAGTGATTGATTCCTGAAGTACTTCCAGTGGGAGTTTATCCACAGCTCAGTGAAATCATTGGTCTTTACCAGCACCAGACTGCTGGAAAAGGCCTAAATAATCTATAGTTATGCTACGGATAAGTGGTATTGCAAATGTCATATTATAAACACCTGGGCTTCTTTTACTGATTTTCCTCATTTCAAAAAATGTTGCTCTTCAAAATGCAAGATCAAAGGTTGTGCATTAAAATATTTAGTCACAGAGTTTTTTCCTTTACCCTGATAATTTTCTAGAAATTTGGGTGACAGTCACTGCTTTCCTCTGGAAAAGGACTTGGAGCATTTTGTTGATGTCTTTTTCTGAATCACTGTCAGGAGATGCCTTTTTATCTTTGTTGACTGTTTAGAGAATCTCAGGTGAGCAGATTCCTGAACAGCCAGCTGCGTCAGATGCTCCAGCTGGGCACGATGACTCACCCAAGGATTGTGACCTAGTTTGAGTTGTCTGCAGGGGAAGGTGTGTGAGAGATTCAGGGGGTGTTGTAAGGATAACAACAGCCATGGAGCTGGGAGTGTCAGGGAAATTCCACTATATCCGTGTAGTGTTTTTGTAGGGCAGACCTCTGGTACAGCAGATTCTAGGACGGAAAAGAGCTCATGAGAAGCTCCTACACAGCTGACTCGACCTTCCTACTGGATGTACTGAGTGGATGATTCTTAAGCATGTGCTTACATTTACACAAACATGGAAACATACAAAAGGTTTCTCACTGGGGTGGGTACATGAAGTTTGTGCAGGATTTCAAGTCAGAGGCTGATTTCCTGGAGCTACTGAGCAAAGGCTGTGGATGTAACCAAAAGACAGAGAAGTCAAGCAGAAATGATTACTCTCCTGAAAGGAATAAGGACAAGTCACCCCATCTCATTTGCTGAGTTAAAAAGTTTCAGCTTCTTTCTTATTTCATAGAGCTAATATTGAGGAATTCTTAGAGCTTATAGAAGATACCTTTCCAAATGTTTCTTGTATTTACCTGTAAAATGCCAGTGGTAGAAGGATGTTTGGCAGGATGGGAGGCCAGTACAGCTATGCTTCATGTGGGATATGGGGAAAAAAAAAAACCCTAATAAATAGCATTTTCTGTTCATTGCTAGAAATTCTATTTAATTTTAAAATCTTATCTGTATTCCATCATATAAATTTACCAACCTGCTCTCATGGTCGTTTTTCTGAAGTTAATCTAGATTTTTCAGTTAAAAAATATTTTCAAGTAAAGCAACATATGTCTAAGAAATGAAAAGACAGTTAAATTGCCTCTATATTCCACAGTTTAATTAGTGAAAATAGTGTATGTTTTATGCAGAGCAAAGAGATATGTTGGCTTTTCTGACTCTTAGTGGGATGCAAGATTTGACAGCTTGAATGTAGGTTACAGAGATTCAGTTCATTAGTGATACTAAGAAAGCAATTACAGTTTCTGGAAGACAGGTAAAGTCTCCAGTGACAGATTTTTAGGTTGTTGGCATTTGTTGCTCTGGATGTGTGAAAGACCTTTTCTTGTCTGTCTGTCTGTCTGTCTGTCTGTCTGTCTATCTATCCATCCATCCATCCATCCATCCATCCATCCATCCATCCATCCATC
>CM031869.1:7299702-7393443 GCA_018697195.1 Certhia americana
ATCCATCCATCCATCCATCCATCCATCCATCCATCCATCCATCCATCTATCCACCTATCTTCTGGAAGAGCTAAATGCACAAACTCATGAGTATTTACTACTTCAGAGAACTGCTTTGGTTCTGTGCATTATGGCCACTTGTGATTGCTAAATTCTTAGTACGACAGTTGCTATTCAAGGACTAAATCTGAATCCTAATTTTTCTCCACCTTCCCCATTAAAGACTACAATTAAGATTTTTTTTTTCCTGTTTCATTACTTTGAAATGTGCTTGGTGAGAATGAAAACTTTCTTATGCCTTGATGGAAAAAAGAGGTTTCCTAGTTGAGCTTTTAGGTTCTGATGAGAGGCAGGATTTCTTTTTCACAAATGTTTTTTCTCTCTTTTTCTCCTCTCAGCCCCTGAAATCATGCTGAAAGCCCCTTCACAGCACTTCTTCAGTGCTGCCCTGAATGAATTTGTGGTTGAGTCCCCTTCAGCTGTTCTTAGCACATCATCTTTCCATATAGAAGCAACATCCAAACTGAGCATCTCTTACACAGACAGTTGACTTTGGCAATCTATAGAAGGGAAATTAAATTTCATAGCCAGTTTGGGTAGCTTGAAGAGAACAAGCATCCTGATTATTTTTCCACTGAGTTTAACAGGTGACCTACAATTTTGAAGGTATCTGCTAAGTTAAAATTTTTATACTTTTGCAAAGGCCTTATTTTCAAAAATTGCTGATCCATGCTTGCTCAAGAAGTCAGGCTTACTGAACACATTTTAGGCACCAAAAAGCACTGAGAACATCCAGTTACTGAGATTGTGTTTGGATTTTGTTAGATAAAACTACTTCACCAGACAGTGTGAAACACTAGCAATGCTTTAAAAATATAACTGCTTTAAGACTAAATTCTAACATAATGATGAAGTCAACTATTCTTTATTGCAAGAAAATGAATTTTCATTTATGTTACTAATCATACTGAAATCAATCTTGGGTCACTGGAAGGTCATTAGGTTTCCATTTAGATGCTTCCTTAATAAGTTTTAAAGTACTGCAACTTTATACTATTCTTTACTCTCTGAATTAAAAGAAGGCATAAATCAAGCCTGAATGGGCCCTAAATACACACTAAAAATAGTCAGGGATGAATCTGACCTTTACACAGTGGGTGGAAATCTGCCTGCTGCCAGCTGTTTATTTAAGCCAGTGATACTGGTTTTCTAGCAAAAGCTACCAGTGGTGATAGGAAGGGAGAGCTGGCAGGAGTTCAGCCCTAAAGTATTAAACTGTCATGTGACAGGACACAGAAAAATAAATAGCAGCACCTTTCAGTGAGGAAAATTTTGATCCCTGAAGAAAATGACAATGTTTTCACTTGCTTTCAGTTCAGGTGCATGTACCAAATCTGGGTTGTGTTACAAAAGCTCACTGGGTGAGCCCTTCCCCTTGTACTGTACTGAGTTTTCTAGAGCCAAATGGGAGACACCTCCTGTCCCTCCACCCAGTATTTGTTGGAGAGCTGGGATGTGATGACTTCAGGCCTTTCAGTGGTATAACCTATCCTACATTCGCAGGAAACTTTATTGTTTTGGCCTATATTTGAAGGCCTGACCCATTTCCCAGTGAAATCAATGGAATTTTCTGCTGGCTTTAGTAAGAGCCAGATTGATTTTTAAAACATAATAAATAAATAAATATACTGCTTTATTAACCGAGTGTTCCATTTTTAAAATAGAAGTGATATTTTTTCCCCCTGTATATCAAACAATAACATTAAATGATGTTGATGAAATGATGAGGGTAAAAACTTGCACGAAAATGAGACGAACTGCCTTTGACATTTTCCATAGTGCCTTGCATTTCTGAAATTTTATTTGCTCATGAATAATGACATCCGAGCCTCTGACCGTATAAACTTTTAAATATAAAAGCATCATAGCAAGTTTTCTGGAACTCCATATGTGCCTGCAGATAAGGATGTTAGTGAGCACTGTGTAGCTTGAGACCATAATATGGGAAAAAATCCATTTTAGGATTAAACTTCTCCTGCAGAGCAAGTTCTTTGCTCCACAGAGCCTCACTTTAGCCTATTTGAGGTCTTTGATAGGGCTCAGTGTGGGTAGTTCCCATCACAAATATATATTGCACATATTAAATGTTGGATATTGATCCATGTGCATTAGAGAAAGCATCATGCAGACACACAAGATATCAGCCCTTTTGTAACCAGGAGAATCTATACAACTATCCATGGAAAAACTTTGCAACTTCAAAAAATGTGCTAATTTAATGTAATGGGCATTAATAGGGTATGGTTTATCACTACTCAGGTTTTTATGAGCAAACTGAAATTGCTGAAATGAAGAATTAAGAATAAAGCTGACTTCAGTTTGCTGGAAATGGGTCTGATCCATGGCTGTGTTTGCCGAAGTTGGGTAAATACTTTGTGTCTTAGAATTGACTTCAGAGTAAACAAAATGTTTGTTCCTTCTGGAAAACTTTGTTGGCCTAAGGTATGTTTCACCTTATTTCAACTCCAGCTCAAAATAATCTTGCGTGCCTGTTGTTGTTCTTGGAAGCTAATAGAGAGGAACATATGCTAAGCATTGGTAATGTCAGTTAAGCCCTTAATTAGTGATGAACGAACCTCAGTTTTTCCCTGTGGTTCAATTCGGATGCTGCTCAAAAGCTGAGCAGTTCTCCGGGTTTTAGCCAAGTTTTTTAAGCATCTCAAGTTGTGCAAAGCTGGTTTTGTTACTCTGGTAAATTTAAAACTTGTCTGGTGTTTTAAGATTGGGAACAAGCTGTAATATCCTCAACCCCTTCCTGGCAGAGTTTTGGCACTTTGGGATGAGGATGATGAAGGTATAAACAGGCATTGAAAAGACAAAAACATGTTTGGATCAGGGATGACATTGTGTCTGCTCCACACACTCTTCTCAGTTCAGGAAAATCTTAAGTGTAGAGAGTGCTCCAGCTCCAGCAACATGTAGATAAGCCTTTGGCTGAGCTTGTGTGTCCTCCAAGAAGGGGATTTGGGCTGTAGGACCTGCCCTGGGAGCACCTGGGCAGGTTGTACCTGCTCTAGAGCAAAGCAGTAAGGATGAGATTTCCAACGGGCAGACATCTGCTCATTGCTTGTCTTCTTCATAAGCCCAGAGCAGTCACCCAGGGCAGGGTACAGTGGATATCCAAATGTCTCCAGAAGGGAAACAGAGTGCTGGGAGCAAAGGCCCATTTGTCATTTTTGTCTCTGCTCTGTCACCTAATTAAACATGGTGACACAAATGGCACTTATGGGCAATGGAGTTGCCTCATCTCCATGTCTGGAAGAGGAGTGAAAATGCAGCTTTGCAGGGCTGGAATGTCCAAAGAGTTACAAAACTGGTTTACTAAATACCCCCAAAGTATTTCAGCTTTTTTTCAGAGCCTCTCTGTGCTATGTTTTTAGGAGAATGTTTTAAAACTGGGACAGAAGCCCTAGGTTTGGCCCAAGATGAGCAGAGCTCCCAATGCGAGACTAGGCCCCTTTCAACGTTACCTTGGCTGGCCTTTGCTGCAATGTTTTCTTGACATCCTCTTATAGGCACAGAATTAAAGGTTATTTCCATTCCTGCTTCTTATCACTTTGATCTTTTGCCAGCTCTTAACATCTCCAGCAGATTTGCTCTGGATCTGTAATTCCCATACCTACCCTCTGCCTGCGACATTCTCTGACATTTCCATTTCTGTACCACCCCTTAGTTTCTTTTTCTCCCCATTTACTCTTCAAGATTATTTTTTAAAATTTTTTTCCTCAGTGGAATAGCTATATGAAATTACTGATATTTGCATGCAGTTGCTACCAAATTCGTAAGTCTCACGTCGTGAATCCCAAACCCATCAAACTTCTTAAAATATTTTTGCAATTTCTGGCTCCTTAGCCAAAAAGAAAAAAAAAAAAAAGAGAAGTAAAAAAAAGACTGTTTAATTCTTTCTGCAGAACATCTCCCAGGTGGCTTTCCGCTGTGGTTTAATTGTTTATTAGCTCTGGGATCTTTTCTGAAATTAGAGAGTCAGACCAAGGACTGACAAAGAATAAGGGACAGTCATGATGGTATGACTTCTTTCTGTCTCTATCTGGGGGACATAAAACCAAAAACAAAAAAAAAAGGATTTTTGGGGTGCAAGAGAAGGAAGAATAAACAAAGGAATGAATGAAAGAGAGAAATTAAAATAAAAACACAGAAAAAGTTTCTCTATTTTTTTTTAATTACTACATATCTGTTTCTCAGCTAAGTCTATTTTCCATGGATTAAACAAAAGAATGGAGTGTGTCTGAACCTGTTGTGGCATAAAACAATATCTTTGTCTAATGATCTGCAGCCATGACCAGGAGGTAGGAGTCCCCCACTATTCATTATCCTGCTGCTCCATCCTGCGTGTTCTCAGGCCAGTCATTAATGACATTTATCACTCTTCCTCCCCTGCACAATATTCCTCACAGTGAGCTGGGTCTGATAAATTATATTTGAAGAAGACAGCATCCAAACTGAATCAATTTACAGTTTTTACCCTCTGGTGTACAAAATATAACCCAATGTTGTAGCTGAGTCTTTGAAGGAGATCCAGACAGACAGTAGAATTAGAAATTAGTGAAAGGAGTTTTTATATTCTTTTCTGTGGGGAAAACAGACACTAAACTTCTGATGATGTTGAGTTTTCTTATGCCTGCGGTCAGAGTATGCCTGAAAAGAATAAGAGTTGGAAGATTTGCTGTTATTAAAGGTGTAGAATAGCTGGTGGGCACTTCTAGAGAGCAAAGGGGTGCAGGTGGGATGTTGTGGTGGCACTGGGCTAGGATGTCTGTTCTCCATCAGTCACCTCCCTTCCCAGAGCTGCATTTTCCCTCTGTACTGCGGTGTAACAATAAAAGTCTCTTTTGTTAGTGTTTTGAGAGCTGTAGATTAAAAATTTGGCTGCTGCTCTTGCTCCTGGTGCTGCTGCTGCAGATGTGGTTGTTAAACCCACCTGGAAGCTCAGGCAGAACATTTCTGACTCCTTAAAACCCCACCCTGATCCTGTACCATTCACACAGAACATCTCGGCAGGGTGGGATGGGCTGTCCCCTATTCTCAGGGCAGCATCCCAGGCCCTCAGAGCTCACCTTTCTGGTTTTGGGGACTGCTCCTCACTAAGACTTTCTCTCACCCAGTGTGACAACATGGCAGGGACAGCTGAGCTGCAGCTCAGTTGATTTAGGAGTGAGGTTCAAGACTCGCTGTCTAGACGTTTTCTGCAGTGGATTTTCAGCTTCAGACTTAATGTGTTCCTTTTTTCCAAAGTCATTCAAATCAACTGACCTTTGGGGTCTGCTGAAAGAAGAGTAATCTATCATTTTGAGATGTTGTAGTGATATTTCTTTTGTGTATTTGTAATAAGTGGCTTTAGCCTTCTCTTCTATCTTGTTTATTCTTATCTCAATTTATTCTCTTAAAGTTATGCTATCTCCTACTATAAAGACAGTGGTAAAGATGTTTTTGAATATTATTATGAATATAAAATCCTGTTGCTTTTGGAATGTTCTAACTGAGTATTCAGGTTTTAGAGGAATTTATCTCCTGCTTGTATATCAAACTAAAGAAAAGTTTGTGGGCACATAGGTTTGGACTCAGATGTCTGGCTTGGGAAATGGTGCAGAACATTGTTGGTCTTTGGGTCAATGCAAGTTTTGTTGAAATGCTCATTAAACAGAGACTGAGGTCTTCCATGGCTCTGCTTGCTGACTGGTTGGTTTTGCTGCCTGGGCTTGGCAGAATGAGCCTGTGGCTTTATGAAATGTTTTAATGGAAATGTCCCATAGCAGAGATTTACAAACTTTCTTGCAGAGTTTTGCTTTATGGTGCTGGCTCTGTGTGTTCCTCTCTCAGGGCTCGTTATCCTCTCTGCAGAATACAATCTCTGTTACTGCACTTAACTGGGGGCCATTCCTACACTGAATAAAACAAAATGCTTTTGTTATTACTGCCAGTTTTTAGTTAATATATAGGTTTGGGATAGCACAGGATAGATTCTTTGTTGCAAATAATCTCTGATTAGCCATGCAGACAGCATCTTTCTGCATTATTAGTTTGCTAAGTTTAACAAATTTATTTGCCTTCAGTTACTCCCAACCTTGATAGAAAAGAATCAGAGTAATTTTTGAATAGTAATAGAATATTGCCAAAAATGACCATGTATATTGAAATTACAGTTGGGAGTAATCTAAAAAGATGATACATTTTACGTGATGAAATGATCCCTAAACTAGGAGTAATAAAAATGAGATTACAGCTAGAGAAATCCTAGCAAGTAAAGAGACAAAAATATAAAGGAAAAATGATTTTTTTTTAACTTAAAATCCTAAGTAAACAAATAGATTTGCATCTATGTTCTCAGGGCAGAATGTTATTCTTAGTGATTAAGCTGTGTAACTTCAGGTAGGACAAACTGTTTCCTTCACAAGGAGATGGCAGGAGCCATCTGAAGCATCCCCCAGACTGTGCAAGTACTCACTGAACACAGAGCAAACCCCAATACAACTGACTTCATTCTCCCTTTGCCAAGCCTGGGAAAGTTTCTTACATTTGATGGTGCTGGGCATAAAGCATCCATACTGTCTGGGTTTCAGAATTTTGCTGAAAATTCCTTGGAATGGGTTAAAGAAGGAAAAAACTTCACTTGTTCAATTTACTGACTTGCATTCCAGGATTCTGAATGTTCTTCCAGCTTCCAGTGATTAAATAGCAGTGCTGGTGTCTGGACAAGCCCAGGGGACCTGGCTGTGCTTCTATGGGCACAGACTTCTCTCCTGCAGTGTGCTCTGATAAATAGCCATTGTGTTGCCTGCTCTTTTCCCATTACCAGGAGTTCCACAAGAGCATCACTCTGCGGTGAACTGGGATCAAGCTTTGAAATAATCTGCTCAGAGAGATTTGAAATGGTATTTAAAAAATATTGTGGGGTCTCAGCTTCTTCCTAGCAAGTCAGAAGCAAAAACTGTGGTTGGGGTTTTGGGCTGACTTCTCTTTTGATTTTGAGACCAATGAAGCTGTGTGTTGGTTGAGCTAATGATATCTCCAAGTGTACTAACAAAACACTGCTCTGGTGGTCTTGGAAAGTAAAAATACAGGATAAATACATCACAGTCCTCTCAGTGATGGGATTCTCTCTGGCACAGATGATGTCTGCTTAGAAATGCTTGTGTTCTTAGTTGCATTTTGGTTATCTCGCAAAGATTAGGATGAAACTGTGGCACTCTTAGTTAGTGGGAAAATCTCTCATTATTGTCTGGAGTTGAAAATGTGCTTTCACACTTTGGAGTGGAAGTTCGAACCAGCATTAAACTGTCTGCTTCAAGATGAGGCCTTGATAAGTGGAAGGAAGAGAAATATGAAATGCCTTATAGGAAAGGCTGAGCAGCCAATTAGCATCTGCAGTGTTGCTCCTAAATGCTTTCCTAATCCAGAAAACATATTTAATATATGGCAGCACAAATCTGTTACACCTTTCTTTTTCTCTGTTGTGCCTTTTTATCCTGCACATTAAGTATCTCACCAGAATGTCAGTCTGTTTAATGTTCAGGATACTAGAAGATGACTTAGATCTCTACATAAAGGATACCCTGCTGTTCTTGTCTGCAAACACTTTGAGTTATATCTTTATTAGCTAGTAAAATAAAAGGCTGGATAGCAGAATTGTGGAGATTTTCCGTCGATGCACGGTTACACTGTGCCTGTAGCTCACACTGCATGATGTTTGAAATGGCTTTGGCATGTTTTTCTGTCTCTCTTGCTCAGCTGAGCACATACCCACTTCTCAGAACTATTGACAAGGTTACTTCAATTCACCCACATATTTGGATTAGTTTTTCGCTGGTCTCCATGGTAAATAACAGAACTAAAGGCCTTGGCTGAATGGAAGCTGGAAGAACAATGCAAGCACATCTGTGCTGCTTGCACACGTTATTTGAAAATCTCTTCTGTCTATGTATCAAAAACTGGTGACAGCTGTGAAGGTCCTACAATTCCTTCAGTTTAAGTAAAAGATTAAAAACCTAAAAAAGTCTGGAATTGTTATTAAAGCAGTCACATCCAAGAGACTTTCTAAAGGCAGCTGCTGGGGAATGAATTTAACGTTTTTTATGATATCTGATGGAACAGAAGTAGAAAAAAAGTTAGGCTGGGCTTTTGAGAAATTAAATCCTGCTCTTGCTTTTCATGGGCTTCCATCCCAACATTGGCCTGTCCCTGGGAAGATGTTGAAACACTGTGCTGGGAAGAGGAGCCAGCAAGATAGAGGAGGGCTGAAATCCATGAGGGTGTATGGAAGTCACTGTGGGATATTGCAGTCACCCGGGCAGTTTGGAGAATCACATCCGTATCCTAAAGAGTCAGAAATACCATGGAGTCAGAAATACCATGGAGAACAGCTGCTGAGCCCTGTGCCTGTTGCCAGTTGGACAGGTTGCCTGTCATGGGGTGAGGCAGGGCAGACTCTGCTGGGCACGTGTGATCCCTACAGGGAGGCACAAAGGTATGTTTGCTCTGTGCTGACTTTACTGTGGGAGAGCCTCAGGAGGGTCATGGGGGTGGATTTAGGAGGTGTCAGGTCCAATGGATACCATCTTGCTAAAGCTGATCACCTGACTCATGCCATGTGCACTTTCCTTGTTTCTAGTTTGGAAAAACACTTATGGAATGTGACTGCTTCCATGTGCCACTGCACCTTACCTGTTTGCAAAGGTGTGTGACTGTTTCGTAGACAAAAATATACAATAAAACCTGCATGGGTTCTTAGTTTGGGATTTTTTGGTTTTTTTTTTTCCTTTTTTTTTTTGATATGGGTAATAAACTCACTGGAAAATGTGGTTTAGATTAACAGTAATACCCATTAATGGATGGAGCAGGATGAGAAGGGTAATCCACAAGCTTGTCTGAAGGTTGAGTGAGGCAGTGGAGGTTCCTGGGATGTGCTTGGAAGGGTGCTCAGTATCCTACTTAATTTATTGCTGCCCTAAATCTGAGCAAGGACAAGGCTGAGGACACATCCACAGGGGCTATGGGAGGTCTGGAAAGGCTGGTTCTTTTCTTTTGGGTGCCCCATGTTGCTCTCAAAGTAGAAGACTCTTCTGACCCAGCCTTGGAGGCACAAAAGCTCTTAGGTGGGATCATCTCCTCCTGCTGCCATCTCCCTGTTCTGCTGAAAGGCCAGCTGATTATCATGAAATTTGCTGTTATTTGATATACGGCATTTTCTAACAAAATCCAAAGAAAGATGTGATGAAAGGTTTATATGTAAGTAATTATAATGCTGCAGTATTCAGTGCAGGCAGAAATTAATATATGAGGTGAAAATGTCAAAATAAAAGGTCAGGAAAGTGAATTACAGAGAAAGTTGAGCATTAGCTAAGAGGCAGTGTTTGTTGGCAGAAGCTCCCTCCAGTATAAAAAAGGTTAGGAAGGAGGCTTATGAAGACTGAATATTTCACACACAATTAAAATTCTGTATCAGTTATCTTGAAGAGTCATGTAGCATAGTTAAACTAGGACAATTAATATAATGAAAAATTCATGTTTATAGCTTTTGGCTTTTGCCTGGGGATACTTCATAAACCAAAAGTGACCCTTTCCCTTAGAGGTGATTCCAAAAGCTTGACATGACATAGGTGGGGCAAGGGAAATATAGTCAAAGAAAACAGATTTCTTAAAATAATAGCCACCAATTATAAACACAACTGAGAAGCATTTAATAACAATTTTTTTCATAATAAACTGAGCTATCCCTTTATATAAGCAGGGCAGCCATGCAGCATTAAACTGTGATTTACCAGGGCTGTGAGTGGTGGAATCACCGTTTCTATTTTAGCAATAAGCAATAATAATAAATTTTTTAGGAGGATGCTACAAAAAAAAGTGTTGGAGGAAATGCACCATGATCGATTTCTCAGAATTAAATTGCACAGACATATTGAATCAATGAACTCTTTGTTCTTAAAGCTTCACCTACTCTGGCTGCAGAAATTGGGGATTTATGTTGTCAAAAAAGTTGTAATAACTATAATTTGCTATGTGGGTGTCTGTTAAAGTTAATCTATGTGATTCCAATATGAAACTGATTGTTTTTTGGTTTTCCTAAGGTGCCTTCTAGATTTAGTCATCTGAATAGCTGGTTTTCCTTCCAGCAGAGATTTCCTATTAAAGCTGCTGTCCTGTAGATTTCAAGGATTATTCATTCATTTATTTAATGTATTGTCACAAATTACTTATGCAAAGTAATGCAATTTAATGGTGGAGTTATTGATTAATTTTGCTTTTTTAGATGTTCTTTAAGAGGACAGATTAAGTGAATCTTAACAAAATCTCAAGTTAAGTACTAAAAGGATCTCTACTTTGCAAAGTTCCTGTAGGCAGTGTGCTCTAGACCTTGCATAACCTGGCAGGGATCGATGGCATCTGGTGGTGTGCTGGCTCTTGGGGATGCTGCACTAGGGAAGTACCTGTGTGTGGTGTTCTGCTGTGAGCCTGAAAGTGACTCCTCTCCTCGGCTGCACAGAGACCTCCTGCACAGAGCATTCACTTTTGTCCATCTTTATTGATAGTTGTACCCGTGTCTTCATTAATTTTTAACACAGATGCACTGTATGCAATGCAAGAGAATGATGTCTCTCAGCCAGATGATCCCAGCAGGTCTGCTGGCTGCAGTGAGTCTGCATCCTGCCCCTGTCCTGGGAGCACAGCCCACAAACCACGATGTCAATAGCAAGTCTTGTCTGTGGTTTCACACCAGTTGCACATACAAGGTCCAAATCTGAAATGGATGTACCTGTGTGTTTCCTGTGGTATAAGTCATTTATCTCACACAGACTTTCCTGTTCTCTAGAGCACTGTGAATGACTGTAACTATCTTCTTCTTAGATCCTTCGCTCCATAACCCCCAGATTTTTCATCTCTTTTAAGGAGGCAAAGTTTGCTGATGTGTGTAACTCTCCTCCTGCCATTTTTCCATCATTTGCTTCACATCCTGACCCTCTACCTCATATCAGTGCCCTCAGCCAATTCACCACCAGCAGCAGGTATAGGAACTGGTAGTTTCTTGAGTTATTATAGAACTGGTTAAATTAAAAGGTTATTGGGAGGTTTTTTTGTTCGGAAATTTTTTTAATATTCAGCTCTTACTGTAAAATCTCAGCTGTGTTTTTTATGTGCCCAACATAACCTGGTCTAGGTTGCAGTGGAGGAATTTTTGATGGCATGCTGCAGCTGTGGGTGTACTTCTCTTCTGAAAGATGACTTTGCAGAGATGACATTGTGGACTTCCATATACATTGCTGTGAAACGCTGCCAGATTTCATCGTACTGTTGGAAATAGAGCATTTCTTTGAACACTGACCTATGTGAAGTCAAACTTGGGTCACAAAATCAAGGTGATTTCTCTCCTCCTCTACTCAGCAGCAACAGCCTTATACCCAGAATTTAAGTAACCTTGTTACGTCAGTCCAGATGCAACCCAGGTCATTTTTCCCTATGTATCTTGATCCTGGAGTAAAAGAAAACCCCAATTAATTGTGAAGAGAAATGGATCAGCTACAAAATACATCTAGAAACAAATGCATGATACCTTAAAATATCTTTTTAAATCGGGCATGGGATAAGCGTAAATCCTAAATCTCCTTAAACTGATTTTTTTTCTCGATGGGATTAGTAAACCTGTGCCTTACATTACCTTACTCACCTTCTCTGGGTGTCATACACTCAGGCTCCTGGGGCCCAGGATGCTGCTCCTGTCGTGTTACAGCCCCACTGATGTGACTGTCCACTGAAGGTTTGGAGAGTGTGGTTCATTCTCTGTCCTTTGGCTGTTCCCAGTGTTACAAAATCTCCATTTCCACCTGAGCAGCTCACCTTGAAGAGAAGGTGTTTGCTTGGGGTGCCAAGGCTGGCTGTGCTGAGCCCTGCCTGCCCTTTGCTCTGTTGCAGAGCTGTTTGCAGTCAGTGGCCTCAGGATGCTCCTGCAGATCTAAAATTGGTTTAAGAGGAGGGACCAGCTTTGGGAGAGCAGTGGGCTCACTGAGGGTTGGGGTTTTTAAGGTTTTTAATGGAATCTGTAACATCTGCATCCAGTACTGGAGCATAAAAAAATAATTATCAAATGATAATGCCTTTGATATGAGTCTCTTGGTTAAGAAAGTTGAAGATGATTCCATGTAAACTCTTCTCCTATTTGAATTAAAAGAAAAATCAGTATTATCAGTATTTCTGGTCCTTCTCTTTTAGGAACTTAGATTATCCTTCTTATGGTGAGATCTGACCTGAACCTGTACATGGATTGCACTCCATGTTCATCACCAAGAGGTTTGAAAACTTTATTTTTCAGTTGCTGTAGGGAAGTGCTCAGCATCTCAGGCTCTGTGTTGGGGAGAGGCACAGTGACCCATCTAATAACTTATTTCTAGTTAGTTATTTTTTGTGCATTATCTTTCTGTAGGTACAAAACTATTCTTGTCTTTTTCATTTTGCTTATCATTATTGCTGTTTAATGATAGATGATTCAAGGGAATACACAAAATGAGGAGATCTTGGAAACCTCCCTTAGGGTGTTGTGGAGAGTGTATGTGGGAATGCACGGTTTAATTAAGACTACCTGGCAGACATTCAGGCAGGAGAAATCATGTTTAAGTAATTTGCTGGAGTTGTTTGAGGATATAACTGCCACAAGAGATAAGGGGAAGTCAGTGCTTGTGGTGTATTTAAATTTTGAAGGTGGTTTCTGTATCCAGAATGAGTGTCCATGCTGTGGCCTGGCAGGAGAGGCTCATGACTGGATACTGAATCCAGGACCAGGTCTATTGGGAAGTGGCATAGGAATAACAATGTTCCTTCTAATCTTCTCTGCTAAATGCCACCTGTACTGCTGTGTGCACTGGAGAAGATGTGTTGGAAGTGATCCATCATGGAGTGGGACAGCTGAGGATGTGGAGAGTGTCCATGGATATCTGTGGGAGAAGAAGGTGCCAGTGGAAGCCACATTCAGTGGAGTCTGGGGACGAGGGGCCCAAGGGACTGTGGCACCTTGCCTGCTCTGCTCTGGTGTCTGCTGCCCATCCCTGCCAGGAGCTAAGTGTTTGTGTCTCCTCCTGGCCTTGCCTGTGGCTGCCAGAGTGCCCTGGGGAAAGGACCTGGCAATCCCACCCCACCTGGGATGGGAGTCTTGGGAGAACAGAGCCTTTCTAAGCCTCTGCCTACAGCCCAGTGGGGATGGATGGATGTGTGGGAATTATCTCTGCTCCAGGTGGAGATTCTGGCTGTGCACTGATGCTCTGCTCTGACCTGCAGTGTATAGGTGGCTGTACAGGAGCACCCCTGGGTTCCTGAGGTGAGGCCAGTGGTCATTCCCAGTGACCAACTTCCATGTCTGTAATACAGCCAGCTATGAAATTCCCCTGTCCCCTGCAAAACAAGGAATGATGCAAAGGAACAGTGCAGACTGTGGCATATATAAACTTTTATCCAGGTATTTGTGTTATATATATATATGGAGAAGGTTTAATCACACTTAGCAGAGAATTGTGTAAGAACTGTGCATGAAGATTACCCTTGATTTAATGGGAACAATTTTTTTATTGCTTTTAAACAAATTGACAGGTAAGTGCTGGCTCCTTGGACATGACAGCTCTCATACTAAGTCTGAATGACAGAAGATTTGAGAGGTTTCAGCATTAAAACATCCAGAGAAGCTTTTCACAGCCCTGGACCCAGTTGATGTGATGCTAAGAAGCCCCCACCTTGCCAAATCTCAGAAGGGCTGCAAATTTAAGCACGGTGTTCCTCAGCTTTAGAGTTTAAACTTTTAAATCCCAACCTGCCAGACAGTCAGAACGGGCCTCTCGTGCAACTGAATTACATCTAACATACAGTTTTATTAGATGAGACTTTTCTCAGCCATGTCAGGCATGAAAGAGTGAGTACCAAAAATGTGTTTAAAAGCTGCATAGAACTGCTGTCTGTAAAACAATGTGTTGCTCTGAAATTGCCAATTAGGTTTCCTGTTTGTTTTGTTCTGGTAGAAGACGTGCTCTGACAGTTCATACTTTTTTCTTTTGTTCAGATTAGGAAATAGAAAATCCTGGTCTTTTCTCACATTTCCAATTGACATTCTGAAGAGGCATATTCAGTACAGAGATGTGCATGAGTTACCGAATTTTATTGCGTTTTAGTTATGGCTAATAAAACCCATTTTCTGCACAGTTATTTAATTTGCATCTATAATTGCCACAGTTGTACATAAATTAGACATGCAATTGGAAGCCTAATTCAGCTTGTCTACTCCTTCTGCTACATCCATAATTATGGAGCTGTGGTAGCTTCATGTTAAGAGGTTTACAGAAGTTTTGGAAAGCATTTGGCTCCAGGGAGAAAATGGCCTGTTGCTATCAGCTGCTTTACATGATGGTTATACAGAATGCCCAGCCTAGGCTGGAAATACCTGCATGCAGGATTTCCAGTGGGAGCAGATCTGGCAGGAGCTGCAGCAGCAGCCACATGCTGTGGTGCCAGTGCAGCAGCTCAGAGCCTGGTGCAAGTGCTGGCCCTGTGTTACCTGCCCTGGTACATGTTCAGTCCCTGGATGTGTCTTCCCAGCCTCTTTCCCTTTCCTCTCAGGGTGCCAAGGGGAAGAAATGGGAAGCTCCTGGGGTATCTACTCTTGTCTTGGCCTCTAGCTTTCCCATGCATCTGTAAATCTGGGGAAACATCAAAAGCTGAGAGTTGGTGCTACTTACATGGGCATTATTCCAAGCTAACGTGTCAGGAAGGCAGGGGAAGGAAGAAGGCTGTGCTGGTGCCAGTTGAGCTGTGGTGGTCCCATGGACATGAAACAGTGGTCCAGCACTTGAAAGCACATTAAAAAGCCTCTTCCTAAAACCCTCTGGCCCCATGGTCATACTCTACAAGTATCTGCCAAATAAAACAATCTTCTCTCCAATCCTTAACAGCCCTTCTTCCCTCTCACACATGCTTTTTGGCATGAACCTTTCCTTGCTCAGATGGTTATCTACAGAACCTGTCAGGGTTTTGCCATGAGTTGTCTTTGGGGAAGGGAGTTGATTTTCTGGAGATTATTCTGAGTTTCAAGGAGAGGAAAGGTGGATATGTGTCCCTGTTGAGATTAAGGTGCTGATACCAGTGGGGCAGGATGTTGCTCGCAGGCCCCTGGGCATGTTTTGGTCTTGCTGAGGTTGATATCTGTAAGTGATGTCTAGATTGAACTAGATCCAGGAATGGAAGACTGGGAAACAAGGATACAGGAGCTGCAATTGCAGCTGGATGAGAAAGTACTTTTTTTTTACCCTCTGTTTTCCCTGACTAATGACAGCTGAGGGGTTCTGCAAGAGGAGTTGGTTTCCCTGGGTGAATTCGGGACATACAGGCAAGACCACATGCGGTACTCTATAGGTTTTGGGTTTTTAAAAATCTTTTCACAAGGAAGTTCAGTCAGTTGCTTTAGTTTCTCTGTTGTGAGACTTCAAATGGATCTGAAATTTGTGACGTTAAGATATAATCCTGGCAGGTTAATGCTTCAGACAATTTGTTCTCTGCTGACTTTCCTTGCACTTTAGGTGATCCAAATACTGGTGTTCTCTTTTGTCTCCCACAGCATTGCTTGGCTTTTCAGAGGAGTTTTTAAACCATAATTTTAGTGGAATTGTCCAAGAATATTTATCTCCCCCAAACATAAAAACCTCACTGTAGAGCTGACCCTTGGTAAGAAGGGACAGCTAAAACTCATGCAATGAGCAGTGTTTGCTACACTAATTTCATACCGCAGTTTGACACTCACTTTTTGAGGGAAAAAAAAAAACCCTTTAAAAGGTTTTTCCCTTCACAAGCTGCTTTGTTTCCTCACTTTTCATATTGTAATTTTTGTCATTGCAGTTGGGTTTGTTTGGTGTGGGTTCCCCCCCTCTCCCCCCCCTCCACAAGCTGGTTGCTCAAAATTGGTATTTTCTGATTTTTAGCCAGGATCCATGGCTAAAGTTGGAGAACAACCTCCCATACAAATGGACAAGAAGTCAAGGTCAAGGCTGAAAGCTGAAAGCTTTGTAAGTCAGTCTCTGCAAAAAAAATCAGGCTCTCACTGGGAGGGTTGAGGATCTCCCTCATATTCCTGGTTGAATTCCCAAAGGCTCCAGTCCTTTGGCAAGGTGCAGATCTTTGCCTCTTTCTGTGAACTAACTCCTTTAAATCACATTATACCTGCAAAACCTAAGGCATGGACTAGGTTTTCCATGCTTGGAGCCTCACAGAGCTGGCTCCTGTCACTGGAAAAAGAACACCCCTGTGCTGGCAAGGTTGAATGTCCCAGAGAAGTGGTAGATGCCCCATCCTGGGAAACAACTCAAGGTCACTCTGGGTGAAGTTTTGAGCAACTTGATCTTAATTGATGAAGTCTCTGCCCATCAGGGGGGTTGAACTAGATGACATTTAAAAGTTCTTTGCATCCAAAACTATTCTATGATTCTGGTGTCCTCCTCCTCTGCTGTAACCTGAGCTGGTTGGGCACTTCCATATCATGGAATATATGTTCACCAAAATGAAAGGTGAGTCCTTACTCCATTATTTCTTCTTCTTTTTTTTTTTTTAATCCCTAAAACCTCCTGTGGTTTGATTTGAAAATAATTTCAAGACAATCACTACTTTGCTTTTGGTGAAGCAGTTATTCAGCAGAATGTAAGAGTTGCTCAGCTGCACTGCAGTATTTGAAAACAAGGCACCTTGGACTAAAACCAGAATGTAAGAAACCTTTCCGAATGCTTCAGAAATTTTAAGGAAAGATTAGCCAGAAATAGATTTGAAAGAGCGAAAAAGTAATACATTAAAATTCTCTGATCCTGAGAGAAATATAGGGAAGGTCGAATGGAAAGCTTTATACTGAAAGGCAGCCTGGAGTTCACTTGAAGAGAGCCTGGAGAACCAGGCAATGAGAGCAGCTGGATGCCATCAACCCTCGGCTTTCTGCTGAGGCTCACTGGGGCAGTAGCAGCTGTTGATATCATTTTTGTAATAAAGTTGAAGCCAGTGTGAAAGTGATGGGTATTGATTAGTGTCAGCTTCAATAAATACATGTCCAGCTCCCACACTGCACAAGATCATTCAGAGTCCTGCAAGTCCAAAGTAATTGTTGAGGACTCATGGGGGCTTCCAGGGCACCATAGCAAAGAGGAGTCTTTATTGACTGTGGTACTTTCATGTCTTATTTCATAACTGAGTGGCACTGTTGTTGGACAAGTAAATGCAGCTTTGTATGACTTTCAAAAACATTCTTTTTCAGCACTGCTTTGTGGTCTCAGGTCTGGTTGAACAGGTACAATAGGTGAACTGAAGGAGACTGTATTTGTGGGACTTGTGTTGCTGAGGAGACTGGTAGGAAGTTGCTCTTGGGGAACAATAATCTGTTGAAGAGACAGACCCTGACATCCAACATGTGCCTTCTTCAGCTGCCAAAAATTACTACTTTTCCCTCCAGCCTTGCTTCCCCTTTGTTGCAAATGTCATTTGATTCCTTTAAAGTAAGTTCAGTTAGTGTTAACTTTGCTGTTTATCCTTGTAGACTTTTCTTTTTGGAGTAATGAGAAAACATTTTGAAACACTGAAGAAATAATACTCTCTTGCTCAGTGAGAACTGAAAGTGTATGAAGTCTATTCTGACATCAAATAAGGGAACCACGCTATTACTTCTGTTAGCACAATATGCATTAATAATTAATATTGTCAGAGTTTGTATGATCTATTACCTATACATATAGGTTTTTGGAAGAATAAAGAAGATGAATATACTCATGGACATCTTTTTACCTCTTAATTCCCAAGATGGAACATAAACTGTGGTGTTGCATCTGATGATTTTGGTATTTCTGTTTTTTCCCTGTAATTGTTGTTCAACTGATCAGTTGAACTAGCAGTGGCTTGGTTAGCCAGTTCTTAACTATGTGGATACAGGTGATAGAGTTCAACTAATCCTGTCCAGTATTTAGATAAAACCCATAATTCATTGCAGGAACTCAGATCTGGAGTGAGTCTGTTTTTACCAGTTTTAGAGAGGATGTGTTAATTGCTGGAAGCCTTTACCATGTATGTCAGCATTGCTCTCAGTTAACTTCTTGGTTACTTTAGCAATTGCTTTTTAAGGCAGTTTGAAAGGGGTTTTTCTTTTGGTGTTGGCTTTAGCATTTCCATTTTTTTCTATGTAACAGGCTAGAGGCTAAATAGTCTTTAAATACTATTCCAGTTCCAGAGGCAGAAACTACTTGGAGCTTTGGAACAGCTGTCTACTTTTATCCTTAACAGTATCCACTGCTTTTCTAACATCCATTGACTTGTCTAGTCCTCTGAGCTTCCAGTTGGGTTAAAAACCATTAAAAGATAATTTAATTGAGTTTAAAAAAAACCAACTTAATATCTCAATTTTCTGTTGTTTCTGATAGTTTTATAATATTTCACTTAATTGAAAAACATTTCTATTAAAAATGTTAGCTATTAAGAGAATTGTTCATCCATCAACCCTTCAGCCACCTTTGTACCTTGTTAAAATACACAGTTCTCTTATTTTAGCTTTATTACATGTAAATATAACCTATAAATGTATGTGTGTGTGTATGTATATATATATATATATATATATATATATATATATATATAAAAGTAAGAGGCTTCCCAGCCCTTCTTACTGGTCATTGTGCATTTGCTTTTCAAAGTCTGATTTTATTCTCTGTACTAAAAGCAGAGCAGTAATTACTATTAAAGCAGTTTTATAGCACTCTGCAAAGGGAATACAAATGCAGTTTCTGACCACTTTAAGCCTTATTTGAACAAAGATGGTATCTTTAATTCAGGAGATAAATTCTTTGTTACCTAATTCTTGAAAGGCTTTTATTTTGAGGTGGGTCTGATTTGTCCCTATAGGAGAGTTGTCTGCTGCCTGCCAAGGAGCACTACATCCTACCAACTACATCTCATTTAGTAGAAAAATGACCTGAGTTTGATTAGGCTATGAGCCAATTTGAAGGACAAGCCAGTCAGTGCTGAGTAAAGCTTGTTTATCAATAATATGTGAATAAGCCAACAAAAATACAGAGGTCCTGAGATGATCATCGTCCCTTTGGAGAAAGGCGGGGGTAGATGGTGGAAGGAGGAAATGGAAACTCCTTTTAGTCTTGGCACTTACACTTGAGTTGGGTGACATTTTTTATTGTTGGTAAAAAATCCTGATTTTTTTACTTCACATTGATAAAGAAGGAAAAATCCTGAAAATTTAGGGAGGGTTTCATGGCAGTGCATTCCAAACAAACCATCTCCCTTCTTTCCCCTGAGATATCTCATAATTTTAACTGATTCTCTGCATTGAGACTTGAAGTGCTTGATTTCATATCAAATGAGTAAAAATTGATTTCAGATGAACTGAAATGTTTTGTTTGTTTGTTCACATTAAAAAAAAAAAAAGAAAAAGTTCAGTTTTCAAGTCCATTTGACCTGAAAGGAATTAAAAATATTTTGGACCTGCCAGAAAACTAAATAAATGCATGCTGACCTGTTCTAATCCCTCTAAAGCTCCCAGATATTAATGCTAAATTTATCTTAGGAAAGGAACATTAAAGCTCTGCCTGCAGGTGCTGGGGAGACAGTTTGCCTGGCAAACCTTGGTGTTTGTCCCTGTGCTCCCTGAAGCTCAGGGGCTGTTCTCAGGACACAGCTTTCAGGGATGGGGAGTGGGATGTGGGAGGAAGCCCTGGCTTTTCCTAGGGCGAGTGGGGAACTGCAGTGGGAAAACCAACCATGATTTCTTTTCACTTTGTTCTTTTGCATTAGTGTCCTCACAACTTCTGCCCCTAAATTTGCCTTTTCCTCAGTGGGGTTTGTTATCCTCGCACCCATTCATCTTCTTTCCTTCCTCCCTACCTTCCTTTCCCCTCTCTCCTGCCCCAATCCATGCTCAGGAAGAGGACTGCCCTTTTAAAGCATGTCTTCTCTGCTGTCATTGCCAGGACCCATCTCCCACCCACCCACCACCATAGAAGGGCAGCATTTCACCGTTTGCCTTTTGTAGGGCCTGACAGATTCCGAGCTCTTGTACAAATAACAAAAGAAGCCTTTGCCCTTGATTTTGAAATGCCTTGGGACTAAACCTCATGTGCTTTCACTGGAGCAGAGACTGATTCTCTCTTTCAGGGTTTTTTACTGTCATTTTGAAGTTTGAGAAACTCCTGCATCCTCCAAGTGAGTTTTGTTTTTCCTGCAGTCTCTAATCAATTGCAGCTGCATTTGTTAGTGCAGAAGGTCCAAGCAGATTTAGCAACAAGGATATTTTCAAAACATAGGTAAAATTATAACTCCTTCTCACTCAGTTTTAAATCCTGCCAGCATAAGTAGCCAAGGCATCATGTATTTCCCTGCCTTTGCTCAGCCTGTCCAGATGAGGTTTTCTTCATGTAATACTTAATTTAACCTCTTTTTTTTAGTCTGACTGCTGATTTATGGCAAATTTTTTTGAGATGTACAAGAACTCTGTTGAACTCACTGATATTGCAAAATTCAGACATTTTTTTACTTTAGAATTTGGGAATATTTCTTCCTATGGTTTTATTCTCAAGGAGAAATGAGCAGACCGTTTACTTTGTCTAATTAAAAGATCATTATGATTATGTAGGAAACAGGAGCTGTTTGCATTGTCATTTTTTGCTGTACATTGTTTACACTGATGAGTTCTGTATTCTACTTGACATTGAGAACATTCAATTGTATAATTTACAACTTTGTGAGACTTTATAACTGAGAAAAGTGCTTCCCTTTTAAAAGGATGGAATAATTCTATTTCAAAATGTTACCAAAAGACAAGAATTGAGGTTATGGCTAAAAAGCGTAGGAAAGATAAATATATGCTTCAGTCTTTCTTTTTCAGTAATATTTCCAATGATTTATGGTTATTTTACGTATTTCTTTGCCTCTTCTCCCTCATCTCAACTTCCTGCCCTTGCTAGGAATTTGACTTTTGTTACCTGTGTGTTTTTAAATGTTATTTTCTTGGACTCTAATAATTAAACTTCATTTCCCTTTCTTGCGGAATATTTCACTTATGGAAAGACAAATGCCATCCCATATATTCTGTTGTTATTCAGGCCCTGTATGCATTTCATTCTGTTAGAAATGCAAGTGGGATTGTTAGACATGTCACCTGCAAAGCCAGGGGGTCAGCTTGGCAGCTTACTTAATGTGCTAATTTGCTGTAATTTAATCATGCTTGGAATATGGATTGGACATCTGAGTATCTTGATGGCAGATTTGGACTCAAACAGCCCATAAACACTTTGTTAAAGCCTGCTCAGGAAAAGTGAGTTGTGGTCAGCTCTTGATCCTTTGCCTTTGGGACTTCAGGTGGGGTCTTTGGGGCTGGAAGGACTCAGTGCAGCTGTGGCTCAGTGCCCAGTGCCCGTGTGGAGATGTGGCTGAACTCTGCAGTTTCATTAATTATGCATTAGCTGCAAATGAGATGGAGCGTGTTGAGCTCCCTTTGTGGCTCTCCATGAGCAATACAGAGCAGAGCCTGCACAATGAGCACTCCAGGGCTTGGGAGGGCTGGAATCCTTGTCTCAGGCCAGATGTGGGCTCTTGGAGTGGGTGGGTGTGGTAAATCAGGCACCTTGTTTTGCAAGTCACAGGCTCTGCAATACAGGCCAGCTTACAATGACTTGCCAATATATTTGCCAGATAGCACTTATCAGATGCAATCAATTAAGTCAGTGGAACTTAGAAGTTGGCCTCTAAGTTAATTTCCTAGAGAAGTTCTTTGCCCCTTTTTGAGCTTACTTTTAAGCACTGAGTTTGGACATTTTGCTCATGCATTATTTGGTGCTAAATTGTGAACCCTGTGTTTGCATTAGTAAGGCTGATAGCTGAAAATTTTCCAAAGGATAAGTTTCGTTGTTGGAAAAATTTTGTGTTCAGTTCTCAGAGAGCTCCATTTCAACCAGGTCACACAGACTGGTTTCCTGGCTGGTTTGCCATTTCTTTCATTTCCCCTTTTTGACTATTATGTTGTAAGACTAAAGTTAAAATTTTAACACACTATGTTTCACCATTAAAAAAAAAAGTTTTAGCCTGAGGTATTCTATTACCTTTGCTCTCACTTAATCTTCTAAAAGTGCAATTATCTCTCATCTTTATGTTATTCTTTGTGTGTCTCTGGCCCTGATGAGATCAATTTAGTTTTCAACTTCTCTTTTTACTATTGTGATATCTTTTCTCTTTGTTGTGATATGCCAGAAAAGATCTCCCTGGCAACACCTAGCTGTGGTTATTCTTAGTGCCTCTGGCCTGGCCACTTGCTACTGTGTCCACCTGGCCATTTTCACTGCACTAATTGGTTTAAGGACTTTTTTTTTTTTTTTTAAGGTTTACTATTTTTGAACTTCAGTAGGTTAGTCTTTGTTTTTCTTTATAACTCTGATTCTCTGATCTAAGTTTAGATTGCATATTAAGAAAAAAACTTTCCCTGTCAGTGTGGCGAGGCCCTGGCATTGGTGCCCAGAGAAGCTGTGGCTGCCCCATCCCTGGGAGTGTCCAAGGCCAGGTTGGACAGGGCTTGGAGCAACCTGGGATAGTGGAAGGTGTCCCTGCCTATGGCAGGGAGGTGGAATGGGATGAGCTTTAAAGTCCATTCCAACCTAAACCATTTTGTTATTTTATGATTCAGGCAGGCACTTGGGCATGTCCCAAGTTTCAAAGTCATTGTGCTGTTGCAAAGGTGACAAGAAAAAAAGGAACATTGCTTGTGCCTGTGTGTTTGCAAGAATGTGCATTCACTCTGCAAATGGGGGACAATAGTTCTGCCCCAAGGAGTTTACAACAATTACTGTCTATATGAAATACTGTTAAATACTTTGACCTCCTGGTTTCAAATGCCAGGACCAGATCATTCCAGCAGAAATTCAGCTGCTCTATCTGCTGGCCTTCATGCAGCTGGAGTCTGAGACCTATTTTTGGAGAGCCCAGCCCAACTTACCCCAACATCTGTGGCAAACTCTCCCTGAGCAGATGAAAGATGGAGCAGGCTCTGTGTTAAAATGTGATTTGACCAGAAACAACATTACCATAACTCAGAGACTTGTAATGAGGTCAAATGGTTGGCAAGGCATGAAGCCTAAAATTTCCTTTTAAATGGCTTCTTCTTTGCACATCAGGGCAGCACAACAATTTGTAAAGTTCGAGAGGATGCCTGGTGCATACCCAGTCTTTAGTTTACTAGTTTACTTTTGGCTTATGTGAAAATGTGTGAGAGGAGGAATTTGATCCCACTCCTCAAGAGAATTCTGCTGCAGTAATTGCTCTTGGTTAAGGATTTACCAAGTAGCAGCCATTGTTAACCTGTGATTCAAGAAACCACAAGACTCCCATGAAAACTGAGCTCCAAGTTAAAACTGTGTTGAGGCTGTGTCCTCCTGGAAATGCCTTTCAAACAGGGCTGGCTTGGTATCATATACCCAATGCACTCTGTGGATTTCCTCTTGTTTAGGCTGTTTTCAATTTGCTTTCACCTCACAGAAGCTTTCTCCCATTTTAATTCCCTGCTGGCTTTACCCAGTTTTCTTATGAGTGATCTATAGCAGAAGGGTCCAAATTCAGACTGTAGTATGGGAAAGGGATTTATAAATTATGAAACACCAATGTAGCTGAACAGGATGGTTAGGGGGGAGAAGAAAGACAAGTAGAGGACATTTGGAAAATAAAGCAGAGAGCCGAGAAAGGTGAGCATGGCTGTAAAACCAGCAGAAATAAGTTTTAAAAGAAATTTAAAATCAGAGAAACTATTGATTAGGAAATGAACATAACACAACATGGTTGTGTGCAACTGTAATGAAAAACACAAGCCCAAATGGAGGAACTTGAAAATGGGATAAAATTCAAGGTTTGATGACTGTTCATTGTTGACTCCAACCTCCATGGGTTGGGCTTCAATTTACCATAGAAGACAAATGAGGGTTTTGTTAAAATGCATGAACAAGCTAATTGGAGGCTAATTAGGGAGTTAGTTGATCACAGAGGACTGACACAAGAGAAGCCCACAAGATCCAAGAGGCAGAAAGATGGCTTGTGATTTAAGGTGCAATCCCCAACAGAGCAGTTCCCTGTCAAGCTGTCAGCAGGGTTTGGTGCTTTTCCAGAGGTGCAGATGTACTTGAGCAGTGGGAAGCTGAGAGCTAAAGCAGGTCTGCCCTGCCTGCTTCTGCTTCCCTACCCCACAGCCTGTTCCTCCTGCATCTGCAGCACTGAGGGATGGATGGGCTGGGATTGTAAAGCAGAGTGGCACTGCCACCAGCTGTGGTGCAGCTGAGCAGGGCTGGGTGCCCTGGGCTCCTGTGCTGTCACAGATGTATTTGCCACCACAGCACAGCAGGCTCCAGCTGTGCTTCACAGGTGCTCAGACTGAGTCACTGGGGTGAAAACATAAAAAACAGCAACACAAAAGCTGGTGGTTTGCAGCAAGGAACGGGAAGCTGGGACTTCCTTCAGCAGCGTGTCCCAGGAATGGAGATGAGTGGCAAAGCAGCAGATCAGAAGTGCTGATCCTCGTGTGGCTGCAGAGAAGGTGCTCAGCAGTCGGCTCAGGCGTCCGTCTGCTCCCACACTGACAGATGAAGTGTCCACAAAAGCAAACCAGCTGCATTTCAATGGTGGCTGGCTGGTCTGAATGCTGCACACTCAGCTTTGAAATGAAATTCCAGATCGTTGCTGTGCTGACAAGCCGCAGATGATGGCTGTGAACATGACACACAGTTCAGTCTCCCAGCTGCTCATCCTGGCCTCTGCTCTGGGTTTGCCAGAAAGTTCCCTACTCCCTATCAGAAAGAGAAGATAAAATATTAGAAACTGCTTTATTAGGACAATATTGCTGCTGTGAGATTGGGGAAACCTAAGCCTGGTACTGCTGAAGTCCAGTTGTTTTATAAGAACTGTAGGTGCAGCTGTATTTTTCTGAGCCTTTTTGAAAGAGGTCATGAAAAAATCAAAACAAGATCATGAGCCAGCAACTGTGGATTTGGTGGATGTCCTAAAGGGAGTGACAGAAAACACAGGGAGAGGAAGTTTTTATGGCAGGCAGTGTGTTCATGCTTCAGTAACTCAGAGCATCTGTTTGAGCTTTGCCTGCCATGATGGGTGAGGCAGAATCAGGAGATGTCATGTAATTGGGTTTCCATAAAGAACATGATATCAAACATTCATGAGCAAGGCAAAAATTCCCAGAAAACAAGGTGGTGTCATCCCAAACTGTTGCAGATGGAGAATTCTTCTGAAAATGTGCAAAGGCAACGCTATTTGACAACTTGGGCACTTTTTATTCCTTCTCTGGAAGATGGTCTGCAGTGGTAGGAGAAAATTACTGAAATATTACTGAGTTTTTAGCTGGCTTTAGAAAAAAAGAGGGGTTTTGAGGGATTTTTTTTTTAACCATTGGAGTACTGCTGTCATTTGATTTATTCTGAATAAACAGCAAAAGACAGAAATAGAAGCTTGTCTGTGAGTGGTTAATTTTCCCAAATGTGAATTTTTCCTAGCAGGAGCAAGAGGGTTTCGACACAGGCTGTTATGAGGCTCTGCAAATGCCAAGTGTCTGCTCTTGGGAGATGGAGAACAAAGTTGGCACCAATAATTAGTGGCTGATTTGGCCAAAGTTGCTGAAAATTGACATCTGAGGGAGAGGTCTTGAGATGATTTAGTAAAACAGTGCAGTTTGAGATTACTTTTGTGGTGTCACTGAGCAAAGTGCAGGGGTGATCAGAAGGAATGTAATGTGGAAAATGTGAAGAAGGAATTTGGTGTCTTCTTTGTGCTTTCTCTTGAGCTTTTCTAGTGTATTGTTAGCAGTACAATGATACAGCAATTAACTGAGGAAAGCTGAGATGCCAAAGCACCACAAATTTCTCATTTACTACATATGGAACTTTGTTTCTCTTCCTCTTTGCTAAGATACGGGTATTTATTTCTCTTGGATGTCACTGTCATTTAGGAGAAAATCCAACATGGGAATAACATCACATGGTCCAGCACATCCAGCATTTCATCATCCAAGAGCCTGAGAGGCAGAGTAGCATTGGAGGAGGACTCTGTGGGGTTTTGTGGTCAGGCGTGTGTGGAGGCATCCCTGCATGTCCAGGGACAGCCTCTGGGAAAGAGCACTGGGTGGGAAGTTGGGATATGAACCAGAAATCTTGCAGCTACTGTTGTAAATGTTTTGAGCTATGTTTCTGGTCTTGGGATGGTTCCAGCACCAGCTGGAGCCAGTGTGGCTTTCCCTCTGCTGGGAAGCACATGGGGTTGGTGCCTCAGAGGTACCAGTGCCCAACTGGGCATGTTGTCCTGAGAAGAACAATTGATGGATGAAGGTAATTGTATATGTGTGGATTTTTATGCTCCCAAGAAACTTTAAAGTGGTTGGTTGGCACCTACTGGCAGTGAGATGACTTCCAGGGAACCTCCTGATAACTTTTCTCAGGAGTTGGCAGGACTGTGGGGACTACAGTGTGACAGTGATGAAGTGAGCAGCGAAGAGGGAGGACAGGCAGTTTTTGCTTCAGGATGGTAGGATCACATCTTGCCTCTGGCTGATTTACTCACAGCAGGAATAAAGGTGCCATGCCAGGAGTTAGTTTGACACATAAGGGAGAGAAATAAAAGCACAAAAGCTCAAGATACCTTAACAGCCAATCACCCACCCAAATAACAGCCCCCCCAGCCAGCAGAGCTTCCTGTCCACAACCTCAGTGCATTGTTCAGGCTCTCCCCCTGCCTAGCACTGCTGTTCTGCAGTAGCTTTGCCTTGCTGCTGATTGCTTTAGATTTTTATGCACAGCAGAGAGAAGACATGACCTGCAGCCCCTGCCAGCCTAGGCTTACTTTTCTACAGAGCTTTTAAGATCTGTGGTCATATTTTACAGTAACTGTGATTTGTCTTATACATCATGAATATATGATTGCCCCTGTGATTCCATAGTGAGTCTTCATTGTGATGGTTTGGTCATTACTTCTGAGCACTATCAAGGGAATTTTAACCCTGAAGTTTTCCTGGTGGAGTAAACCACGAGTTGGGGCTGGAGCCCAATAGAGAGCTGCCTCCAGTGCTGCCAGGCCAGGCTTGGTCACCCTCCATGGTACACCTGGGAGTGACAGCTGGGCTCTGCATGAAGAATGAATTCTCATGCTGAATCATGGATTCTGACCAGACAGATTTTCAAAGCTTGTGGCCCCAGGAGCAGAAGCTGCTGGGAGCCCTGAGGCTGGCAATGAGAATGTGATGGTTGTGCTTGTTAGCTGCATTAAATGCTGCTGTTTGGGGAGAAGGACATCGGGGTGTTGGACCTCCACGTGGGACCTTTTCTCTGTCCATGGAGCAAGGGGAGCCTTGTCAGTGCAGTGCAGAGGAGATCCCTGCAGCTGTGGATCTCAGGACAAGCATGTCCTTGGAGCTTGCTGAAAAATGGCAGGAAGCTGTGTCTTTCAGGGGCAGTCCTTTGGAGGTCTCTTCAAGGAGAACAGAGACCAGTTTCTCACCACACAAGGCACAGCCTGGGGCCCAGGGCAGTAAGGATTGCTCCATGGGGATTGGGGATGCCTGGTGTGTGTCCCTCCTGACAGTCAGAGGCTGTGCAGGTCGGTGTGTTGTTGTCACCTCAGCAGGGAGCTGAGAGGACTCTGCTCAGGCTGCACATTGCCCAGGACCTGCTGACACAGCAGCCTGAGGCAGCGAAGTTCAGGCAAGAGCACAGATGTTCTTGTAATGAGCTCGGTGATCTGGTGACTCATTCCCTTCACAAGCAGCCACTTTTGATGTGAAAACTTCAATAAATGGAAATGGAGAATCCACTTTTGTAACATTTCCAAGAGCTGTTTCTCGTTTCTGGTTTGAAGGTGATGGCTTGGGCTTCTTCCCTTTGCTTCCCATTATATTTCTGTGAATGAAGCACTGGGACCTTTACTCAACCCACAGCCCTCTCTGCACTTTTGCTGACCTCTCTAAGTGAGTCTTTCCTGACATTAGCTAAAATCAAGAGGTTCTTGGTGATGATTCCAGTCTCTTGTAATGCAAATGGTAATAATGATATGAATGCTAATCACTGTTATTCTATAGGATGAAATGTCAAGATTACATATTTTCCTGTTAATTTTTAGTAGGTAAGTGCCACATGAAGCATGTCCATCCTGTCAGGAAACATGCTTTTCATATCACAGGAACTGTTAGAATTCATTAGTAATGAAGGAGACAACTCTTGTGCCTGGTGGGTTGGTCTTTGACATGCAGTAATGCAAAGTGACATGGAAAATTTGGAATGAAGGATGAAAAGCTGTTAAAAAATTGCAGATGTAGCTATAAATGAATTAATCTTGCATCTAAAATGTGGTGTTGAGCTGTAATGATAAATAGGATCCCTGTCACTACTGTTGGATTGCACGTGTGTAACTAGGACATGAGCTAAAGGGTTGAGGCTGGGGGGACTGGTTTGGTGGTACCTGTGTGGATAACAAAAGGCTGTACTGGCAACTGAACTTACCTTGAAAGAGGAGTCTGTGGGCAGTAAGATCAGATTTTGAAGTACATGCCTATCTTTAACTGTTCTAAATAGAGGCTGCCCTGAGTAGCACAGGATCCCTAGACAGTGTATTTCTGTTAGAAGTACTTTTAAGCAATAAGTATTTTACTGCAAACAGCTCCATTCTTCTCCTCAAGACATTGGTATGACTTTTGAGCCTGTATTCATTATGCAGCATTACTTTATAGAAAGTATTGCTTTTTCTTTGCAAAGCAAAAACAGTTTTGGGTCATATTTCTCTCTCATTTTAAGTAGTTTTTAATTGACATTTTGTGAAACTAATACTGTTATATAACACTCAGAACACAACAAATACTGCTACTTCAAATTGCTCTGAGCTGAAAGCCGAACCTGTCCTGGCTGGTAACTGATTTGTTTGATTTCAGGCTCCAACCTCACTGCTTTGGGCACTCTGGACAGCGCGCTGGGCCTCGTTGAGGAGCAGGTGCAGAGATCCAGGCAGCGCCCTCGAAGGCACGCGACAGAGGATGATTACAACATCGAAGTCCTCCTGGGGGTTGATGACTCAGTTGTTCAGTTCCATGGGAAGGAACACGTTCAGAAGTACCTGCTGACCTTGATGAATATTGTGAGTACAGCCCTGCCAGCTGCGCTGTGGGAAGGCTCTGAAAGGGCTGGGAATGTAGGTTGGGTAAGCCATTTGAATAAGACGTAACAGATTTTTCTCGTGGCTGGAGATAAAATAAATCTAGGAGGGAAATCCAGGCCACTTTCAGAAAATCCAATAGGGGAGAAGCAAAAAAAAAAAAAAAGAAAAAAGAAAAAGGAGCCAAGACAGAAGCTGAGTGTGGGACTGTTAAAATGTTCAAAGTCCTGCTTATGTGCTTTGGTGGGTGGGGACACAAGGTCAGGGGCTCAGGGTTTTGGAAGTCATTATGTTTTAGCTGTATATTCCCTTAACCTAAGCTTCCTGCTGAGGAACACGGTTTGGAGAACTGTCTTCAAATAAGGTTCTAACAGAACTTACAATTGGCTTTTACATTTTTAAAACTACTCTGATAGATTCTTTGAATTCTTAACAGCCACTTCAGGTCCCAGGCCACCTCCCTGCTCCTTGTTCACACTGCAGTAAAATGTTACGCAGTGTAACACTGAGCTTTTTTAGATTGATTTTGTATTTACTCCATGACTGACATCTTTAGGTTTCCTTGGTTAAATATTTAATCTTCAGAACCATAGTTTGTGCAAGAGACTATATAGTGTTGGAGTGATGAAAGGAGACACTAGGGAATATTATGTTTGAAAGAACCACTTTTTATTTCTAAATATTAATACAGCAGCCCTCTAGCACCCCAGACAGTAAGCAAGGGCACTATTTTTTTGGAAAAGAATGAAGGCTTGAAAAATCATCTCTAGTAGAGATGAAAACCAAAATACATTTTTTTCTTTTGCTGAAGAAATAGAAGTGGTAGCCCCCCTAATATGCAACTCAGTTGGGAATGACTTTCTTCCTTCTCTTTCTTGTCTGGAACAGGAGTCTTTTCTCAATAAAACTCACTTCTAAAAAAGCTTTGGCCTCAGTGAATGTGTGTTCTTAGTAAAATAGTGTTGAGTAAAAAAATTGTAGGACTGCTCTGTTTTTGACAAATGGAGTCTGACTGCTGAAGTTTACAGTTGTGTCAAGAGGATGAGCCTGTGGATGACTCCTTTCACTTTGCAAACCACAGAGGCAGAAATCCAGGCTATTAGGTAGATTTGTCTGGGATGTAGTTTTTCTAAGATATATTTTTTTAATTATGAAGCTTGCTTTTTTTTCTTTCTTTATTACGTTCTTTTAACAATGTGCAGAATATCAGTGTTTCTCATTTTAAATGAGAGGTGGAATACAATTTAAGAAAATCCCTTGTGTGATATAAATTCAGTTATGACTTTTTATAACAGCATTGTAAATAGTTAAAAACCTGCCCTGACATTAGAGTTATGGGGTACTTGGTGTCTGCTCTGATGGCTGTAAATGCATATATTCTAACAGAAATGACATAGTGAATTTCATTTATTTGTGTGGTTTGTTTCCTCTGAGGCTTAAAACAAAGTCTACAGCGAAACAGATGGTTTTATGCATCTCTAAATTAACAAGTCAAACAGACCAAACCAGGAATGTGGCAAACAGGCCAAAATAGATTAAACAGGACTCTTTACTTATCTTGTCACTTAAATCTATTTTTAAGAATTAAAATATACAGTAATGGTAAAGAAGCCATAAATGTTCCAGTTCTGGAATATACTTTTTCCTAATTTTAGTAAACCATCCAAGACACAAATTGCAAGAAATAACAACTCTTCAGCAGCCTGTCTCTGCAAGTGGTTTAGAAAGTGCAGCCTGTGCAACCATCCCCACAGGGCACAGCAGCTCTTGGCATAGGCAGCAATTGTTCTGTTGAGAGCTCTGAGGTAGAAACATGTCTTTTGGGGACTGAGGCTGTGTCCCATGCCTTGTGCCCACATTCAAGGAACTCTTTGAAATCCCCAAGACATCTTGAAAGGCTCTGGATAGTCACTGGCAGTCATCAGTGTTGTCCTGTTCTTTCCTTCAAAACTCAGCTGGTTTCTAGAGTCTGTATTTTAGCAGAGAGGTGGGTGATGGTAACCAGTCCTGTTTGCAGCTCCAGCACAGAGAGACACGAGGGGTTTGCTGCTCCAGATGGTGGTGCTGGGGACTTGTACTGTGCCAAGGACAACACAACACAGAACCTTTCCTTCCCCTCAGCAGGAAAACTCCAGCTCTTGCCCTCATTGCTAGATGGGTGCAAGGTGTAATTCTGTGTAGAACATGGCTTTGGTCTCCTTTCCTGAGATTCACAGTGACTCCCCCATTGCCCTCTCTTCTACCTCTTTGAATAGCTGGGGGGGGGGGTTGTTTAGAAAATGAGCCCACTATAAAAGGCCTTGGGATGCCTGGCTGCTAGGGGTCTCATGTGTGCAGTGTGTTTCTGGTGAGATGTGAGGGTTCAAGGTCACTGAAAAAGAAGAGACAGCTACAAACAATTCCAGATGTATTTTTAAATCTAATCAGAGATCCTCTCATAACCATCAGATTGTGTGTACCCTGCTGGGTTTAGGATGTAATCAATCAGATTCCTGTAGTAAAAAGGCATAGAATCAATTAGCTTTGTATGGTAACAAGGTAGTAAGCATAAAATCAAGAATGCATGGTAACAAAATAAAATAGTCATGAAGGTATTTACTGGATATTAAACAGGTGATCAAATAGTTGAATTTCTCAGGTTCCAAAAATGAAGCAAATCATAGGTGCATTGTCCCTCCTGGGGCAAGAAATTACTTTCCCAGAAGCAATTCCCAGCATGGCTGCTTCTCCCACTGTGCTTGCTCTCCTTGTGTGTGATGGTGTGAGCAGTTGTCCTTAACTAACTTTTCCCAGGGATCTTGGGTGGAACCCTACCACCAGCCCAATCAAAACAATATTTTTTTTCAAGCCCAGTGCAATGACTGTAAATTCAGTAAAATCTGTTTTGTGCAGCTTAAGCGATGTGTTACAGTCCACACCTAAAAGCCATGAAGTGAGAAAAACCAGGGGCTGGGTGTCCTGGCTATCTTGAATAGCTGTGCTAATATTTATCCCAAAGTTTGGAAATTAAGTCACTCCAAACAAATGGTGATAGATGCCAGAGGATTTTTAACACGTTGGGCTGCAGCCACATATCGTCTGACTGTGCGCCAGCCGTTCCACTGCAGTGGAACTCGGCCTCATGCCTCCCTTTTTCATCCTCCAGTCATTTCCTCTGACAAAACTCTGGTTCCTCTTGACCTCCTCTCTTTTCTCTGCTCAGTGCCATCAGGACATTCAGTCACCTTAGGAAAATATGCCATTGTTTTTGCTTTAGAGACCCTCGTCTGCCTCTCACTTGCACCATTTTCATTTGTATGTCATGCTGTGTTTTTTCCTGGGGAGGATATTGGCCTGCACAGTCCTCTGCATTTCCAAGTGTGAGCCCACACATTGCACAAATTAACTTTGTATTTATAGCATGCAGGAGCATTTCCACAGAGGAGAGATATTTGGGTGGAATCTTGTAGTTCTGTGGTTACTCAAGAACACAGAAGGTAATTCAATTTCAGCAAGAAAGCATCTCAAACCACCAGTAATTGTATCTGCTTGTACAATTGTTTGGGAAATACAAGAAAAGTGCAAGGCTAGAAGTGGCATTGGAGAATTACCTTATTGCTTGTGAAAGAAACGATTTTCTCTGCAGAATGCTCTGGGAGGAGGAGGGGGGTGCTGAACAGATGTGATTGAGCTGAATGGCTTGGATGTGTGCTCTGATCACAGGATAAAAAACGTGGCTGGGTGATCAGGTCCAAAGGGTGGTGGTGAATGAAACCAAACCCTGTTGGTGGCCAGTCCAAAGTGGTATTCCCCAGGTCCAGCAGTGTTCAATATCAGTGATCTGGATTAGGGAATTGAGTGAGTCCTCAGTTCAGTGCAGATGTCACCAAGGTAGATGAGAGTGTTGATCTGCTGAAGGTCTGGAAGGCTCTCCAGTGGTATCTGGACATGGCCGCAAGTTGCTCCAGATGTTTAGGTAGAATATTTGGAAAATTCTCTTCATGGTTGTCAAGCATTGGAACAGGCTGCCCAGGGAAGTGATGGAGTCATCATCCCTGGAGATGTTAAAAGGTGTTTGGATGTGGCACTTGGGGCTGTGGTTTAGTGGTGTCCTTGGCAATGCTGGCTTTGATGGTTGGACTTAAGGATGTTAAAGAGCTTTTCCAACCTAAAGGGTTCATTGATTCTGAAATGGGTGTTTTTGGTACCCAGTCCTGGTGCTGAAATTCTCTGTATCATAATCCTCTTTAAAGTAGTTTGCAGGATCAAGCACTTTTCAGGGGTAAAAATCTTTAATTTCTTTCCATTCATTTAATGTAAAAGGGCTGATATTAAAATATTTTTATATATTCATGTAATGGTTATATGGCCAAAATATTTGTGATACTAAAGCCCATCTCTTCAAAGTAGCTAAGTGCCTAATTGCTTCAAAGGGAGATAGACCCTAAATAAGAATTATGCCTCACTCTGGGCTACATTTATCTGAGTGTTTAGTCATTTACCTGCTTTTGAAATCAGTGAGAATCTGTATCAAATTAGCTCATGGGATTATGTATCCCCCAGCCTTCAAGTGAGACTTCAACTCCAGAACAAATACATTAAACAACTTTTCATTTGAATAACTGAAATCAATGAGAGTTCTGCAGCTGGGGGCTTTGGAAAGTCCCTGGAGTCTTTCACCTGCATCTTTCAGCACTACACATGTCTTTGAAATTGTGGCCCTGAGGCGCTGCTGAATGTGTTATCTGTCCTCTTTAATAGGATGTACATGATACTACTATTATAGATGAGATTTCTGCTCTCGTATCTCTGGCTGATGAGGGATGAAGATTTGCAGGTACAGAACAGCAAGTCCCTAATGAGAGGAAAGGGCAGAAATGCCATTGGTTTCTAACTGACAGTTGGATAAAAAACCTGAAAGCATGTCTAATTCAAGCTGCTAAAAAGAAAGTGATGATTGAATACATTGAAATAATGGTGCTCCCTGTCTTCAGAATCATGCTTTTTAAACTAAAAAGCATTTCTTTTAGACAGCAAGGATAGTTCAATAATGTAGAATTTCACTGGATTTTTGAAAATTAAATAATTCATAAGCTCCAATGCTCATTATTTAAAATCAGTTTATTTTAATATGGGCACTTTAAATTTGAACTAACTCTAAGAAGTTCCACAAATAACACATGTAAGTCCAACTCTATTCATCTGAGGGACTTCAGCTGTCCGTAGCTGAATTACAGCTTGTTTGAAAGTTTAAATATATGTATGTGAGTTAACTCCATGCTTTGGCTGTTCATTATAAACCAGTAGCTGTGACTTGTGTGATCAGTGTCTGAAGAGGCCTCCATGAGGTTATTTTTGTTCATTATCTTGATTGGTACCCTACAGTGAAAGCTGTAGTTGTGCTTGGGCATTCAGGGGCTCCTGCAGGAAAGACCCTCTCAGAACTCTTACAGGTTGTGCTCATTTTCACAGGGATATTATTCCCAGTGTCAATGAGGTGAGCATTGCTCATTATTGGTACCTGGAATGTGCCTTGCTGCCCTATCACAGAGGTTTTGGTACAGTCCTCAAGGTAGAGAGTAGGTACTGTTAAAAGATAGATGTTTTTTCCTTACTCCAAATACCAACATGAGCTTTTTAGCCACAAAGGTTTCAGCCAGGGACTTCTGAGTTGTGACTGTGCGGTTTGTGTGATGGAGTGTGGATAATTAGGATCAGCTTTCAAATTCTGGATGCTTTTCTTAACCAAACCACTTAGATTTGAAGAGGTCACCATATTTATTACTTTGACACCACACCCTTATCCCTTGTACTAAAGTGATAAATCAGTCTGCTTAATTATTTTATGATACTATCGCTGATTTTATTAACATGGTCTTGAGACAGTAATTCAGAAAAATACTGAGTCTGTTGGTGCAAAGGTAATTTACAGTGTTTAGAGAAACTTCTCACAGCAGAGGTTTATGAGCAGGAATGAGAAGTTCCAAGAGCCTGCAGGATGAACTAAGAAAAATAAATTAGTCATGAAGTCAGAAAACAAAGTCTATGACCTTTCTACAGCCAATGTTACAGTCAAAGATGAGATAGAGACCTGTAACATGAAGCTACCTAGTGCCTTGCCAACACATCTGCTGGGGAATGTTTTTCATTTTGATCAGAAGCAGCTAACTTGGACTTGGTAACACCTACTGACTCTGACATCAGAGAAGGTAAATCAGGACTGGGACTCATATTTGCATAGAAAATGTGAGATCCTTATCTCTGTTTTGCAATGTACATTGCCAAAGCACTTCTAAAACTGCCTGGTGTATGTGGTTTTGAGCAGAATGATAGATGTTTTCCAAATGTGAGATCACAGTTTGACCTTTAAGTTTCATGTGTGTTGTGTGCTTTCATTCTTCTTTTTTCCTTGTGATGCTCAACAAAGATTTCAGGGAAAAAAAAAGAGAGTTCCTCTCTGAGGAAATGAGGAAATGCCTTGTAAGGACTAGAAAGGGAGACTAGAAGCTCTTGATTTTACCTTGACTTTCTGTGTGACCATAGTAAATCCACCAGAGGAATTGATGTAACGTTATTCCTGTGGGATTAAGATAAAGCTTTGGGAATGTCAGAAATGCTCATTTGGGATCTTCAAAAGCATAAAGAAGGTGATGAAAACCGAAGAGCACAGTGGTGTTTGAAGTGGGACCACAGAAAAATAAAGTGAGAGGGGAACGCTTTTGGGAGGGTCAGATTACAGAAGTTTGTGTTCAGTATCCACCATGACATTTCTGGTTCCTATCCTGTAATTCAAACCAGACATTTCTTACAGAAATAGACAATCACTGGATGCCCACCAGGCACTGAGGCTTTGCTGCAGATAATTATGATCTGATGAATGAGCTGCATCTTGGGCTGGGCTCTAACAATGGCTTGCCAGGAGCTCTGCCATCCCATGGGGAAGGAGCTGATGCTCTCCAGCCTCTCCAGTGTTGCTCTGGCAGAGATCCACACATGGTCTCAGCTCTGCCCGGGAGCACGTAGCCGTCAGTAGTTTCTGCAGCAGTAGTTGTGCAAGGATGCTGGGTGATCAAAGAGCAGACTAATCAGTTTGGATGGATCAGCAGTTTGTGGTGGCCGCAAAACCAGATGACTCTTGGTTTGTGCCCTCTCCAAATGGCCAGATGTGCCCTCTGATGGCTGCTGTCGCTGGGCTGGAGCTGTTTGACACTGATGTAGCCCAAGGAGGGAGCTATGAAACGTCCAGCAGGGTGTGTGCTCAGGAGCCCGGGGGAGCAGCGCTCACCCAGGCGTGAGGAGCAACCCATGGAGCTGCCTCGGGATGAACCCGATGGTTTATGGTTCAGGAGCTGCTGATGGAATGATCTGTCTTTTGCATGGCAGATACTAGCAAACTCTGCAAGGCTGGGAACTCCTTCAAACTGCATGAATGAGTTTGCTGATGATTTGCCAAAATATGCAGACTATTCTCCTGTGGTGCGTTGGTTTAATTAGGGATCCAAGGAACCACCTGACTTTGCCTAAAAGTTCTGCCAACTCTATCAGCAGGTAACCTGCTCTGCACCAAGACTAGCAGAACTGCAGGCTGTTGATTACTATTTGTGTTATAGGAGCTTTCAAAATTCCCTTTTAGGATTGGGCTGTGCTTTGCTCAGTAACCAAAACTTTCCAGTGCTACTTTTACAAAGCATGAGGCACCTCAGAGGCACTTGGCTTGCCTTTAGCTTTTTGATGTATTCTGTGTGCTTACTGTGCTGACTTGAAACTTGCTCAAGGCAGAAGAATTATAAAATTAGCAGAAAGGGACAGATGAAAAAAGTAAATAAAGTCTTTGTTTTTCTTATGTAGCACCAATCTGTGCCAGCCTGATTTCTACACAGAAACTTTAAATAGAAATGCATGTTTTCCTTTGAAATATCCCAGAAAAAGAAACCAAAGATATCCCAAAATAGTTACTGAACTACAATAGCTTGATGAAAGTCTCTTTACAGTGTTTCACTGTGCTTTGAATTCTTTGAGATTTACCCAGCATTTCTTCATCATCCTCTATAATGCTGAATCACTGTAGGACATCTATCAAGATTTAATTCATTCACTGCCTTCAGTTCAGGAGCTGTGATTATGAGTTGTTCTCTGTATACTTTTTTCCTTCTATGCAGCAACTTAATTTTAGACGTTGATCTAAGAACAACAGGAGATTGACTCTGGCTTTTCTTCTGTTGATATGAACCAGGATGTCCTGCTGAAGTACATGGAGATGCAGTGCTGGAAAAGTACTTGCAGTCTTTTCCACAGCTCTGTGTATTTACTGCACAGACATCTGAACATGTATCTCCATTGTCTGGCTATCTCTGCTTTCAAACAGTAAGTTTCAAAAGTTGTGAGTTGCTCTCAAGCCTGGAGCTTTCTGATTGCACAGGCTGGTTGGTCATTTTCTGCCATATACATTGAGCTGCATTAGCTTGACTCTGCTTTCCTTTTGAAATAAGAAGTGGAAATGTGAAGAATCTGAGCTAGGGATTGTGGTGTCCCTTTCAGTGTGTGCATTTTCTTGAACCTCTGAGAGCTTGGATCTTGTATCTCTAAGAGCTTCTTGAAACAAATAGGTGTGATTTAGACTGTGCTGTGAAAAGAGAAAAGTATCTATTTCAGCATATTATTCATGTGCAGTGAGACACTTGTAGCAAACCACAGTTTAGCTCAGAGGAAGATGCTGTGTGAAGAGGGCTTGGACTCATCCTTATTAATGAAACCAAGACCCAAAGCTTTGAATCAGCCAGTCTTGCAGAAAATCCAGGATCCCAAGAGAACCAGCTTTTTACAGTGCTTGTGCTCTTCTGTTCATTCACAGTTTGTTTGTTAGATGTCATTTGCATGAATAGTCAAACAATGTTTTAATTCTGTTCCATCAATGTTTTCAAGCCAAGTTTCTCTTTGGCACACAACAGCAATACGGTTGTTCGGTTACTCAACGATTGTTAAAAGAGGATTAGGTTAAATTCTGGAAGTTAATGAGAGAGTGGTGTGCACCAATTTGGATTATGCTTTATGAACTAATTAAATACTTATTTATATGCTGTGTTTACTGTCCTCTATACACAGCAGTTTTTGTTTAATACTCATTTCATGTACAGGTAATTTAAAGCTTATTTCAACCTCATATCCTTGATGTGAGTACTGTCTTCTCACCACACAAAAAGGGAGACAAATTAATATGCCTGCCTCCCTTGACAACATTTTCAAGGGTCTTTTTCCTGGGTGAAAGAATTTTTGTAAAGCAAAATGTGCTTATGTCCTACCTCTTTGTAATCTGTGTTGAGCAATGGTCCTCAAAGTGAAAACAAAGGAGTTTTGAAAATTTCAGAATATAAAGTTAGTCTTCTAAAGTCTTATTTAAATGTGCAAAGAGATGATCTGATTTCTAGAGGGGTTGTTTACAAAGCAGATTTGAACATAATCAGCTCCTTCTACCCTGCAATGAAAACAGAAGTCCCTGAAGCCACTCACAGCCATGGGCTCCTCATCCACCATCTTAATCCAAGGATCTGCTTGCTCATCAACCAGCCAGGAGCCTGGATCCCAGGCATTCCCTAGAATATTCCCCAAGTGCCCTCCAAAGGTATAAGCCTCCTGGAGCTGCAGTTCAGCAGGACACTCAGGACTGTTGAAAACCTGGATGCCTACCAGGCATAAAATAAGGCTCTTCCATCAAAAAATACTGATGAAATGAATTAAAATTCACTTTAAAATGTCAATGGGGATTGCTTAGCAAAATCTACACTGATCTATTTAATTTTAATGGTTTTTGAAGAGATAAAATATGGGCCATTAAAACTGGGGCTGATTGAAGTAGCAGAACATTATTTACCATGTTTCAAATGAAAGGTTCCCTGAAAGTTATTTATTAACTTGAAGTAATGAATCTAGTTTGCAGGAATAAATGAAATCTAGGTACAGCCAGCAAAACAGTTCAGTTTGGTGCAACCTTTACCAAGGGAAGGAGCTTGCCTTGCAGGGATCTCATCTGCCTCTTCTAATTTGTAAAAGTAAACCCTTGCCATTTGGCCAAGTCTCATGCAGTCTTCATCACTGAATACTCAAATCAGCCTTGTTAACAGTTAATATTTGCCCAGCTTGCTTGTAGCAGTGTTTTCTAAGTAAGTGTTATTTATCCACATTTCATTCTCTACTCTAAATATTTACAGTTTTCTTTTCAGTGTTCCTGGGTGATTTCCCTGTCCGTGAGTTCGGTTACGTATTTTTATGGTAAAAAAAAAAGAAGACAATTTTAACTTGACAGCATTTTGTAGCTTTTCTTCTACTTGCAAAGTTTAACACTGATGAATTTTGTCACACAATAAAGCCAGGCCATGTGCCTGCACAGCTTTTTGGGGGAGACACATCCTCTTGGCAGATGTGATGGGTCCCAGATAGAAGAGTTACAGGGTGCAGCTGAGCTGCCCCTGTAATGCTGGTGAATGGCTCTCAGGAGAGAGGTCCTGTTTCTCTACTCACTCATCCCCTTCCCTATGCATGGTCCTGCTCAGCAGAGAGATATTTGGGACTTTGCCTGGATTGCCATGCTCCAGGCTCCAGCACAGATGGGTCAGCTCAGCTGCATTGTGTGGGTGCACCACGATACCTCCAAGTCCAATTAGCTGGCACTTATGTACCTGTTAATCTGAAGTCTCTGAGTGCATATTTATTTTAAATTATTCCTTAAATTATGTCCTGTTGGGAGACTACAGCAGAGTTTGAAAAGAAACCCTGTTCCTTCTCTCATTAGTGGAGTTTTTAATGTTTTAAATATGATCACAAAGGGGTGTCTGGCTTAAAGACAGAGCATAAAAGGTACCAACTGTATCACTGCCTTCATAGTTACCATTGTTAAAGCACTGAACTCTTTTGCAGGTTAATGAAATTTATCATGATGAATCCCTGGGTGCTCACATTAATGTTGTCTTGGTGAGGATAATCCTGCTGAGCTACGGCAAGGTAAGGAGAGGTTAATTTAAGTGGACTATAGGCTACGTATAAACTTCATTCTTTTATGAACAGTGCAGTTACTGAGGACATGTATTTGTTTTGTATTTTAATCTGTATGTGCTATCCTTACTAGTCTGTGAATATAAAAAACTTTCATGTTTACATATATCTGTTTATCATTTAAACTTCACATTTAAACTAATTTCATTTTCTTCTGGGTTTTCCCTGTGTCATTTGAAGTTATTACTTAGCTCTGGCAGTCTGTCTTTTCAGATTTGTTTGGAATAGTCCATGAAACATAGAGACCATTTTAGTTCCTAAAGAAAACAAAGTGTTCTGGTTCAACTGTATGTAAGTAACAGTAAACACAAGGTCACTTCTGCAAGATGCTGAGAGCTACAGCCTCTTTCTAAGAACTCATTTATACTTGTGCTTATTATCAGTGTAAATACACATGTGCTTAAAGTTAAATGGGTGTTCTGTGGAATAGGGCCAGAAGGCAAGAGCTCTGCAGATCAAATCTATAATTAAAAATATCAAGTGTTCTTTCTCTCAGTTTCTGTGGAAAGGGTTGCTCCCAGACAAAACTTGGGTAAAGAGGAACAGAATGTTAAATGAGTTTCAGAAGTATTGATCTGTTCAGTACCTGTGTCCTGTTATTGTCAAGTCAACATCAGATTCCATGGAAACAGGAACAGGGCATTTCAAGTATGTTGATAACTGCTTTGGTTAAGGACATGTGATTTTAGTGCTCTCCAATGCAGCATCAGGCCCAGCTGCTCAGAACAGTCTAATGTGCCTTCCTGTGGCTGGAGTTACTGGGATTTCCATGTTCATGTAGTAAACCTGGATTCTGGATGACTCCATGTCTGCTCATGGAAGTTGCTGGAAAGAGCCAGTGCAGATGGTGAAGCTCCACTGGCATTCACCAACTTACCCTGCTCAATACCAGCTGAGAATTTTCCTCTCTGGTGCAAATGAGGGACCTCTCAAGTTTAGTCTGGACTCTGCAGGAGACTGATTACCTGGATGCAGGTTAAATTTTTCTGTTGGAGCTTCCCCATCTGAGAACTAAACACACCAATCCATCTCTGCTTTTCCTGCAGTGATGATGATGATGATGATGATGTAGTTACACACTTCGGATACGCTTAATCACATGTATGTCCTAAAGTAAAAGGTAAAAAAGGTCATATTTGCTATTTTGTGATTGAAAGTTCATGGAGTGTGTAGTTAACACTGAATACAAAATGGTTGGAATATCCTTTTGATTGCAAAAATTTGATTGCAAATTGACTTATGAATGTCACACAAATCTGATGTTGCAATAGTGGTGGATGCCAGCAGAAGTGATACCTGGGCCAGTCACTTCTTTGCAGTCCTTAGTTCATGGGTATTTAATTGTTATGTGTTTATTATCATTCAGCTTTAGCCCCATAGATCTACCTCAGTGTGAGCTCTGGTAATTTATGCCAGTTTCCAGATTGCAGACACTGGCTACAGCACTCATCATTCCATCTTAAGGATCTTTGTTTCCTTGTGCAGAGCAAAGCCTTGTCAAATTTATAATTTGAAAGTTATCAGTTTCATATACTTTAGGGAGGAGAGTTGGGCTGGAGGACAGAGACCAGCATTTCTTGGTGAGTCTTTGGCCACGTCACAGAAGTAGCATTTGCAGGTCTGTGTAATCTGCTTTGGATATTTTATGTCAGGATTCTACATCCACAATCTGCAGTGGACAATGCTTTAGCTTCCAAGTTGTCCTGCTGGTTTCAGTGGAATAATTCTGCTATCACAAGCTTACCCTAAAGATAATTTTTCTTCCATTTCCATATCTGATTCTTGTTTACATGAAAGACAATCTATAGCATTCTAAAAGCAGTAAAAATTGTATATAAAATATATAATTCCAGAGCTCCTCTACTTTATGATATAGGAACCTGCATGCCATTGCTGAATAAGAATACGTCTTTTTCTGTTCATGTTTTTAAAGTTCCTTATCAGAGGACCAGTAACGGGAAGTAGAAGATGAGGAGATTTTTCTTTAAAGCTTTGGGATAATTTAGCAGTGGAAAAGCAGAGAGAAGTGTATAGTTCTTATTTTCTGAACCTGTTCTGAGGAATTAGAACAAAGCCTTGAATATTTTACTATCGCACACTCCAGTGCTAACAATTTTTAGGAAAAAATATATTCAAAATATCTAGTATTAAGTAGGATATGTGTAGAAGTTAAGGCAGTGCATGAATGAATCAGTGTGATTGGCTTCAAAACATGAAAACATTATCCCAGGCTTGTTTGAGTAAGCATATCTTCAGATTCATTTGCTTCACTGCAGGCAATTTATATATATTATCAAGGGTGCCATTTAAATAATCATAATAATTACATTATGGTTCTGTAATTGATGAAGTATGTACCATCAATGTCAAGTTTATGACAGCACTCTCAGCTATTGCCAGTTCTCCACCCCTGAGCAGCCTTCTACTGTATTGTGGGGTTTTTTTGACTATTATATTATTTTATACAATATGTCATCTGTTGATAAGAATAATATGGACAATACTTGAGTTGCATAGCAACAAACCTTTCACTGGTTCTTGCCTGAAGGTACTCCACTCCTTTAAATGTACTTATTTTTTAGTATTCTCAAACATAGGCAACTGAACGTGCAGAAGTTTCAGTAATTTCAGGAATAGCATTAATTGCCCTGGTAAGATGAAAAAATGGAAGATATTCCTTAGTGATCACATGCTGAAATTATTTCAGGGATGAATTCTAAAGATCTGACATGGTTTTAGTGAATTAGCACTTTGTGTGAGTGATCACCTCACCTCACCTCACCCCACCTTTGAGGGGGTGGCAGGTTGAGCCCTGCCAAGAGCACCAGGCTCAGGCTCTGACTGGATCATTTGGGGAGCAGGCAGAGTGGGGCTGGGTTGGGGCTGGGATAGCTTTGCAGGACTTTGCAGGAGCTGCCAGCCCTTTCCTGACTCCCCACTTTTCTCTTAGTACTTCCAACAAATGAAGTACCAGACTGATGTGAAGGCTTCAGCTGTGCCTTGCTGCTGCCCACTCATTTATCAATTCCATCATTAGGATAGAAGAATGTGCTCTGCAAAGGCTGCTCCATATCTGTGTTGGCTTCAGAAGCCACAATGCATTTCTCTGCGTTTTCTTGACATTGACTTCCAAAGTCATTGGCTTTTTTGATGTGTTGGGATACTGCAAATAAATAAACAGGGTACATGTAGTGCATTTTTCTTCAAATGGGAAAAAGATGAGCTGGCTCGCTTCTGCCTTTTTGACTTCAGTAGTAGGAAGATTGGCTCCAAATTTTGGCAACTGCAGATACATTTGAGATTAATATAATTCAATGTTTGTGCAAATTATTCCACTTAGACCTATTTTGGTTATAACAGCTCTGTAATCCAGCTAGCTCTAGAATACTCAGGGAAATAAGCAAAGCAACCACGAGCACCAAATGCAGAGGAGGTTGCAAGAGATGAGCTGAGCATGCATTTAAAAACCCTGACTGGTTATTCTAAAATTTGTTTGGAAACATTTAAATACTGAGCACTGCATAAAATCCTCTCATCGCCTCTTTGAGGTGAATGAATAAAGATTATTATTCCCATTTTACAGCTAAAAAAACAAAGATGTTAAGAGTTATTTTCCAAGGCCACACGGAAGGCCACTGGCAGGCTGGGGATAAGACCTCATAAATTCCTGGCTCCAGCCCCACACTCTGTCCACTGACAATGGTGACTCTGTGTGCAGATGAGCTGCCCTTGCACAGTGCACAGGAAAGCACATGTTAGCTGGGATGGATGTAATTAATACAGTGATTAATGAAAGGACACTTGGACAGAATTTTGCAGGGACTGCAGGAGTTTGAATAAATGCAGCCACCTGAGGATTTGTGAGGGTTATTTCTTGGGAAATGTGATTGTGGCAGTGCAGGACACCCCTGAGCTCTCCCCTGGCACCTGGTACAGCCCCTTTATTCAGTTTGGAGCTGGGTGGGATGGGCTGAGGGAGGCTGCTCTGGAAGTGCAACCAGTTGGGAGAGAAAACTCACATCAGCTGTAAACTAGTGTTGGCATCATAACAAGTGGTTGGACTCTGACCATGTGTTAACTTGGTTAAAGAGGAACCTGACTACCACTGCAGAGAGCCTCTCAAATAGCTTAGAGGAGGGAAGAAAACCCAAATGACTTTGAGGTGGCAGTTCAGGAAGAAGGTACTGTGGGGTGCATGCCTGAAACCTTGTAGGATTGTTCAAATAAGAAAGACTTTTCAGTTTTGTATGTCTGAGATATTAGCAGAGCTCCTGCTGCCTTCATTTGGGACAGGATTTTACCTTTGATATTTTAATAAAATGATGCTCTCTATATCTCTGCCACCTGACCTTTTCATGTCTTAAGCTTGATGCAAGCAGGGGAGATGTTCTTGGTTCAGCCAGGTTCAGTTTGAATCAGGTCCTTCTTTCTCTCTGTTTCCCTGAGGGCAGCCTTGGAAGCACAAATCAGGTTTATTCCTTAGATCTGGTGTTTGTCCTCACTATTTTGCTGTTGACCCTGCTGTTTCCCTGGAGGGAAAAGGATGAGCATTTCCACTTACCTCTGCCTCTCCCAGGAAGGTGCAAAGACTCTGGCTGAGAGCACCTGTGCCTGGCAATGCAAGGGGGTTGTTAACTGCACATCAGGGACATGGAACAGCTGTGCTTGGAATGGACCTCTGGATATCATCTAGTCCCCCTGCCCTGCTAAGAGCAAAGTCACCTGGAGCAAGTTGTTCAGGACTTTGTCCAGCTTGGCATACTTCCATCTACTCAATAACCTCTCAGGACAACCCTTCCCAGTGTTTGGCCACTCTTACGGTAAAACTACAGTAACACTCCTAAGGACTTATTTTCTTGCCCATTGCCTCTTTTCGTTTCTCTGTCTCAGTTGTTTTTATTCCCTGCCCAATAAGTACTTAATATATATTGAGATCTTCCTGAGCCTTCTCTAGCCTTTCCTTATACTAGGTCATGAATGTGAGGTGAGTATCCTATTTTTGCACTGACACTGCAGAAGACCTGAAGGAATCAGCAGGAATCAAGCCCTGACCTTACAAATGTGTCTGAAGATGGAGTTGTTGACCCCAGAATTTGGCCATGTCCAGTAACCAGTTCTGCATAGGCTGAGTTGCAAGGCCAGGACCTACATATGATGCAGCATTTTGGTAGCTGTTCGTATTTTTGCACTGTTTCCATATGTTTCATATGGGGATAAAGAGAAGAGATATTGCCCCTCCTATTTTTTATCTGGGTGAACTGTTGAATTCCCTTATTTATATATTAGAGCTTATAATTTTCCAGTGTGTTTTGTTGGGGCCTTGAAGAATGTGGAGCTGGCTGATAGCATAAACAGTGCTTTGTATTCCTGATCTGCTTACATTTATATGGAATTAGAGACTGAAAAATGTTTACAAACTGTTGCCATAAAAAAGCTTTACAAATCCTTTGAATGCAAAATGACGGTTTGCTGAATGAGCTATTTTTGTTAGTTTGGTTACCATGGACATTCAATAATTGTATTTATTTATCTTTTGCTTGTCTTGTTCAGGATGAGAGAAGAATATAGAAGTTCTAATCCAATTTCCAATGAACAATAGAAGTGCCAAGTAGAAGCAATGTAAGCAGTGTGTTTTGCAGAGGCGTTACACATTCAGGAAGGGAAAGTCATACATTAAATTGTTTCCTGAATGTGTGCACTGCTGTGGTCCAACTTTTCTTACTATAGTTTGAAGCCTGTAATGTTAAGAATATTTCTGCTCCTCCTGGAGCTACTGAGGAGCTGCAAAGACTTCTCCGTTGGTTCTCTTGGAGCACCACCTAATGGATGAGTTAGGAAAGGTCCCAAGCTTCTGACCAGCCTAAATTTATTATCAAGTACCTGCTCATCATCACTATTGCAAAGTTGTATCCAGTGATGCCAAATATCAGATAAATAGAACTGTTATTTAAGGGGAGCTGCCATTCTGTGTGTGACACTGGTGTGTCTTTTACATGGGCCAGCAGCTTGAACATTCTTGAAAGGTTTGAGTAGAATACAGACTAAATTTGCAGTTTTCTTCTAAGATAACTTCGATATTGTCAAAGAAAAAAAGAATTACATTTTTTTTTCTTGCCCCACAATCTCCACAAGTATTTGAAGGACTTTCCAGTCAGCTTCATGAATGACTTGTTCTTCGGTGTGTTCATATGAGAGAACTGCTAATTACCGAAAGGTTAAGACAGATAGCAAAGAAAGTTCAGAGAACTCTCTGGCTTTCAACTATTTCTTTCTGCCCTGCTTTGCCTCTTTGTATGAATGGTAGTTGCAACTCAGTTGTCTTCTATTTTTATTTGGTTTTTTTGAGGGTTTTTTTTCTGCTTCCATCTAAGAAGGATGGGAGTGTAGAAGAAATTAAGGCAGACCCAAAAAAAGGAAGGAAAATGTGCAGCACTGGTAGATGTTGAGTTTCCCCAGAGAAGAGGCCTCGGCAAGTTCTGTAGGGCAAACTGTCCTCATCACCCTCTGTGGTGTCTCCTTGCCTGGGGGATATTTTCCCAGCTGAGCCCTTTCCACTTCTTGGCCAACATCTCCATCTGTTTCCATCAGCCGTTCACAGATTTTTTGCTTTCCTTGCTGTGAGAAGGAAAGTCTCTCTTTCCATTGGCAGTTTTCCTGCTGATCAGCTGAGTAATGCTCTCCACAGGCCTGCTGTCCTGCTTGGAAAGAGGTCCTCTCAGCCAGGTTGGAGCTCCCAGCCAGCTGCAGGACCTGCAAGTTCCTGGCAGTGTGGGCCCTTTGCTGGCCAAGAGTAACACCTACACCTCTTCTCCATGTGCAGCCTGCTGGCCCCCAAACTTCCACTGCTTGCAATGTGGAAAAGAGGGATTTTACCTTTCACCCCTTATTACTGCACACAGCTCATCTCTTTTTCTCATTTGCTTTGTCCTTTTAATAAGGGGTTGGGCTCTGATGAAACCCACATTGACTTCCAAAAGAAAATATTATTAAATGTTATCTGATATCTCTACAAGAGTAATTTTTGGACAACGTCCTTCTAAAACATATGACATCTGCCCTGCCTACTAACAAGATCTGCCTGGTCCCATGATCTCCTAGACTCCTTTCTTCAGGACAGCAGCATTTATCTGTAAAGGCAAGGCAGGTGGAAAAATGGATAAAATTCCATATAAAGTCCTGCCTGACTTTTGATGCAAAGACTCTGGAGCCTTGGAGGTTCTTTGGAGGAAAACACTAATTCCCTTCCCTGGCCATACCATAGCCTGCTATGGGGAGAGGACCACGGTGTTCATGGTTCTTTGGTCTCAGCCAGTGCAGTTGCACAGCACAGTGAGCTGGAGTCACTGTCAGAATGTTGGTTCCATGGTTCCCTGGCCATGCAATATTTGCTGTTAGCACTGTTGAAGCCTTTCTGACTTGAAAGTCTTTGGCAAATTCAAGAAAGTGGGCGTTCAGGTGAAAATTTGCTAGGAATCAAGTGGGTTTCTCTTTTCAGGCTGCTGCATTGCAGTGAGGAAAGACAAGGGATTAGTGACAGGTGATTAGAGTACTCAGTGGACTTAGAGTACTCAGAAGGAAGACTGAGTTTTTCCTCTCGCTCTTTGAAGTCCTCCTCACTTACAGGACCTCAACTTGCTACTTACATTCGTAGCACATGGACACTCAAAATAATTAACTTCCTACTGGATGTCTTGTTTCCCAACTTAAATAGCAGTAAGCACTTTTATGATGTTAAAATTGTGTCATTGGCAAAAGTGTTGGGTCAGCTGAAACTTGTTTTATAGGACTTGTGTGTTCTCAGTTTCCCCTTTGATGTGAAAGGCCTTTTTTTCTTTCTCCCTATTGTGCTGGATGCAAAAACCCCACAATGCTCCACATTAACCAGTTGGTCCAACTTCATTTGCTTGAAGGCAAATGGTAAAAACAGTGTTTTGAAAAGTAAGCATTGAGGTTCTCTTGGGCTGAGCCTGTGGATTTGCTCTTGGAAAGGACTTCAGCATACAGTGAGAGAGTTGTTGACTCACGGCAGATGCCAGTGCAGTACCTGAACCATGGGAGCTGCTGGTTTGCTGTGCCAGGCTGGTCTGGCCTCTGGCAGACTCCAGGTTAATCAGAGGAGTTCTGTAACTTGCTCTCTTAGTTCATCCAGAGACAAATATTTTGCTTTTGTGAGGGACTCCACCAACAAGTGTTTGGTTTAGCAGGCAGGGAAGAGATGACAGAGGAAAGCTTTAAGGCTGTGGTTATTAGGAAGTAATTGATGTTTTATTTTCTATGCTTTTTTGCTGATCATGCAAATTCAAGACTTCTTTGCAAATAATTGGATACCCTTAAACAAAGCATATGTTGATAGGGTGTGTGTTTTCATTGTTTTCTGATCAATGTGTCATAAATGATGTGATTTTTCGTTTCATAGAATGTGCACAAGGAGGTCATTAAGAAATAAGGAAGTATTAGCAAACATCAGAAAATATTAGAAAAGTAGAGGTGTCTCAACTTCATTTTCAGCATTCTTTGCTTTTGAGTCTTGTAGTCAGATTTTTCGTTGAGCTATTATTCCTTGAAGAAATTGATCTTTTTTGTGCAGTTTTGGAGAAATAAGAGTGAAGGTGATAGAGATAACTTTTGTGTCTGTTTGCTTGTTTGTTTTTGTTTTACCACTAATAGATGTTATTAAAGACCTCAGTAATAGTCAAACCCTATTTAACTGACTAGGATTTTTGCTTGAAGAGCCAGGATTTTGCCCTGTATTAGTGACTCAAAGTTTGTTTAAGTATGTTCTTATAAATATACAAAGATTCAGTAAAGGCACCACAACTGTCCCACCATTTAAAACACAGTTATTAGTTCAATTTCCAAGGGAATTATGGCTGGAAGCACTATGATCCAGCACAGGATTATATTACAACTTTTTCATTCCATAGTGGTATCAGAATCCAAACTGTGTCTCTATTTGGTTTATAAATTTGTTTTTCTGAACATTTGCAGAATTGTAATATCTTAATTTTGCCAAAATCAGACCTCAGTTTGGCAGACACTTCTTTTATCAATTCCAGTTGTTCTTCCACAACCCTTTGAGGATTTTCTTTTTCATGTAGTCAATACTCTACATACTCCATCATGCATTCAATCAGACAACATGTCAAATACATCTGTATTTAAACAAGAATTGTATTACTTCTCTCTTATTTTTGGCCTAGGCTAACTTTTGCTCTACATTAAGTATTTTGGAATGACAAATGCTTGCAGTATAGTAGAGCATCTAAACTGTAGTGGGTTTTGTTATGATTACACCGTTGTCATGGTAATATAATTTTTGCAAATGAAAAGCCAGGGTTCACATCTGTATTTCTTACAAATCCTGGAAGGCCTGGGACAGGTCAGTTAGTCATACATTTTACAGTATCCCACATACAATAAGCTTTCTAAAGTCTTAGCAGTGAATAGCATCAAGCAGAATTAGCTGAGAACTTTTAAGAAAGTACTACTGAAAAAAAAAAAAAAAAGGAGGCAAATGTAATAATTGAATTTTAAAATATCTTTCTCTTCCGTGCTCAAGAGAACTGTCCTTTGCACCTCACCTAACGTGTCAGCTCACTGGAGCCAGCCAAGCTGTGTCAGTTCACCACCCATGTAACATGGTTTACCTGCAGAATGGCGTCCCACTGTGGGAAGTTTTGTTCTACCTCCTGAATGATCTTCAGATGAGTAACAGGATGAAGAAAATGCAATTTAAAAGGCAGTCACTGAGAAAGTCCTTTTCTGGAAGTAACGATTCAAGTACAGTTGGAAAAGTACACATAGTTTTACACCGACAGAGCACCCAGGAGTGTGTTAAGGTCTGACAGAACAGCCTAAACAGTTCTATTTCATGACAGCTGATGAGCAGGACAGAGTGCTGGCTCTCTGCAGTTGTTGTGATATGCTTCACTTGGCCATTAGGCATTGATCTTCCCCACTCTGGGTCAGTCTCTCCTGATTGAGACCTGTTGTGGTTCCAAAAGGGACATGGGCTCCATCAGGAACTGTATATCCAGACTGGAAGTGATGGTAAAGAGATGATAAAGTGATATAAACTGATGGCAGGGTGGCATGGAAATAATGAGTACACAACCCGGTATCATTTTTTTCATTAAAATACCCATCTTTTTATTTCTCAACTAGTTTTTACTTTTGTTATATCTTAGATCTCATTACAAATCACAATCTAACTATGAACTTCAGCTATTTTCTTGCTTTCTTGGTCCAGTAAAATTTGTTTCTGAAACGTAAGTATCCCTTAATTAAGAGGAAACTTGTAATGGAAATGGGATGTATAGCCAAGTGCCCATGCTTTTAACAAATAACTCTTGGTGTCTTTTCCTCCCCTGTGTGACTGCAGTCTATGAGTCTGATAGAGATTGGGAACCCCTCACAAAGTCTGGAGAATGTGTGTCGCTGGGCCTACTTGCAGCAGAAACCCGACACCGGGCACGCGGAATATCACGACCACGCCATCTTCCTCACCAGGCAGGATTTTGGCCCATCAGGCATGCAAGGTGTGTGTCTGGGTTTGCTTTGCATTTGCATTTATCACAGAGGCAGGCTAGTCATGTAAAGTTTAAATGTATATATTTCGCTGAGCTGTGCTCGATGTCTTCTTTCCCCAAAGAGCTCTGTGTTGGGCCATTTTCAGTTGTAACTGCTTCACTTATTATTGTATCCTTTCTTACTGATTACCTATTGGACCATTTCTGTGCTCTTACTGAAGCCAAGAAAATGGGATCCGTATGTAAACAGTCCTGAAAATACCCAAAGATTAAAGAATAGATTTAGTGTTTAAAACGTTCCAAAGCTGTTGCTGTGTTACAGCCAAATTGCAAGAAAGGTTGTTATGGAGAGGTCTGGAACAGCCGGGCCAAGCGCTATCCACTTTTGCCTTTTTTCAGACCTGTGCCTTCTGTGAGATCAGGTTTTTCACCAGAGGGGAGAAATCCCAGAGCTTTCCCATTCATTTGAGTTGGCCAGAACTGCTGTCAACAGAGGGCTGGGGCTTTGCTCCCTAAGGGCTGATACTGGGCTCCTCCACACAGCAGCATGTGGTGTCCTTTGCCTCAGCTGTCTTATGCACTCAGAAAAGGCAATTGTAGGGCAGTCAAGAGGTGACAAGAATTTTCTTGGTGAGCCAGAAAGTTTTATTTTGTTCAACAGGCTGGTTTCATCTGCTTCATAAATGAAAGAGCACATTGTTAAATGTTTGGGGGCAGGGTCTTGAGAGGACCACTTCAACTCTACTTGTGTCAAAACAAAAGACAATTTCTCACCCTAGAGCTTCCCACCATGCTGATTTTTCTGTTCTTGTTCATGTTCTGAAACACTTGGTGCTTCTCACAGGCTATGCTCCTGTCACTGGGATGTGCCATCCTGTCCGAAGCTGCACTCTCAACCATGAAGATGGTTTTTCATCTGCATTTGTGGTGGCTCATGAAACTGGACATGTGTGAGTACAACAGGACATCTGTGTTGTACCTTAAATAGTTTTTGGTGCAGACAAATGCTAATGACATTGGACAGATGCAACTGATGTTAAGAAACAATATTTAGGGTTAGCTGTGGTTTCAGGTCTCAGCCCTCACAAAGTTTTCTTTATGATCTTAAGTAAGCTTTATATTCTGGGATTTTCAAATGGGAAAAAAGAACTAATAAAATATCTTCCAGGGCTGCTATGGGACTAGATTGAGTGATGTGTTGTAGTCTCCTGGTGGAAATGCAAAGTACTCATAATAAAGAAATATGAAGTCACTGAACACAGTATTCTTGCAAGCAATCTATACTAAATAAGCACATAATCTGTATATGTTACTGCTGATAAAGGAAACAATACAGTATAGAAGCACTGCAGTTACAACCGTTCTATATATCTCATATAAAAAAATGCAATCATTTTTTGTATTGATGTGATTTGAACCAATGCCTGGGCAGCAGTTGTCAGAGCTTTGGTTTCTCCCAGATCTTTTTAGTTTCTCTGTTTTCCCTGCAGAGAACTCCCACTGATTTCCCATTTTCTCTTTGGTAGAATAACAGTTACCAGAAGGTTTTTTCTGAACAGTTTCCATCTATTCTGTTTTCCCTAAGAAAGCCTTCAGGCCCTTTCTCTTTTTATAAATAATAAAGTGCCAAAATTTATTGAAATCTCCATAAACATATCTTAGTTAGACAGGGACATCTATTTGCGACTCAGATAGTATTTGATTCCAGAATTTTTGAATTAGGAATAAAAAGAACACAGCATGAGCTTTAAAAGAAACACCACTGCAGAAAGTTTGTAATCCCTCAAGTCATATTCAGCCCCAGTCCGCTAATTTGGTTTAATTATGGACAGATATTGCTCACATTAGTCCAATAATAGTGCTTATTAAAAATGCAATATAAGATCCTAACAAAGGAAAGGAGCAAATATATTCATAATAAAGCCAAAAAGAAATTATAAAATATCTGTAACTTGGGGTAATTTTCTAGAAAGCATCCACCACTTTCCAGGCCGTTTCACATTTAAACAATGTGGGATTGCTCCTGGGCAACAGCAGCAGCTTGTCTGAACTAGCTTTCTGGGTGGTGCCTTTCTTTTTTTCCATGCAAAGGACTTGTCTGCAGTTGCAAAATACCTTGAATTAAGCTAAGGATTTTTTTAGAAGTTATACAAAGTCCTGAATAGCTCCAGATTAGAGCCTGGGTATATTTCTGTTAGTATTCCTGGAGGGTGGGCAGGCTCCGTAATTCAGAAATGGATTCCCATTTAGCTGTAGTAATTCACAAATGTGCACGTGCACAGAAGCCCAAAAAAGGCATTTTTAGGGTTTTTTTGGAAGTGGATTAGGCTGACGACATGAAAGTACTCTCATAGGTCATTCCTTCCAAGTGGGAATTGCTCCAGACCAGATCTTTTAGCTTCAGCCTTACCCTGCCTTATTCTTCACCCCTTTGCTCGTGTGGACAAGGGCCACGGGAGTTCAGAACCTCGCTGGCACCAGTCCCTGGTGGTGCTGGGGAGGGGGCAGCACTCTGGCACTCAGAGCCCAGCTGCGCCGTCACCGCCGTGTCTCTCACAGTTTAGGCATGGAGCACGATGGCCAAGGGAACCGCTGTGGGGACGAGGTGAGGCTGGGCAGCATCATGGCCCCCCTGGTGCAGGCTGCTTTCCACCGCTTCCACTGGTCCCGCTGCAGCCAGCAGGAGCTGAACCGCTACCTCCAGTGAGTACTGCTCCTCAGCCTCTGCCCTCCTGTGCGGACAATCCTGCACCTCACCTTTAGTCTGATGTCAGTCCATTCTCAATTGTTCTCGTTTCGCTTGCGGCTGTTTGTTTTCTGGACACTGAGGGTGTATTTGCTGTCCTCTCAGGGGTGGTGGAAGGCACTGTTACGAGTCTCATTGCTACCTTTCCTCCCTCCCTACTCTAACCTCTAGCTGAGGGCTGCCTTGGCTACCCAGCAGCATTGTCTGTCTTGCCATTTGTTGCTTATGATACATGTCAGTGACAAGATGCTGCTGCCTAGAGAGGAAAATCTGCCCTTTAAGTGCTCAGGGCTTTTCTTGACTTTAGTAGATATCTAAAGAGCACACATGGTTCTAGAATTAGTTCTTCAGTTGTTACTTTTTCTTTCAGTACCTTCAATGCAAAAGCTGTTTAAACAGCTTTATCCATATCCCTTGCCTTCCTTTTTGGTCTTGACACTTCAGGCATTAGTCCTGTGCAGGAGTTCCCTGAAAAATTCTGTTGTTTATGACCTTTTTTTTTCTGGTTCCTTACAGAAGAAAAACCTCCCCTTGTGTGCAAGTTGTATGAAAAATATGGAGAAGCTACTACCATAACCAGCAAAAGCTGAAAATGAGTAGGAAAAAAGTGCAGCAAAATACATGAAGTAAACATGAGTCAGTCTTTTTTTCAGTATTTTTATTATCATAGATATCTTAGGTGTGGCAATAAGGAATAAAAACATTGTGAGGGAAGTGTAATTGTTTCAATTAGCAAGATCCTCCAGAGCTTTAGCCATTAAATAAAAATCATCTGGCCTAGAGGTCTGCTTTATGTTCTTTTAAATACAACTATTTTTAAAAAGTCTTATAACAAAGCAGAATGATGGTTTGCTTTGAAGTAGATCTAACCTCGAAATTCTGCTTTCAGCTATTGGTAACTTCAAGGCAACCTTAATGATTGCCAGGATAAGCTCGTGTATGGTGTCCTCATGTCTGTTAAGTAACTGGGAGACATTTCAGAGATCCTGTGGGCTGTGCTGGTGTTGTGAATCAACCAGTACTTACACTGTGTTAACCATTTGGTGGTACTGGCATCAGTCCTTTGTGCTGGCATGACTTGGTCAGATGTCGTTCTACAGGCTGTCCTTACTGAGCAGAGGAGAAAATTCCACATTCATCACACAGAAAGGAAACTTAGTTTAAATTATGGATGGAGTTGGGAGCGACAAGGAGAAGCAGAGAGAGGGAACAAACCCAAGTGAAGTCTGTAAATGAGTCACTGCTTCTCAGGGAGGACACAGGGAAACTCTAAGTTCAGTGGTATTCTGGGCTGGTTACCCTGGCCTCTGCTTTTGAAACCTCACTTGAAAGACAGCTGCAGGCAGCAAGAAATTCCACAAATGGAAAATTAATTAAACTTTCTTTTCTTCTTGGTCTCATATGGATTCTTCCTTTGATTCCTTTCACATAAGGAGCCTGGAGACTGGTAGGAATTTACCTGCAAGCTAAATGGAAATTACAATGGAAGGGCTTCAAAAAAAGATGTGTAGAATCCATTGAATGTGGATACAACATGCTAAAGTGAATGTGAGCATAATTGCAATATTAGCTGCTCTTCAGGACCAGCATCTGAGAAATTGTAGGCTCTATTTTGTTTGGAACAAAAAGGCAATGAAACCACAAACACTGTGCAAGCCTCTCAGCCCCATCTGTTCCTGTAATTTCTGCCTGTTGCAGTTCCTACGATTGTCTGCGGGATGATCCCTTCGAACATGACTGGCCTTCCCTTCCACAGCTGCCAGGGATTCACTACTCCATGAATGAGCAGTGCCGATTTGACTTTGGTCTGGGATACATGATGTGCACAGCTGTGAGTACTTAACTTCAGCTTCTGCTATTTCTCATCCAGAAGTCATCTAAGTGTCTCTGGAATGTCCTTAATAGGGACAGCATAGTGAAGCCCACAAGGAAAGATGTTGTGCCCTCTTAGCTGTAAGCAAGGATTAACAGCTGAATGTTGACATACATGTTATTCTAAATATCTCTTGGTTCGGTTTGTTTTTTTTTTTTTTTTTTTTTTTTTTAATGGAGTTACAGAGCTAGTTATTGTGTAGCTTCATAAATATCTGTAGTTGTCAAAAAAATAAACTTCCTGTGTAATTGAGCCTCCTCTTGCTGGCAGCTGGTTATTTTGCTACAAAACTCCCACCCAGATGTAAAGGAGATGGATTTGCTGCCACGTCTCATAGTGCTAGCACAGGGCAGCATGCTTTTATGATCCAATTTTATGGAAAGTGTGATGCATTTTGATACCTAGCAAGAGAAAATAGGCGTGACAGTGAGTAAAGCAACTTGTAAGGGCTCTTGATGACATGGCTGGCTCTCGTGTATGAGGAATACAAGAGGCAAAGTCTAAATTTAAAGCAAGGCAAGAGCAGTGCAATTCTCAATGGACTGGCCTCAGAAAAATAGAGTCTTCTTCAGCAGGGCTGTGCCTCCCACCTCCAGATCCTCAAGTAGAACAAAATATTAAATGGAAAGAGATGTTTTCAGCTGCTGGCAGCTGCTGACACGTAACATTTCTGCTTTCATTCCCATCTGCAGGAATATATGTGCTGAGCAGTGTCCCTAGATAATGGATGAGAACCTTCAGAGCATAAGCTGTAGTATTGTGTCTTCACACAATTCCCTCTGATGCTGCCTTGGAAGAATGTCCCAGCCAAAGAGAATATTTTCTTACAGCCATCCTCCAGAGCCTGGGAGATGGGAGCTTTCTATTCTTCTTTGTTCAGAATAGCCAAAAGCATGTCCAGACATCATGATTTAGTGTATTTTGTGGTGGGTAGTTCCCATCCTCTCCTATAGAAGCCTTTGCATTGTAGGTAAAATGCTGATTTATTCATTGGATTGGGGACCTGATCTGAAATTTCCATCCCCCTAAGAAGGGGATTACAACAGCTGAGGTAAAGTCTGAGCAGCTCATTTCCATCTCCCATGGGTGCACAAGGATTTTTAGCTTTGTTTGCCAAATGAAGCAGCCCCATTTGGAGAAGCTGTAAGAAAAGGCAGCATGTGTCTCACTGCCTGAGGAAACTGGTTGGTCCCTTGTGTAGAACTATTTTTGCCTGACTTTATTCCATTGCATGCAGATGGGATCTCACCTCAGAGTCATGATTCTGTATGCTCAAATATTCAATCCACAGACATCAAGGTCTATACCTAGGAAAGAAACCCCCCCATCTGCAGCTTCTGTTGCAGTTTCCAGTGGGAGCTCTCTCAAAGCATCATCCACTCTGACTTTTTTTCTTGTGTTCCAGTTCCGTACATTTGATCCCTGCAAGCAATTGTGGTGTAGCCACCCTGAGAACCCCTATTTCTGCAAAACAAAGAAAGGGCCACCGCTGGACGGGACCATGTGTGCACCAGGGAAGGTGAGAACTGGTGTCCTGTGTACCCATGTGCCCGTGTGTGTTCGTGTGTCTTTGTGTGCAGCTGGGGATGTTTCCCTCAAAATCAAGAAGAACAAGAGAAGAACCTGTCTGGAGGACCTGGGGTTTGCTAAGATGCGGGGCAAACTCCTGAGTGCAAGTGAAGTGCTGAGCATTAGCTCAGCTGGTTAGAGCTTGGTGCTAATAGCACATGGGTTTGATCCCTGGAGGGGCCATTCACTCAAGAACTGGATTTGATCATCCTTGTGGGTCCCATCCAACTCAGAATATTCTGTGACTCTGAGCAGTGTGAGGGGAGGACATGGGGTGAGGGCTGGCATGTCCTGCAGGGCCACTCTGGGACCATTAAACCCATCCTCCGGCAGGTCATGGCAGTATCACAAGTCTCTGTGGCAAAGCCAAAAATGGGGAAATTTCCGCTCTCCTACGACTCTTTTGAGGTCAGGGTGTTGTGCTTGGATCAGTAATGTTGCCATGGTGCTGCCTGGCCTCCCCCATGTGGGGGTGCAGAGAGCAGTGGGGGCTGGAGACAGAGCCAAGCCACAGCCGCTGGAGCCCAGAGGGAAGGGATGGATGTGGGAGTTGAGTGCCAGCTAGAGAGAACCCACATGACAGCACAGAGGGACTGAGCAGAGAAGGACAGGTCTGTGGGGCTGGATTTGCTGGTTTGATGAGTGCCCAGGGAGGCACGAGGAGCTGTGGAGGGATGGTGTGAGGTGGCAAAAGCTCAGAGAGCTCTGGGGGCTCAGCCACGGCACTGGAGCTGCTCCCAGTCCCAGTTATCCTCCGTGGAGATCACACTCTGCTCACAGTGGGTCTGAACTCCAAGTGTTTTGAAGTCTGATGAAAAAAATCTGGCTTCCCTGGGTTTTGGATGCAGTGACTGAGGGGGAGAGGAAGATGTCGCTACTTGGAAAGGTTTTCTTACAACCCAATGCATGACATCATTTATGCGATAAATGAACCATATTAGCAGCTGCTGTTATGGTTTGAAAAGTCTTTTTTATGAAAACGTTATGTTAAATTAATTCCCCTGCAAGTCATGCTCTATGCAAACACCCCCTTATGGTTTTCCCTTCTTTAAATGATTCCTGTTATAAAAGCTTTGTTGCTTACTAAAAAAAAAAATTAAAAAAATAGGTTGCAATACAAAATTTTAGACATTTTATTTGGATACACTTTCTTTTATCTTAATTTTTATATTAAAAATATTCGTGACCCCCAACTGAAAAATACAGTTATATTCCATTTTGTTGCATCACCCTCTTCCCTGAACTATTCATTCATATTAGTATTCAAACAGAAATGAGGAGAAAAAAGGAATTTGTAACCCTACTGTTAAGGATCTGTCAGTGCTTCCATTATAAACAGTTTGTCAGGATATTATGCAACTCAGCTGTAAAAATTTTCTTTGGACTGGAACTTGGGATCCAAGGCTTCAGCAAGCTGTGCAGACAGCCCAGCTTTTGAGCTCAGCAGAGATGCAAGAGAGTATGTGCGCATTCTGAAGTTTCATTAGATGATAGGACTCTGACTGTTTTATTCTCAAGGGAGCTGTCCCAGTTTTTTGATAAATAAACTTGCTGCCACCTTCCAGAAGAACCTGAGAAAATGATGTAAAATGAAAACCATTTTATTAGATAAGGCTCAGCAGTCTGAATGAAATGTCTTGGGTTTTTTAAAATGGTGTGAGTTCTGAAGGTTATATAGAGCTGACTTTATGTATCTGAGCTCAGCATTTGACCAGTGTATTTATTAGATTTAGGTGTTTTTAATACAGGTACATCAGATCAATGCTTTTACATCTGTTCCTTTCCTTCTCATCCCTGCCCTTGATTTTGCCTTTCCCTGTTCACTGTCTTCACCAACTGGGACAATACCAGAGGCTCTTGCCTGAATGTAAAGGGCTGTAAAATGCATTTATTGCCCAAATCTGGGACTCAGTTGCTGTGGGGCAGCTTCTTTTCAGGTACATCTCCCAGGATACCTCATCAGCCCTGGAGAAAAAGAGAAATAATTTCAAACATGATCTCCTATTTTCTTTGGAATCATGCCAGAAAAGAAAAGTACGGAAACACAAGCAATTAAAGATGTTGATTGAGAAAGATTTATTTGTTTCCCACTTTAGAGACTTTCAGTTTTCATGATTTCATACCACTAATTCCCAGGGCCTATTTTAAGCTCAAACCAATCACAACACTGCTGATGTGTCACAGAAACATCCTGGCTTTGCTGCAGCTGAGGGACCGGGTGCCAGAAATGAAAGTGGTGCTGGGGAGGCGAACATGGCGTGTGGTTCTCACCTGGGGCTGGCATTCACATAACTGAAAACTGATCCCAAATTTAGCAAGATGCCATTGAGGAGAATCCAGTCCAGCTGCCTCCTTCATAACTGTTGGTCAAGGGGCAAGAATAGCCATGTGGGAGGTGTGAAATCTGTAGCATATTGTCAGCAGGCAGGATGGTAAGGGGCATGTGTCTGCACACCCAGGCTGTGTCCTGGACCCAGGCACTGACCCTTGAAAGGGAAGATGAGGCTTTCTAATGCTGTCTGAACGTGTGTATGCAATGTGTACAGATAAGTGTACATTTATGTAAATGTTTGAAAGCTCTTCTTTGCCTGTGGTAATTTGAACTAAGTTGCCAAAAGAGTGAGGTTCTGCCATTTTGAAGACTTCTTAATAGGTCTTCTTGTGCAAATGGAGCACAAACATCATGTCAATTGGCAGCAAACTAATAATTTGCTGTGTTTAAAAATAAAAAAAATAGCATATTCTCCTGGAGCTTCCCAGCCAAAAAAGAAAATTACTATTTTGACAGAATACTAAAGGAAACAGGATAATTTATATTGCTCCCAGCTGATTTTTTTAAAACCAGACTGAGTTTTCAATAGTGAGAGGGACCTTTCTATCAGTTTTGTGAAGGTTTGATGATGCAGTCACTTGCAATCGTCACATTGCATGGTCCATGAAATAACTCTGCTGTGTAAAGTTAAGTTCAGAGTCTTACTGAGGAGTCAAAGACACTCCATGAAATGCTATAGTAAACCATGCAGACAAGACATAACTGTGCAAAACTTAACTCCACACGGCATTCTGTAGATTGAAAGAAAACATATGCTGTCAGCTGATAATTTATTTACTTGTATACAATTCTGTCAGCTCTATCATTAGCCTCAGGCTTCTGAATCCAGGCAAACTTCAGAAATCTATCATCAGTTTTTGTTATTCCATTTTTAAAAAGTATTACACTTCTGGGGAGACATTTATGTCAGCTGAAGTAGCTAACTGCTCTCCACAGGGTAGAAATAAAGCCCAGAGTCAGTCACGCAGGGAGATCACATGCTTGAGTCCATCTGCTTGTTGCAGTGACTAACATCAAGGTTTGCACCACCTGAGCCTCCTTTTTTTTTCTTTTCCTTGAGAGAGGTAAGAGCCTGGTAGCTGCCCCTGCCAACCAAGCTGATGTTGCTCTTGGACTTGTCTTCTGTGCCAAGGATCCAGCACAAACCTAGCAGGTCTTCTCTTTGCTTGCAGTGTGCTAATGAGATGATCTGAGTAAAACTTGGAATGATTTTTCACTCTGTCAGGAAAGGAAGGGAATGATTAAATATTGAAATAAATAGATATTTTTGAGAAGAAAAATGGACCAAGAAGAAAGGTTTCTGAAAACACTAATGTGTACTCAAAGCAACCCAGTTAATTTCCCACTGAGAAAGCTGACCTCAGCTTCTCTCAGAGACAGGAGACAGATGGGTGAGTGTGTGCTGTGTTAGTCACCACAGAAACAGGGAGAATACTTGATCCTCCACTGAAGAAACTTTTACTGCCTCAGAGTAGTCCTCAGTGCTGGAACTTTCAGTTCATCCCTTGCAACTAATTATTCTCAAACAGATGGAGCAGAGTGAGCCAGCCTGCGTGCAATGGGGAATACAAATAAATAAGTAACACCCTCCTGATGGGATCTCAGGAGGGTGAGGAGAGCCAAGCAGCCCCAGCCATGTGCAGTATGAGGGGTTATGTGGTAGACACTGGAGCACCAAGTGAGGAGATCAGAGAGGTGCCCATTGCTGCCAAAACAAAATAGTTACAGATACCCACAGAAGATCTTCAAGTCTTTTCTTGGAAAATTGACTTGCAGATGTGTTAAGCCCACAGGAACACACTGGCTCTTTTTTTGGCATCCACAGCAGTTGTTTCAAAGAACTGCTGAAAACAGCAGTGGAATGTTTTACTGCAAGAAATTTAAGCTCCCTGTCCTGGAAATTGCACTTGTTTTTGACTGCCCTGTTTGCCAGAAAAATAGACAAGACTGCAAGTCATCTTGCCTTCAACTAAGAAAGCAATTTGCATTTACCCATTTTTTTCTCATTTAAAAAAATCACTTTTATATGCCCCATTCTTTAAGGGAAACCCCCTGTATATGAAGGGAACAGTGCCTGAAATTGGCTCTTTTCCACCTCATTATGTGGTTAATGTAGTAGCAATAGGAAGGGTTGGCTTTAACTTCCTTTATTACAATGGAAATTGTTCTGTCTCTGGTTTTACCTTCTCATGAATTTTCTTACAGGGATCTGCACAGAGTAAGTTTCATTAGCAAATCATTTTGTTTTCTGTAGGCTCCTTTCTTTAAATCCACAAAAAAAGGCAGAGCTGGGAATGACTCATTTTACACAAATGTATTCCTCCTAGGAGCTCTACCTCAGTTTCCCAACAATCAGCACTGACCAGTTTTTCCACTAAAAATCAGTGCTGCTCTTCCCTTTACACAGCAAAGTCAATAACACTTTTCCATGTTTGCCTTCTAATTCAGGGACCAGTCTCAATGTCAGAGAGGGGGTTTATCAGAGGTTGCTGCAAACTTACATCCTGCTATTCCTGACTAAAACAGGGAAAAGAGGCTGGGAAACATAATGTCATTATGTCTCTCCCTCTCCTTCATGAGTCCACAAGCACTGAGTTCTGGATCATCACAGAATGAACATAGGCTAAATGGCTCCTGAAATGGATTTGGTCACTGCTGTGGAACTTACACCTGAGAGATGCAGCAGCCTGATAAAAGGATGTGTGAGCAAGCACAGATCAGGAGCTGTCACTTCACATCTGCTTCCAAGCCCAGCTGAAATGTCTATTGACAAGCTGAAACATTGCCAGCTTCCCCTGCATCGCTGAATGGTCCCCTGGCTGTGCAGGGCCCCACGACTCAAACTGTTTGTTCAAACAAACCTCTCTAAAGCCACAAGTAAACAGTCCCTGAAGGGTACAGCCCTGAGCTTCTAAACCAAAAAAAGCCAAAGGACATATTAGCATTTTGCATTTCCTTCATGCTTTGCTGAATTATCTCTTGTTCTGTCAAACATCTAAGAAAAATTTGCCCATTACAGCTCTGGAGCAGAATTGGTATAATTGGCTTTATGGTAACTCATCTATTTCATAGGTTTTGACTTCAAATATCTGAAGTCATGGGAAAGAAAAAAAATAGTTGAAACCTGATTTCTGCTCTCTCTTCTACTCTTTGTCCAACCAAATCAGCCCCACAATAAATTGCATGAATAAGAAGCAGATTAGTGAATCGGTAAGCTGTGCCTTGTCACCATTCTGCTAATGATTCTCTCTTTAAATTCAGCATTATTAATGGTTATCCTTCACTTTTATATTTGCCTTCCAGATCACTAATCAATCCATGCTCAAGAATGCTCTCCTGTTATATATCTTCTGATTTTGTTTTTGCTGGCAGCATGCATTTAGCCATATGCTTGTCTTGTGCAGCCTGCCAAATTCCTGCGTTCCAGGGCTTGTTAAGCTGTGTAAAATGTTGTTGTTGACTTGAATGTTAAGGAAAGTAAGTGACTGATTTCACTTGTTGTTGCAGCCATCTGTGCTCCTGAGCCAGAGCTCTCATCCCAGCAGTAACCGTTAACGCAGACAAACTGTGACAGTCTCATGCAAAGTCGTTTGTTTGCTGGAATGTATTTTCCAGCACCCACACTTCATCAGTAGACTTCTATGAAAGCAGAAATAGTACTGAAAGGGGCCAGAATCTTGTGATCCTTGAGGAGAATTCTTTGTGACTTCAGCTGAGAAAAAATTCCTTGATTAGGGACTGGAGAAATTGGTAGAAAGGCATTGACAGGTTTCTCTAACAGGAGATGACAGTAGAGATGATCTGTACTGGAGCTATAAAGGCTCTTAAAGAAATAAAATAAATACCTTAATAGTTTGGGGAATGTAGCAAATTCTATGCTTCAACTGCTGTAGAATGACTGTATTAAAAGCCAGGTAAAAGAAAGGAGAAAATGTGGTAGGGCATGATGAACTGTGCAGCTGTCCAGGGCTGACCTAAGGATTGTCTCCTGGCTTGATGGTCAGGTTTATCATGAAATTTCCAGGGAGACACTGCAAAAATTTTTATTTAATAGCATTAATGTCTACAATGTAAGCTTGTTTTAATTCCATGACACTTTGCTGATCACATTTATTATAGGAATATGTGGATTTGGGACTGGCTGGGCAGGATGGTGTGTGGCTGGAGCTCCTGGCAGTGCTCCCTGGAGAGGCTGCAGGCAATAGTAGAGGCAGGATGTTGCTGTCGGCCTTCAAGATTTGGGCTTCTGCCATTTCCCTTAAATGATAGCCCTGCTGTAGACAGGTGATGAGAAAATGTACCACTGAGAAAAATTTAATGGACTTGGTAGGCTTGAAATCTGCATGTACATGTGCACACTGAGATGTAAGGCTGTAAAATCTAAGCAAGTTTGGGATCATGGGCACAATCTGAGAGCAAGCCTCTCTACTTTCTACTGGTGACGTATAAAAAAAAAATCCAGAATTTGTGCTGAAAATTATAATGCGTGGTAAAACAGCTTCTCATCTGATATAGGTTAATCATCTAATCATTCTGACATCTGATTCTCTCTTTCAGCATTGCTTTAAAGGTCACTGCATCTGGCTCACACCAGACATCCTGAAGCAGGATGGACACTGGGGGGCATGGAGCAAGTTTGGCTCTTGTTCCCGCACGTGTGGCACTGGGGTGAAGTACAGGACCCGGCAGTGTGACAACCCACAGTAAGTGACACCCCACGGGGAGGGTCCTCAGTGCATGACCAGTGCAGCAGTGTAGTAAAGGATGCTGAGTGGCGATTGTTAAATCTGACCTATAGCATAAGCTGTCACAAGTTCTGCTTTTTGGCCCTTAGCAAGTTATGAATCATATTTATTTCTCAGTTTATCCATCCATTAAACTGCTAATGCAGTTGCAAGGATCTTGAAAGTGCTAATGCAGTGCTGTGTAAAGCATAAGTAAAAGTTTAGGGTCCTATATATCTCATTTTAAAATGTGAGTATGAAATAATAGCAGTGATTTACTGGATTTTTTAAAAACCATTTAAAAAGTTTCCTTTAATCCACCATTTAGGATATTTCAACACAAAGTTCTTAAAATATTTTCAAGCTGTTTTCATTCCAAGTTGGAACAAAGTTCCTGAGATCAGAACCTTCCTCAAAGTTAATTTTAGGAAATTTGAATTGTCTTTTTTTAATAACTTACATATGGGTCCTCTAGATAATGTAGAATGATTCCATTTCAGTAACAGTAGAAGTAAAGTATAGTTAATACAAATGATATGAAATGTGTAATTATTGCTATCTTAGTGTGGTATCATAAAATGTCAAGATCCTAACAGCAAGAACTAAAACAATTGTTAAAATTACATGATTTTAACAGAGAGGATATTTTTAACATTGAATTTCTTGGTTTGTTGATAAAGCAATTGAACTTGACTAATATTAAAAATCATCTTATCATTGATTTGGGTTTTTTTTAATTGAGTTTTACGAAGCAGTACTTTCCGATGGAAGTTGTTCTGTTAAGAAAAAGTTTGCCAGTTCTCTTTTCAGCCTTTATTAGTTTGGCAACAGAGAAGTGACCTTTATAATTGTGGGCATAGTTTTAGTTGTAAAACCTATTTGCATGTAGGAAAAGCCTAATGTGCTTTTGAAAACGTTTTCTGTGTTTCCTGGAAGAGGGTGCAAACCCAGCTACATGTCCTGAGCTCTGCATTGCCAGATCTGACAGGGATCTGGTGTACATCTGCCTGGGGGCACAGCTCTGAGCTGGGCTGTTCTGCCTCTGCTGCTGCTTTAAGGGTGAATGGGAATGACTTCTGCTTTCTTTCCTGGCTACACCAAGAAAATGGCTTTGCTTGCCTTTGTCACGTAGTTTGAACGTCTACTTGCAGAAGTTTCTTTTTAACAGCTAAATAGTGACAGCGGGTTTTGAAAGGAAATATTTATTTTGCATATCAGAAATACAGCCCTGGCTTTATCAAGTGCCTACTGACATGACTGGGAAACAAACTGCTCCTCAAAAGATTTGATAGACATTTGATTAATGAAGTAATGGCAGAACTAAGCGTGGGTTTCTCTCCCTGTCACAGTCCTGCCAACGGAGGCCGCACGTGTGTGGGGCCGAGCTACGAGTTCCAGCTGTGCAACACCCAGGACTGTCCCAAGGACTTGGAGGATTTCAGAGAGGAGCAGTGCCGGCAGTGGGACCCTTACTTTGAGTACCAGAACACCAAACACCACTGGCTCCCGTATGAACATGTTGATGGTGAGCAGCCCCTCTCCTGTGAAAACTAAAATCAGTTGCAAATATGAATAAAAATCATATAGGGAGGGGTAAAACTTCTTCCCAGGAAATCATGCCTCCTAAATCTGTTAGGAGCTGTTTGGAGAGATCAGTATCAGTGTATGAGTGATCCAATTCATACAATGCACTTGATTTTCAAAAAACTTAGGACAATGTTCCCCAATGACAGCTGTCAAATGGATTTACCATGAGATAAAAGGAAATGGTTTTGCATGGGAGGATGGCCTACTCTGAGAGCTGCAGAAGGACCTTGTGACACTAAGTGACACAAGAAAGCAAAGGAAGTTTGGTGTTAATGAATCCCAGTAATGGATATGGAGGTAAAAATTTGTGTGTGTTTGTATGGATCTGTACAATGGTGGTCTTTGAAGAGAAAAGCTGGAACAGTTTTAGGAAAAGATCAGTTCAGTGTCTGTGAAGGGAGAGATGGAGAACACTGACCTGCCCCCATACCTGCATGCAGTGTCTGTGCTTTAAGTACTCAGCCAATGCAGCTCAGGTTGTGCCCATCTCACTGCTTCCCACACTGCTGAAAAACCCACAACTGAACTCAGGCTAGAATAAAGCAAATATAAATGACTTCTGGATAAGGAAAGTTTGGATCAACCAGAACTTTTCACCCTGGAAAAGCAAGGATGTAGATTAAAAAGATAGAGTTACAGAGTTGTGAGTGGCCCAAAGAGACTGCATGTGGAATAATTATTGAGTTTCTCATAACACGAGCCTGGGAACATCAAATAAAATTATCGGGTGGCAGATTTAAAGCAAATAAGAGGAAAGAATTAGTACAAAGCATCTAATTATCTTGAAATTCACTGCAACAGAAAGTTGCAGATGCCAGAAAGTTTTAGAAATAATTTTGGAAAATTCTGGACAGTTCTACAGTCCATTAAGAGCCAATAAACACCAAGTTCCAGACATGATTTTGGATGTTCCCAAGCTGCAGTGTAGGAGGAACAGGGAGAACATTCTGAGAAAAGTTTTCAGTTTGTTCCTGTGTCTTCCTGCAAAGGCTGCTGGCACTGTTGGAGGCAGCTGTTGGGTTGGATGGGTGCTGGTTTGCAACCAGCAAGGTCAGGCTGATGTTGTGGCCTCTTGACAGAGATCACCTCCTAGAACAAAAATGTTCCTGTTCCTGTTAATGCCTTGGCCTAACTGACAATGCAAGTGCAGCTGGTTGATTTGGGCCACGTCTGCTCTTGCCAGAAAACACACTGAGATGTTTTACCAAAGAGGCAGAGGGCAATGAGTCTCAGCTTGTTGATTGAGCAGTGTGAGCTGCTCATTTTTTGAACCCTGTCACTTCACTTTAAAGACAAAAACTTGAGGGCAGGGTTGGCCTGGCAAGGGGCAGGTTCTTGGTGTCCACCCCACCCTCAGCCCAGCTGCCATCACTGGGAAGGGAAGGGTCACTTTGGGTGAATCCTTTCTCATTCCAGTGAGAGGATACTCTGCCAGAAATTAATAGCAAATTCCTTATAATTAATTTGCCTGACTTTCTTCCCAAACAGTTCTCAGAGTTCCCTCATTCTTTTCATGCCATCTTGGTCAGTCTGGGATTTTCAAAGGCACAGACACAGCGTCACAGCTTAATTTCATGAAATAGCTTTGCTGGCACAGGGTGGAGGGATGAAGGCTGCAGCCTGCAGGACCTTTGCTTATGCTTTAGCCTTTGGAACAGTCTGCTGCAAAGACCAGTGAAACAAATCAGATTTTTTTCAATTAAATTCAATGGCTTCTGGGTCAGAAACCAGCTCATTGATGTCTGAGCACTGATCCCTGGGCACTGCTGGTCTCCAAAATAACTATGGTATAACTGCAGACAACTTGAGAGTTACATTTACCTGTGCAGGGTTATTAGAGGGAACAGCTTTTGTGTGAAAACAAGGCCAGAGACAAGCTTATGCTTGAACTCGAATCTATTCAAAACTCCCTTTTGTAAGGATAAGGCATATCAGTGACATACTTGTGAGGATAATGCAGTTGTGGCTCAGAAGTGACATAAATCCATACACTTCACAGGCAGCTCAGATGGACGTGTCTGACACATTGTGCAGGGCATAAGAACAGAGAGGAGTGCCTCATGCTGTGGGCAGAGAAAAGCCATTGAGCTGGGGTACACCCCCACGTGTCCCTGATCATCCCATGCTCTGTTGTGCTGTGGCCTGTCTCCTGTTCCAGGCCCTCTGAGCCCCCCATGTCCTCACCCCTGCCATGCTCACAGAATCCTGCACCGAGATTCTGCCAGGGCAGCAGGGAGTGACTCTGGCTATGAGCTCCCAGCCTCAGTTAAGTGAGAAGGACTTAGAGAGCAGGGAGTGGATAGGCACACTGTGCCATCCATGCTCCTACACCTCTACTGTATCCAGAACCAGTGAATAGGAAGAAAATAATTCTTTATAATAAGAGGGTCTAATATAACAGCACTTGCACATTTACTGTTCCCATGGAGAAGTGGGAGCAGAACCATCTCTAAAATAAAGCCCTTTTACAGAACTGTTGGCACCCAGTCAGACCTGCTGATATTTTCATTTAATCATGTGCAGTGAATGTGTGGTATGTGTGAGGTGGGGGTGTGTGCATACCCAGTGGTGGTGTGTACACATCCATCTTGTGCACAGCTTAATGCTTCTAATATATACTGTAAGTCTGTCATTACTGTGATCTTAATAGTCTCCCATTAAGAATCTGCACCAAAAAAAGTACCTGTTTTAATAGACTAGACCCTGGATTTTCAGCATGACTTCTCTGCATGATTTGAGAGCAGTAACAAAGGTCTCTGATGTACCAATACCCAGTGGCCTGAGGACATCAACAGCAATAACAAGGACTTTATAAAAAGAGGGCAGAGGCCATGGATCTGTACAGGGGAAGAACACAAAGGGCCTGTGAAGATTTATTTCAGTTGAACTGCTGTAAAGGAAAGGTTGTTATTGTTTTAAATGGTGGGAAAACCATTCCAACTTTTAATCATGTTAAAATTGCAGAACCTCTATTTGTTTCATCTAGCAGAAAGGCCATCTGCTCTTCAGTGTGACGGAAAGCATAGTGAATCCTATTATGGGGCTGAGGACAGCAAGAGAGATAAAATGAAATACACTAGTAGAATACAACTTTATTCATCCACTGACTAGTCATTTTCAGCTTTATTTTTTGTTCTTAGCTCTTTGGAACAGGTTAGAGAAAATAGCACTTGTCTGGCTGTTTGTGCATGTGTTAGAAGTAAAAAAATGCTTTTTTTTCTGAATCTTTTTGACATCTTGTCTTGTTTAATGGTTTAAATTATCATAAATACAAGTACAACCATGGGAAAAGAAACTTTGTGGTTAGGATGAAATGCTATGGCCCAGCTGTCTCTGAAGAAATTTTGGATGCCAGGTTCACTCAGTGTCAAACAGCCGCTGTTAATGGTAAAATTACTTTTGCTTTTTTACATATAAGTGCAGTGCAGAAGAAACCAGAATCTCTCATAGGTAGTCAAGCAACTGAGGAGAGCTCTGCCAGGTTGCATCATCTGCAAAGGATGAAATAGATCCCTCCCTTCAAAGTCAATGATCTGTTATTTTTAAGCCTGTCTCCTAATGGTGACACATGGATGCTTTATGATTCAGCACTTTCCAAGAGATCACAGACTTTTTCAAAGGGGGTAAGCATCAATGATTTATGGGTACCACATTGGGCTCTGTGATGTGTGCAAGGAAGAAGGGAGAGCCAACACTACTGAAAGTGCTGCTCACAATGTCAGCAACTAAACTGAGAGCTGAACACGCACAATTTGGGTTGTTTTATTTTTCAGCTAAGGAGAGGTGCCACCTGTACTGTGAATCCAAGGAGACAGGGGATGTGGTGTACATGAAAAGGATGGTACATGACGGGACCCGCTGCTCCTACAAGGATGGTTACAGTGTCTGCGTGAGGGGGGACTGCCTTGTAAGTGTCTGGGGGCTTCTTCAGAGCTCAGTATTGTGAAAACTATTCAAACTGTACCTTGAGTGTTTCTCTCTGAGAGTGACTAAGTATAATAACACTTTGGGCAATAAGGAGATTTCACTAGGATTATTGTCACAATATTATGTGTGATATTCACAGTTGCCATGCATGTGACTCAATTCCAAAAGCGCCTACCTACACAAGTAATATTTCATGCAGTATTTTAAGATTAACTATTACAATTAGCTTTCAAGGAAAGCTCTCCCTGCTGAGATTTAGTGGGGGTGGAATGTACAATGAAATAGGAATACACAGAAGCTTTCAAGGAAAGTGGTGTTAGGATATGGCTGAAGTGCATTCTCCTGGTATTTGATCGTGCTATTTTTAAAAAAATCAATGACAGTTCCTCTAAGTTGGGATCTGCTGCAGGTCGTCTTTCAAAGGAATTAGCCTTTGACTAGCAAAACACTGGTGGAGGTGCTTATCCCTGTATAGATGCCTTGATTTTCCTGGAATTTAAGTATCTGTCTTTAGATAAGCTGAGGCTTAAAAGCTATTCCTTAACCATGCTATTTTCCTTCAGTAAGAGAAATACTGTGAAGCATAATATAAAAAATACAATCACCCAGTTGACATCTATTGTAGGAACTGGAAGTATTAAAACCTGTTTAGGTGTTGATCTTCCAAGAGACTAGTACAAGAATTATACTAGTACAAGTACAATTCTTCATTTGAATTGAAGAGTGGATAAATGACTGTTTCTCTCTTTTGTGCACAGAAAGTTGGGTGTGACAGGGTCATAGGTTCCACGAAGCAGGAAGATAAGTGTGGTGTCTGTGGAGGAGATAATTCCCACTGTAAAGTGGTGAAAAGGACATTTTCAAGAGTACCAAAAAAGCAAGGTCAGTACATCCAGTGTGGTTTGTCCTGGGGAATTCTTTAAAAGGGTATTTTTTTCTTGATCTTTTATGTTTCATGGAAAGCACCAGAACAATTACAAATCATTTGCAGCATCATTAATTCCAATAAACAATCTGGACTTCTTTCCAGATGTGTTTATAATTTGAGAATAAGACTTCTATCCAGTGAGCAGTTAAAGCTGCTCATAAAGCTGCTGATACCAGGGCCTGTGCATGTATAGGAGAGGGCTTCCCTGCTCCTTGTTGGAGAGCTGTGGACTTGTGCTGCTGCTGTCAGCCAGCTGCTCTGTCACTCCAGTGCTGCAAAAATGTGTCATCAGGCACTGTCAGGCAAGAGGTTGTGTGGTCTCTGTGGGTGCATATGGCACTCAAAGCCCATTTTAGTCTGAAGAAAAGTCTGTTGATGATACTTCAGGCATCCTTCTTCTGACCTAAAGCCCTTTGTCCCTGTTATGTTCCATCACCTGGCACAGAAATGGGAATGATGCTGGATTTGGTTCATCTTGTTTAATACACCCTGCTTTCAGAAAATAAGATTCATTTAAAAACCTAAGACCAACCCTTCCTGTATGTGGCATATTAACCCATAACTATCTTTTCAAATACCTCAATATAGGATACGTTAAGATGTTTGAAATTCCTGCTGGTGCAAGACATTTACTTATACAGGAAACAGATGCCACTGCTCATCATCTTGGTAAGTAACAAGTAGGAAAAATTTTCAGTCAGAATAATTTTTTTCTGGTGTTTATTTTTGTCTCTGGAGGCCGACAATGTGTTTATACATTTGTTTACCCATTACCCGCCCACACCATGTACTTTCTCTAAGTATGTTATATTAGGAAACTTGTTTGGCAATTTGATTTTGCTGTGCTGTATTCCACGGTGTCCCAGCCAGATCTCTGTGTTGGTATGTGCATGTGTGAAAGCTGCTGGAAGAGGCACTGAGTTACTTTATGGGGGGCAGAGCATTATCTTTGGGGGTTGGAAGTAGATGATCTTCAAAGCCCTTTTCAACCCAAACCATTCTATGGTCTTTGTGTGCATCTTTCCTGCTTCCCACCCTCAGTAATTTCCCAGCTATATCCAGATCTATTCCAGATTCTGCCCACTTCTAACAGTATTGACACGAGGTTGCCAAATCAATCCAGCAGTTTAGGAGGTAATGGAAATCCACTCCTCCCCAGGCCCTGGAATCAATGGGAAGCAGTGACTAGTAGGCTGCTATTAATTGGGAGTAGATTCACAGCGAATGGTCTTCTAATTACAATGTGAGTCATCCCATCTTCTCCCCTGTGCATCAGGGAGCAATCCTTGTTCAAAGTTCTGTCAGGGTGGGGTGAGTGCCCTGCACATGGACGGCTGGCTCGCTGTCGAGGCCACTGCTGAGGGAGCAAGATGGTCAGGTAGCTGCCAGAGAGAGAATGGAGTTAAAATCTGGGGTTACATAACAAATAGTCCCTGCTTCTTCTAACAAGAAGGGCAAATTTTCCATCTCAGGTGAAAACCTGTCCTCATACAAAGGTGGCTGAAGTCTCTCCAGGTGAAGGATGGAGCACTGGTGAGAGCTGAAGAGAGGAACCAGGCTCTGTGTGCAGTGGCAGGTGCCTGCAGAGCAGCAGGAGACTAACAGAGCTGTGTTGGTGTCAGGACTGGATCTGAGCAGGAGAATTAATGCTGTTTCTAGTGTCTCTCTCTCACTGTGGGGACCTGCCGGGGGTTAGCTCAGTAGCTTTTCTCTGATGGAGCAGTAACAGCCCCTTGAGCTGCTTTACAACATATGAAAGAACTGAATAGCTCTGGGACCCCCACTGGCTCTCAAATTGGCTCAGATTTGGCCAGTGGATTCAGAAATTGTTATATAGGAGCAAGCAGCTGGACCCCTATGGTGCAGCTGCATTGGCCTCATTTCTGTGGCAAGGCAGGGTATGAAAAAGGAAAAAAAAGGACAACTGATGTTCCTGGAGCTGAGCAGAAAAGCACTGACTGTTCAGTGAAACACCTGAAAAAGTCTTTCCAAACCTGTGAGGGCACAGAGGGAAAATGCACATTGGCCTTTTCAGCTTCGTCCACTGGGACATGAGCAGAACAAAACTGGAGATGAGAAATGAACCTCTTGTATTCACTTTTTGTGTGTTGTTCCCAGCTATTAAAAATCGTGAAACGGGGAAATTCATTCTGAGTGAAGACAACTATGTGCCAGACTCCAAAGTATTTATTGACATGGGTGTGGAGTGGGAATATCGGAATGACGACGACAGAGAAACGGTGCAGACCATGGGGCCGCTGCGTAATGGAATAGTTATTCTGGTAAGTCAAATGACTTACACTTCCACAGAGCCATAATGGGCCAGCATATCATCCAGATTCCTCTTGTGAGTTACAAGAAGACATCTGCTTCAATTATAAGACAATAGAAGATGTATTTTAATTCTTTTCTCCCGATTCATTGCTCTGTATGAGACCTGTTATAATTCAGGGTTATGTGCTAGACAACCAGCTGTCCTGATTATTTCCTGTGGATGGCATAGCAATCAGCCACTGAGTAAAGATTGCAGCTCACTTATGATATCTGACATGTGAGCACCAATCAAAAAAAGGTCTGAGTGCTTCGTATCAGTTAGATCTGATAGCTCCTTCTCCCATCCATGTTTTGAAAATGTATCCTGCAAAGGCAGATGCAGGATTCCTGTGCTTCCTGGATCCCTTTTTCAGGGCAAAACCAGTTCAACAGTTCCCAAAATCACTCAAATATATTCTTTTTTCATTGCAAACTAGCAAACAATAGACTTCTATTAGCAGGGGTATGTTGATTTAGAATCCCTCTAAAAACAACTGTAATGTGTTGATCTACACCAGATGAACTTCAAAGAAAGAATAAACACTATGTTTCCAGAGGACCAATATTTTGCCCTTTATTCACATTGAGTTCCACATTGCATTTGTCTTAGTGCAGAGTGTATTGATAACAAAACCTCTTTCTAAATAGTTTAATATTTCTGTCAAGATTAAGTAAAAAGCTTTGCAGAATTCCAGAATTATCATAAGATTATTATCAGAAATATAAGCAATTTTCTTTGCTGTTTTCACTTATTTCTGCAGTTGAATTTGCTTTGTCTTTTAGTAGAACTATCTGTTATCATTTCAGTACAAAATTTCCTTCCTTTGTGATGGTATATGGAAAAAATTTAGTGTCATGATGTCAGTCCAAGGCTGGCAAGGAAAATAAGTCTAAATCAACAACAGTCTTTCTTAATATGTAGTTTAGAAAATCTGTGTCATAAGGATAGAGATACTTTTTCATCAGGGAAAAAATTTGTTGAGTGCAGCTAAAAGGCTGAAATCCCTCTGGGGTTGTTTTTATATGTGAGCCATGATCACTATTTCACATCATCTCACAGAGCTCCTGATATCAGTCTTTCATATCTTTTTTCCTTACATCTGCTTTGCTTATTAGGTGATTCCTCATGGTGGTGCCAAGATATCTTTGACTTACAAGTACATGATCCATGAAGATTCCTTGAATGTAGATAACAATAATGTTTTGGAAGAGGACTCAGTGTCATATGAATGGGCCTTGAAGAAATGGTCCCAGTGTTCAAAGCCTTGTGGAGGAGGTAAAAAACAAAACTGTAGATCATTCAAAATTCATTCATTGCCACAAAGCTTTTGGGAGACCAGAGTATGGGAGGAGTCTTTTTTAAGTAATAGATGAAAAAATAGTGAATGGGGTTAAAATCTGAATTAAATGGTTTGAAGGCAGATCTGGGCTGATTCATTTCTGATTTATGGTTGTGAAACTGAAAATTGGACAAAAATTAGACAAATGTGCAAGATTTGGATGAGGGTCTCCAAGCTGTAAAGGCACCGAACCTCAAGGTGCCATGTGGCAACCCTTTGTAAATCCACATCCGATGGTGTGGCTTTTGCAGTGTCAGACTCATTTTTGGGGCCAGATGTGAATGCTGATGTTGTTCCCTAGGCTGATGGTCAGGTTACAGCATTGGGTTGTGGCTGGGCAGGTTTGCAGAAGGGTTTTGAGATGCTGGATCTGGCTGTTATTTTCATTAAAAATTATTTAAATGTTATTTTCATTTTCATAGTGAGGCTGCATCTCGAGTGCTGTGTCCAATTCTGACCCCTCAGTTTGGGAGGGACGTTGAGATTCTTGAGCACATCCAGAGGAGGCAATGAGGGTAGAGAGGGGCTAGGAACACAAGACCTGTGAGGAACAGCTGAGGGAGCTGAGGTTGTTTTGCCTGGAGAAAAGGAGACTCAGGAATGACCTTATCACTCTCTAGAACTCCCTGAAAGGTGGCTGTGCTCAGGTGGGGTTGGTCTCTTTCTCCAGGCAACAACTGACAGAACAAGAGGGGACAGTCTTAAGATGCGCCTTCCCTTTTAAGGGAAATATAGGTTGGATATTAGGAAAAATTTTTTATGGAAAGAGTAATAAAGAAGTGGAATCGTCTGCCCATGGAGGTGGTGGAGTCACCATCCCTGGATGTGTTTAGAAAAAGACTGGATGTGGCACTTGGTGCCATGGTTTATTTGAGGTGTTAGGGCAGGGGTTGGACTCGATGATCCTAAACATCTCTTCCAACCCAGTGATTCTGTGATTAAAGGAGTGAAAAATATAAGGGCTGAGCAATTATGGGTGCTGAATTTGAGTTGCAAGTGTTTATTTGGTGCAGCTTACTCCTCCTCTGGTAGCATGTTCATCTGCAGTTCCTACTGCAAGTTTTGACAGAATTTGTGCAGTTCATTAGAAATCCAAGCCCTCTGTGAGATCTGCCAGTTCTGAGAGTGAGAGCAGTGTCTTTCCCCAGGCTATCAGTTCACCAAGTACGGCTGCCGCAGGAAGACAGACCACAAGATGGTTCATCGGAGCTACTGCGAGCTGATCCAGAAGCCCAAACCCATCCGCAGGGTGTGTAACCTCCAGGAGTGCTCCCAGCCCATGTAAGCATCCTTGCCCCCCAGCACTGCTCCCTGGAGGTGCAGGGGACATCACACCCAGCATTGTCATGCCAAGGAAGGTGGCTTTAACTTCACCTTCTTGGCCATTACAGGGCCCCAGGACTGTGAGGATCTCCTGCTCTGTTCTGCCCATAGGAATACTTTTTCTGTGACTGCTAGTTCTTATGACTTACAAAACAAGTTGGATTAGAAAAGAAGTGCTGTCTTGATCCGGACTTTCATGTTCAGGCCATTTTGAGGTGACACAAAATAGACATAAATTCAATTTATACCGGCAGATTTTGCACAATGTGAGTTAACCATGTCAGAACAAATGTACAGAATGCCACAGAAGACAGCCAATGTCATCCAGTCTCTCAAATCCAAATCTTCATAAAGTTCACAGCATATTTTTGGACATTCAAACACAGGGAAAATATTTGACCTGTTAGATTTCTCTGGCTGCCCTTGTACAGCATGAAATGCCTGTTCTGTACCTTCATTTCTGCTCTACATATTCAAGTGTTATAAGTATTTTAATTCGCATTTTACAGGTGATTTTTGTGACTGGCAGCAGGTTATTCCTGCCACATGTGGGACTAAATATAATCTTTGTGCTATGACTGCAAAAAGAAAGGAGTATGTTGATCCCAGTTTTTATCTCTGGGAATTGAGTATAGGTTCCAGGAATCACAGCAAATAAATAGAACATACCACACAATATTTCCTAACTTCCTTTCAAAAAAAAAAAAAAATTTGAAAGAGAGAAAAGTCAAGAAACTGTGCCCCATAAACTCTGCATGGGTCAGGGTTGAATTTTTATTTATTGGAAAATTGAAGTAATGGCCTAAATGTATCTCAGACTCTCTGGAAAAGACTGTATCATCCTTTCAACTGCAAATATAATTGGGCGCAGGTACCACAAAGGCTCAATAGGATCCTAAATTGTACTTGGATCCCTGAAGTTTCAGTTAGCTCTGTTTCCATAGAATTTAATCCAAGCATTTTGCTCTTGTACATGGGAGAGGCAATTATTAAGGGGTTTTACAAATTTCTGGGACACCCACTACACTAATATGCTGCTTCTTCACTTCTGGGAAAAACTCATCTTTGTCTCAGAAGTCACCTCAGCGTTCATGACTCCACAGCTCTTGACTTCCTTCACAGCTGTGTAATTTCTGGATGTTACAAAGAGAAAGTTGGGAGAAATTGTTACTTTCTGTTTTACTGGAATGTGTAGTGCCTTTGTACTATTTTTTGACCATTTCCAAACCATGGATTTTATGAGTACTTGAGGACAATTCCTTCAAGCTCAGGGTGCTTCTCCAGACTATGCATATTTTTTGGTTAAATTTATCCCATTAATACAGATTACATGGAACAATATTTCCATCTTGCAAATCTCTGCACTCTGTAAATATTTATAGACTGCTGTATGTCTTCACTTAATTATAACCAAGCTTACAGTAGTCTAGGTAAATTTATTTTGGTGCTGTCTGTCCCTGTTGTTCTTCTCTAAGTCCTTTACAATTTGTAACTATAATTCATGAGTCAGTTTGGGTGATCAGTGAGGGTTTCAACTACACCACATTACAAACTGCAGATTTCATTTCTCAGTGGCAAAACTGATTTAGAAATTATGAACTCGAAATTTCTGGTTTTCAGTGGAGTATTGCCTTCCCCCAAACCAAACATTTATGGTGATGAGAACCCTGATGTGCCCAAGCTCAGCATTCACAGCACGGGGTTTGCCAGTGCTTCAGCAGGTTGAGCCTAACATGGCCAGGGATGTGGTCCATGGAGTGCCCAGACGTGGTCCAGGAGCTGCATTTCTAACCCAGATGTTTTGGCTTCACTCATATGGGAACCAGCTGGTTCATGCTGCGTTATGAGACAAGGCACATCTCATGCACCCAGACCTGGGAAGCTCAGCAGCACCTTTGGGTGGCTGCTTTTGACATAAAAGAGACCATGTTTTGTGTGCAGTCTTGGAAAGGGCAGCTTAAAATCAAAGAAAATACAGCAATGTAAGAATAATGCTTATCTTGGAGATAATGAGAAATAGTAATATTGAAGACCTGGGTCTTATTAATGATATTTCAGGGGCAGTCAAATAACTGTTGCCATAACTGCTTATGTTTTTTTCATATCTTCTCCATTTTTCCAGTATTAGAACTAGTATTAACATCATGTTAAACCTGTGTTTAAGAGTTACACATCAACAGTTTGAATTTTCCTCTGCTCACTCTCTTTTCACCAACCCAGATGGGTTACAGGAGAATGGGAGCCTTGCAGCAAATCTTGTGGGAAGACAGGGTATCAGGTCCGGTCTGTGCGCTGCATCCAGCCCCTGCACGACAACACAAATCGCTCTGTCCACACCAAGTACTGCAACAACGACCGCCCAGAGGGCAGGAGGCCCTGCAACAGGGAGCTGTGCCCAGCACAGTGGAGAATAGGACCCTGGTCACAGGTCAGTCTCTTTCTGGAGGTCTCAAACAACTGGTTTCTGACTGGGTGGAATGAGCATGATAAGTAGTGACACCCCTGTATTTGTGAAGAGATGGCTCTGTGAATAGATGGCTCACATGTACAGTTGTGTGTTTATTGCTCAGACCATAAATAATTCTTGGAGTATTCCACAATTTCTGGTGCACCACAGGAAGCACTGAGTGGCTCTCCCTCTTGCTTTGTTACTGTAGCTACTGCTGTGGCTCAGATAATGTACCACCTCAGTTCAAACCAGAGGCAGTGTCAAACTGAAAAGCTGATTTCTAATCTGTTGTTTGCAGAGGGTGGCTGGGGTGTAACTGCTGCCTGTCCTTTCAGTGCTCTGTCAGCTGTGGCAATGGCACCCAGGATCGCCCGGTCCTGTGCCGGACCAGGGACAACGCCATCGGCCTGTGCAAGGAGAATAAACCAGAGACTGTCAGGATTTGCAGACTACCTCCGTGTCCCAGTAAGGGCTTGTCTTTGGTAGCTTCTATTACTTGTTGGAAAAAAAAAAATCATTTACTTATTTATTTGCAATACCTTCATTGAATTGATACTTGTGCACTATGTCTGTCTGGGGGGACACAATCCCTGTTTTGTGTAGAATTCCAAATGTGGAGCTGCTGTGTGGCCAGTGGGCTTTTTGGGCACTCTTCTCCTGCTGGGGAGCACTGTTTGGCCCAGGGAAGACTGAGAGCCTGGGGCAGATCTCAGCACAGTGCTGATAGCAGGATGTAACCAGCAGCCAACAGCTGCCCTGGGAGAGGAGCAGTGCCTGAGTGCAGCCCTGCACCCCTGAGACCTGTGGGGCTTGGCAAGGGGCTGCTGGGCTGTGCCTAACCAAGGATGCCTCTTTGCTTTCCCCACCTCCACCAACAGTTTCAGGCTTCTTTTTCACTCTGTCAAACATTATCTGCAGGGGTTATCTAACTCAGTTTTTAGAAGCTGTAATTAATTTGTTCCTGCAGAATCACAGGCAATAAAGCCTGTATCCTTGTTAGCTTTTCAGCTGTTTGCAAATTATACTTGTGAGACCATTTCACATATTCCTGTTATTAAGTCATTCATATTTTTCTTTTTTTTCCTGATGCATTTCTCAGGGTAGCTTCTGATTTCTAATTAATTAGAAGCAAGCTGTCAATTATAGTCTCCAATACAAAGATTTTAATGTGGCACTGTAACTAAACTAGACTGCATATCTCTGGGGATGTGTGACACTGCCATGAGAAGTGCTGCTGGAGAACTGGCCCTTGGGCTATCTTCAGTGTTGGCTATGAAGTGCTGGGCATGAGTTGTAGCAACCTCCCCAAAGAGCACCTTTTGCCCAAAATCACACAGCTTGGTTGTAATCCTTCCCTGGGCTCCTTCACAACTGGATCCCATTCACTCTCTGAGCTTGTCCCCTTCTGACAGGGCAACAATTTAATGCTGCCTAACATATGTTGTGTTGCATGTTTTTTTTTCCTCTACTCAAGGAAACGTTTCTGATCCTTCAAAGAAAACCTACATGATACAATGGCTGTCAAGACCTGATCCAGAGTACCCCATCCAGAAAATATCTTCAAGTAAAAGACCCATTTATAACTCTGCCTTTGCCCTTAAATGCATGCCACATCGAATGTGGACTTTGCCTTTTGCTCTCTTCTTCTCTCTATGCGGAAAGTTCCCTTGACTTTGCCAAGTTTAAATCTTGGGCTGAATCTGTTTTTTCACACCAGGCACTCGGTGCTCGGTGTCTTTCTTCTCTGGAGCTTGCGTAGCACTGGTGGTGGAGGTCTTGAAGTGTTGGATGTGTGAAGTTGGATCTCCACAGTATGTTGCAGTCCTCTGAAAGGGAGCTGGGATCGGTTTGCTTGTTGCTTGGTGGTGGTGAAAAAAGGCTCTTACTGGTTCCTGATGTTCAGTTTGATAGCAAAACTGAGAACTTATTGTGAATGTGATCACATCACAATAATGACACCTTGTAGTGCTAAAGTTCTCCTTTATCTAAAAGCCCGAAATCTCGTAACTCTCTGGTTTCAGTTTGCTGACAGGGTAGTCTGATGAGTGGAAGAATTTTTCATTCCATTTTCCTTTGTGGTGCTGTTGCTTTCCTCACCCTTGCTGCTCATTTTTTATTCCTGACCCTCACCTTTATGTTTGTGACCCGGGGAGGGCTCATTGGGAAGCAGAAGCTGAGTTTCTGTTGGTACCTTCCATGCTGCTGTGATGCCATTGCTCTGGCCAGACTCCTGGTGGTTTGTTTGGTGGGTTTTTTCTCCAGAAAAGCTGCATCCATTTTTTCCATCACACAATTTTTGCCAGTTTTGCGTATTTTTACTTTAGAAACAAACCCAAAGCAGAACAGGCATGGTCCATGGTGAAGGTGGCGTGGTGGTGTTTTTCTTAATGTGGCGGAGGCAATATGATGTTTTCATTGACTATGATGTCTCCAGCTGCTCAGCATGGAGCTGTTTATACTCATTACATCTCTGGTCTTTTTTCACCATGTGCATGTCTGGCTTGACTGGTACGGCTGTTCATGTGTGTGTGTGTGTGTGTATGTGTGTGTGTGTGTATGTGTGTGTGTGTGTGTGTGTGCGCTCTTAGATGTGTCAACTGGCAAACATAACAGTGTGAACTACTACAGAATTACCTCAATTTTTATTGCTTTTTTTGCTTAGGAGATGAATTTTAGAAAAATGCCTTAATGTTGAGATGTAAATGGCATTAATTTACCAGATCCAGCTTTAAATATGAACAGTACACTCGTACCTTGAGTTAAACTTCATACGGAGTGTTTTTACTTGAATGATAACTATTGGAAGGCAGTAAATTTAATTGGAGGTTGATTTGCACAGTGCATATCCATATCTTCATCGAGACAGGATTGTGGCCTGACTTACTGAAATTTAACTGGCATTCGTGCTTCACCTTCTGTGTTTGTGTTGAAGATTTGGAATTCACAAGTCATAAACTTCTTTGTGACAGTCAGTACCAATAGTAGAAATGTAAAACTGCAGTCTTGGAGCAAATTGCTACCTTATTGCTTTGATCATATTTTTTGGAAAAGTGGCATTTTTGAATCTTTGGGTCGTCAACAGTGTAGCACTTCAAACTTGTCATTATCATGTGATCACATATTTAAATTTTGCTGTTAATATTTCCTGAAACATGTTAACAATTTACATGACAAGGTGAAAAAGCAAAGACACGTATCTGGCACTGAATACTGTTATGTAAAATAATTGGTGTTTAACTGTATAAATATATTCATGACTGTTACCTTTAAATAGACAATGTTTAGTGATGTTTCAAGAGATGGGTGGCTATAGAGAATGGTGCAATAAGGTATCTGGGCATTGTGCACTATGTCTATATGCACTTTGGTTTATCAGGGATATTTTATTAGTGTTTTGTATGTATTTAACATAATATTAAAGATGTGCCAATTCAGTTTGCTTTTCAATATTTTTTTATGAGACTAATGTGTACCAAAGTGACTGTGAAACTGATTTATTTTTTTCTTACTGATGTTTTGAATATATACTTCCAGTCTGTCATGCATACTGCAAGTAAAAATAAATAAAAATTCAGCAAATCTGGATATTTTGGTTTGGATAGAGGATCAAAATTTCATTCTGGCATTGAGAAGTTGCAGAGTTTATTTATATAACTTATCAGATTTCATTAAACTTATTCTATAATGCAGTTTTATTTCCAGTATTGTTAAGCTTGACATTGCATATTTTTGTTAGGAAAAAAGGCATTTTTCTAAAGGTGATGTTACTTATCCTTACAAAGCCAATAACAGACCTGCCTTTTTAAAACCACATTAAAATATTATGTCTGTTGGCTTTTATTATGGAAGCCATTTGGAGAAACATGCAAAAGGGTCATGCAACACAAGGCAAAATGTTCAAAGGAGACTCTTCTGGGGTATGTAAAAATATATATAAATTGTACAGACACATGCATGCCTTTGTATGGAGCTGTGCATGCAGGTATGAACAGTTCCAGCTCCTAAAGGCTGGTGTGAAAATCTCTCCAAAACTAAGGTACTATTCTTAGATTCCTGAGGAAGGAGTCATACCTAATCTCCAACAGTATTTCAGTTTAGCATTTGAAAAAATATGACAATTACCTGACACATTCAAAAGCAGGAATTAGAATTTTGCTTTTCTGCAAGGAAAGCAACAATCAGGTCCTAGATACAATGTACAGGAGGTGTTTTCACCTGCCTCAGCCAGCACTAGCATTTTAAAGCAGCAGCACCAGCTATGAGTTTATTTGAGGCTGATATGTTTGCCAATGAAACACCCACGATGCCCGGTTTTGTTAACTGAGGATGAGTGAAGAGGTGGCACCTACGCTTTCCAAATGCCCTCGGTATGGCTGAACCTGCTCTGCTTCTCTCCTTTGCTGTGAGGGTGCTGACACAAGCCAGTGCTGGTAGCAGGAGGGTGAAATGTGAGCTCCAGATCAGCCTGAGAGCACTGTCTGCCATCGGGTGCACTCTGAATAAAGGCGAGTAATTGGAGTTACTGACCCTTTACTGTAAGAGTAGGTGGAAATGTAGTAAGAGCAAGGGGAGAGAGACAAGTGATTTCATCTCTGTCTCAGCACTCTGGTCACAGAGAAGATATTTTTTTACTGATGATGCCAGGTGTTGGTCAGTCTGCTTTTCTCCTCAACCCTCTTCTCTCCTACAAACCCTCTGCCTTCTCTCTCAGCATGGGCTGCCTGTTGGGATTTTTCCTTCAATGCAGTGCCTGGCTCCACTACTTCATCCTGAAGGCACAGGAGATGAGGGGTGTCTGGGCAGGACAGAAGACAGGCAGGTTTCTCTCCAGGGAGCCTGCTAGACCCTCATTTGCCACCAATTCACACAATTCTCTGCCTCCCCTGAGCAGAAATCACAAGGGCTTGGGGAATCTCTGAGAAGACTTCTCTTTATGTTTCTCAGGCAGGAACACTTTGACGACTTCACCTTTAATGCCTCAGCCTACAATTTGCCACCTGCATTTCAGAAAGATCGGGATCTGCCATAACACCTCTATTACAGTGCAAATTGTTGTAACAGCTATTGACTGCTTAAAGCTTATCAATTATCATTCTTTCTCTGTTATTACAGTCATTGACACAAAAATCAGGACTTTTACTGAGTCTCCCAGTCATTAATGAACTGGCTTGTCTCCATTGCACTGGAGTTTGTTGTTACAAAAATATCAGCTCTCTTCTAGGAGGAGTAGAAATGCCCCATGGTAAATGCACCACTTTTCTCTCAAACAAGAGACATGCTGAGAAACACTACAGTTTTCAGAGTGACAACAATGTCACTCCAATTAGTGGAGATGGATTAATTCTGAGACTTACACGGTACACATCAAAATAGGACTTGACTTTCCTGAGACAGTCCAGATAAATATATGTTACCCCTTGATTGTGGTTAGTCACCGTCTGGTTGCAGAAAGCATTAAATGGAGCAAAGAGAGAAAAAATAGATTTCTTAATATAAGACTTGATGACTTAGTGGGTGTTCAGTGTAGTTTTAGCAACAAGACAGCACAATCAGTGTGTTTTGAAGTTAAACCAAGATAAGCAGCACAATTCATTGTGGCTTTACAGTCTTCAAGGTAGTGCTTCCAGGATGTGAAGGCAAAAGTTTGAGTGTGATGGTCTAAAGCTTGGATGGGGCTGGTACAAACAGTTCAGATCAGCTTTTGCAGCTCTTGAAGGGAGTTGACTTTTAGGTTGAATATAAGCCTGCTTCTGCTTATAGAAGGCTCATTTGCCAGTTTCCCATCCCACTTTAAATATCAAACCCTCTGCCCACTGCCAAAGCTTCAGCTGTGTTTCTTTTTCTGATTAATGTGAAGATGCTCTTTATTTATCTGTCCCCTTTTTCTCTTTCAGAAGATCATTGTCAAGGAGACAAGTCAATGTTTTGTCGCATGGAAGTTCTCTCCCGTTACTGCTCCATTCCTGGGTACAATAAGCTGTGTTGCAAGTCCTGCAACACCTACAGCAACGTAACAGAGGATGGCAATGTAACCAATACCAATGTAAATAAGAATAATGTCATTGAGGAGGAGCTCCTGACAACCCTCAGCCCTCCCGTGGGAGTGTCCACCCCACAGTCTGCCACTAGCCCTCCTCTGCTTTCCAAAACACGTGCACCCCCTTCAAATGCAACTGAGGAGCACCCAGAAATCAATGCAGTGGATGTTCCCTATAAAATTGATGGGTTGGATAACGAAGTACCACAGCACAACATCATTACACGGAGGAGGCCTTATGAAAGGACAAGGAATCAAAGAATTCAGGAGCTGATCGCTGAGAAAATGAAAAGAGAGACTCTTAGGAAAATAAACTGAAATGAAAATATGGCACAAACAACATTTTTCTCTTATAGAGATGTTACCAACATCATAGTATCGACCATTGTAGAGACTAAAACTGGGGAAAAATTGAAGTGGTGCTATGGCAGAGATACCAAATTCTCAAGCCTACTATAAATGGAAATGACAGATCATTTCGTAAGTGCTAACCTGAACACCTTGAGGGCTAGGTTAGGTGTACAGGGTACGGCAGAGTATTAGTGCAATATTCCTACAGTGTCCCACTGAATCCAATCAAACCATATTACTTAGGTCAGGTTAGCAGATTTCTCAGTTACAGACTCTTCGAAGTCTTCTATGCCTATGTAAAACTGCTTGGGAATAGGAATGGGAGTCACACTTAGTATGGAAGAAAGCAGCCCCAATAATAAATCCCTTTAACTCTGACAAGCAGGGGTCAGCACTCCTGTGATGCTTCTGTGCCTTGCACAAACCCTGGCACTAGCACAGCCTGCTTCGGGAAGGTTCTTGGGACATGCCAGGCTTGGTTTGGCTGACCTTGGCAGAGCTGCCTCTGTGGTCACAGCTCAGCATGTGCTCACGTAGCTTCCTGAACCAGGACTGTGTAAGAAAATACAGAGAAAATTCTGTAGCCATATATTTATGTGTAAATTAAAAACTGACAAACAGTAGTTTACATACTTCCATATACAATTTCAAAGGATTCTCCTAAACTTTTGGATACACACAAGACTTTTAGTTGGGTAGATCTGGCCAACTTGGACTGACAACATCCTAGTCTTTCTGTTTACAATTATCCGTATTTTTTATAGTCTTTAAATTCCTGTAATACAACAGCCTCAGTGATCCTTATTGGTTGGTGCTTTTTTTATTGGTCTGATTTTTTTTCTACCCACATTCTGTTTAACTTAAAGATGACTGGATTCTCGTTGCCTTTTCTTTGGTGCTTTGTTAAGACAAACTTACCCCCCCCAACCCCCCCCATTGGATGAAGTTTTTTTTTTGGAAATTTATTTTTGTTTTATCTTCCTTTTCTTAGGACAGCTTTTTTTGGTGCAGAAGTGAACAACTGTTTGCTGTGCCCTTACATGAACACACACACACACAAACACACACACACACACACACACACACACATACACACACATATGTATTCACAGCACCAGGTCTGCTAGAAAACTTTAAGATGTAACCTGACAACCCTTTGAGTACTTTTTCTCCCCTCAGGGTCATCATGGGTTTTATAGGTCTTTTTGAATTCCTGATTGGAGAACAGAAGATGAACTCAGCTTGGCTCTAACACTGCTGAGACAGGGAGTATGGACTGGTTCCTTCTGTGGGTGGCATCTGAGCAGTTTTTTTCCTGGCTTGGATTCTTCCATTTGTTTCTTCTTTGCTGGTAAATCTCCTGCAGAGCCTGGGGCTTCCCTGAAATCGTCTCTACCACTAGTTAGGTCTGGTGGCTCCAAGTTCAGATTTTCCAGTCTGAGAGGAAGATCTCACCCTCCAGCCTGAGCTGGTCCTGGTTTGATGCAGCACCAGCAATCAGCCCATATATAGAGTTACAAAATTATTGGGAATGTGCTGCATTCCCAGCAATGTGTCAGCTCTTCTCTGGCCCAGCTACTGGCAAAGAGCTTCAGAGGTTTTGCAAGGTGAAGCACATGTGACTCCCTGTGACCCCACCTTCTGCCCTTGACCACCATGACTGAATGAACTGCCCAGTCTCCTCTTCCAAACCAGCCATTCCTGCTGGAAAGGAGGCAACAGCCTGCAGGAACCTCAGGCATTACAGCACCTACATGTGGGACTGCTTTTGCTTGAACTGTGGTCAGAAGTTTTCGAAGCACAAGACCTGGCCTAAGAAAAATTCTCCATGGAGATACTAGCCCAAGCAGAGAAGGAATGTTTTCAGCTGGTGTCGTCGTATCGAGCGCAGCTTCTTCCACAGGACCAAGGTGATACACTTGGAGCAGCTCAGATAGTGCAGGGATGAGAAAAAACATGAAAACTGGGAAGCCAAACAGCCCTGCTAAGAGTCCAGAAACATCTGCTGGGCCAAGCAGACATGGCTGCAGATGTGAAAGCAGCAGCCAGCACAAGCAAAAATCTGCTCTGGTTTGGAGAAATAAAACTCAGGCTCTGCAGTTTGGCAGCACAGCAGGAAGAGTTCTACCGCAGGCTTTCACTCCTGGGACATGGAGTGTTCTGCAGTCAAGGGGTGCCTGTCCTTAGTGCCCTGTCCCAGCCCTGCTCTGTGGCCTGCTGGCTGTCACACGGCCATGGTGTGCAGGCATGCCCCAGGAGCCTCAAGCCAAGGGATTTGTGGCTGCCTACAGATGGGACAAGCTTTAATAACAGTGTACAGTCACGTCTGTGCACAACAGCAATGTAGTAATGAGCACTGAAGGGAAAGAAAACCCACCATCCTATTTATAAGCAAGGAAGACGTGTCTAAATCAACATCATTCCAGCTGCTGTGCCATGGGAGACACAAGCTGTAGCTGGGCTCCCAGCCTGTAGGCATAGTATTTCTTGCCTTCCACATTTCCTTTACACAGACGTGGTTAGTCTAAAACTCATCTTTTCCCCTTCAAGTTAATATCCTTTTAGCTCTGTGGACAATAAAAATAAACCACAACCCCCAGCTTTTTTCATAGACTAGAAGCTCATCCAAGCATATGAAACTTAGGAAAAACCCTTAAAAACCCAAAGATAGAAAGGGTTGGAGCTGGATTTACGCAGATGGGGAGGTAAAAGTTTGCTGCCTGGAGGCTACCAGTCTTATCCTCTGGGACTTTTTCGAGACCCATTGCTCCAATCCCCTGAGGTAACTCATCTTAAAGATTCTGTTCTGCCCTAGCTTCTGGAATAGGCTTAATCAACCAAGCAGAGTGAAGAAATACCACAGGAGGTAGTGCCCACAGCTCAAAAAAGCATTTTTCCAGAAAAAGTGGAAAGTTCTGCTGCCTCAGGAAAGGCTGGTCTGGTGCTATGTTAGGTCCAGTGCTCATTAGGAACCCAATGCAATGCCAGGTGGCATCCGCATTTTGGAAGGCTTGTTCTCTTCTCAGGCTTACCTTTTGGGTGATTTCATTTTATTTGTTTCTCAATGGTTTAAATTCTACTGAATATTTCTCTAGCTGTTTTTTTGGGGGGAACACTAAACTACTTGAAGCAGCAGCTTCAGTCTACATGGCTCAAGACATCAAGAGGCTGATGGATCATCTCTTAAAGGAGCAGAAGCCACCAGCTGCCTTCTCTTCACACTCCTGTATGAAAAGGGGGGAAGTTAAGTCTCTTCAGACCAGGAAAGATGCCTTCTTTTCCAGCTGCCATGGGTTCTTCAGAAGGTGGTTTTTTTCAGTAGTTCCCCAGGAACCTGCACATCACTTCTACTGGAAAACACAACACAGGCCTCTATTGATAAAGAAAAAGCAGCCCCAGACAAAAGGTGGGGGTTTGCTCTCCTGAGCTGATCTCATTTCTATGTCATGCAGTAGAAAATTTGGTCATTTCTTGTTTGGTTGAACTTTGACAACTGTTTCATCTTCACTACAATGCTGTAATTGGGCAAGAGCATCATCACAGTGGATCTTCTCTAAACGGTTTGCTGTTGCCCAGGTGCTGCATTTTCAGACATAACTAGCAGAAAGTAATATTTTAATGTAATCTAATCCCCAGAAACTAAAGCAGGTTTATAAACAAATACATTCCTGCAGAGACCATCTTGGAGATTTTAAAAATAAAGCAATGTGCTCCCACGAAGCAATGTATTTATGATCTAACCATGCAAATACACAGTTTTCTCAATTGTCATTTTTCTGACTGTCTAAACCTTAAATCCAAGTGACAGCCTCCAAATTCCAAACAAATTCTGGTTCCTTTGGCTTCAGTCATCTGCCATTCTTTTCACCATCATTTCTTTAAAAATTTCTGTTATCTATTATGAATGCATCACTTTTTATATTCATATATCCATTCAATATTTAGTCTCACAACACCTCCATAGAATGCTTTCAGATATTTTGAGAATTCTAGAAATGGTGCTTTACCAGTACTCAGAGGGTTTTATGTTTTATTTTAATACATAATGCATTTAATATCTTATTTACTCACCTACAATGCACAGTATTAGCTATGTTCATCTGAATATCTATATGCAACTTTCATTCACTAACATATGCCTTAACAGAAATTGCAATAAATAGCCATTTCTTGTATATTAAAAATGTATATACAAATTAGAATCTTTAATTTTATAATTTATTAAATTCAAATGTCTGTGTTCTTTTGCAAAAAAAGTGTTTGGCTTTTCCCTGTGCTTTTTTCATTGACTTGATGTTCTGCAGAGATGTTGGAGGATAAAGAACCAGCATCTTCAGATTCAAAACCAATTTCTACAACTCAGTGAAATGGGTTTGGGATACACTTGCTGCCAAAGTCCTACATCCTTGTTACAATATCCATTATCTGAGGCTAAACATCTTGAAGTCACTGGACCAAAACCTCAGTTGATAACTGCACAGAAATTAATCAAACTCACTTAAACCTGCCTGAGGCCCAAATCCATGCTGGTCCATGTATCATCTCTTTAAAAGGCTCATTTATTTGGGCTTCTATTCAGGACTGATGAGTGAATTCTGCTTTGCATGTCCTATTGATAAAGTAATTGCTCCTTTCCATGCAATTCTTTTTCACACATTCTCCTGCTGTATCCTGCTCACTCGTAGCCAGGTTCCCTTTAAAGCATAATTGAATCTTTCCCATCTGATTGAAGTTTGTTGCTTGAGGATTTGAAAGATCCCTGCTTACTGTGATTATTCAGTGAGCACAATGCAGTGCATTCAAGTCCAGCATTCTTTAATCATGTAATGAGCCACCTCAACCCTTTCCATCTGGAAAAGTAATTTCCATACAATGCCCCAATAAAACAGTGGGCAAGCCCAAACCTGGGGTTCATTTACTGTGATAATTCCTGCAGCATTTACAGCTGTGACAAGGGTTATATTTAATTGCCTTCATATATTTTGAGGTTTTTAGAGTGGCTGTGGCAAAGGGTCTCTGATCCACACCCAAGGTGGGGTCAGTCATGTCCAACATCTCTCCCTCCCCCCATTTGCTCTCTCTCTCTCTCTCTCGAATGCCAAAAGATGACACCCACAGGAGGCCTTGTCTTCCTCTCCTGATCTGCATCACATTTTTAGTCCTTTTCACCATCATGTGACTCTGAGGATAATTTTTTTTTTTTTTTTAACAAGGCAGCTCAAGGAGCTGCAATTCCAGGCCAGGAAAGCAGTTTTCAGGTTATTCTTAATTGCACCAGGCAGAAGGCAGCTCCTCCAAAAGTGCCGTGCAAATTTGACTCCCCTTTCCCACAGCGAGGGGGGCACAGGATGATTTCCAGCCTCTCACAAGATGTTCTGGCTCAATTCTTAGCTTTGCTCACAGGGGTCAAAAAATGCTGCTGAGTCTTCCTGGGAGATAAACGCCTGGAAACTCCCCTAGGGGTGTCTGTGTGCATGTGGATATGTGTGTGTGTGTGTGTGCATTGCTCACTTTGCTGTCCCCCTGCCCCTCCTTTCCCAGTCCCTCCTCCTTTAGCATCTTCCAGAACCAGGGCCCGGAGCGATGGAGCCGCAGAACGACACCAAGCACAAGCGGCACTTCTGAAACCTCATTGCAGGAAGGATCGGAGCAGGATGACACGGGTGGGAGAGAAGCCCTAGTTATCCTGGTTAACCAGCTGGGGTTTATGCTTCCTCAGCGGAGTGCTGAGCCAGCATCCCCTCGGCGATGGAGCAGCCCCGGGGCTCGCTGCCCGCCGGGCATTCCCTCGGTGCTGTCACCGCTAGATGGTGGCACGGCACAGCAAGTCCGAGGGTGAAACAGCGCTGCACTGCCATCCCCGCCTGGAAAATCCCCTGATCTGGTGAGACGCGCTCAGCGAGGGCCGGATGGAATAAACCCACTCGGTTCAGTCCCCATCGCAGTGTGGGTGTAATCAAAGATACTGCTGTGCTGCTGTCTGTGCCCTGACTGTGGCTGGAGAAGGAATGCTGCAGGAGAGAACAGACAGCACCTGCAGAGGAGAAATAGAGCCATGATCAATCCCACCACCCAAAACACTGAAAATAACTCAAGAATAAGTTCTTTTCTGGGGTTGCTATTTCTTAGGACATCTAAACACATCCTAACTCTTCTGGAAGAAAGTTTTAGAGGCCAGTGGCATTACAGGAGGTTCCCCTGATGATTATAATTTAATTTTAAAAAATTCTTTATTAAAGAAACACAACAGCTATGGAAAGAGAAACCTGTTTTAGGTGACCAGGGCTCCTGGCAGGACAGGGGGACATGTGACCCCAAGCAGGAGAAGGTTTTCAGTGATGGCAGTCCCGCCCTCCTGAGACCTGCAACAATTCACAGAGCTCAGCTCTTCAGCCTCTTTGTGTGTGTGTCCAAGAGGGACACCACACCAGCATTCAGGCACTCTGGGACATGTATAATCTAAAATGATGATGAAAAATTAATCATAGGAAGATCAGTAATAACAGAAATAAAAATGTTTATATTATTTTAAATAAAATGCCTAGGCCAGCTTCCCAGGGGAGGTCGCCAGTGAGTTGTGACAACAGTTTGGACTTCTGAGTATTTCAAGAGAAGTTTGCGCTGGCACAGAACTCTCACTCTGCTGGCTGTAAGCAACCACTGCCAGTGAAGGTATGGCCATGTCATGGCCTGGAAACTCCCAGTGAAGGCTCCCAGGAGCCATTTCCCAGCTTAATTAAACTTCCAATTAAACAAAGTACCTAAATCCCTCTGAGCCTTTGCAAAGGCTCCTGACAGGACTCCACCCGTGTTTCCAGCTGGGTGGAGAGCTCAGGTCCTGCAAACAAGCCTTGTGCCCTGTGGGGATGTGCTACAGCCACCCACCCCTCACAGCAGCTGGCTCCTCACCTGGAAAAGGGAGAAATAGCCAGGAACTCCCAGAAAATCTGTGTGCATCAGGGACAGTGTTGGCACACGTAGCCACCACCAGTTGCTGTGTGAGCTGCAGTCAAGGCAACAGCTGCGAGTGCAACAGTTCCAACCCAGCTCTGTCTAATACAAAAACAGCTCATTAATATTTCATGCCAATATCTTCACTGGTATCGTAGTGGCTGCTTACTGTAATGCACAGGAGGTTAATGGGCTGGGAGATGTAATTAGAGAACACGAATCATCTGGAATCTGGCACAAATCAGGTCAAAACATTTTCCTGTCCTAAACTTTCAATGACAAAACATGGAAACACAGAATCACAGAATGGTTTGGAATGGAAGGGACCTTAGAGATCCTTTTGTTCCATGCCCCAGCCATGGGCAGGGACGCCTACTAAACCAGGTTGCTCCAAGCCCCCTCCAATCCGTCCTTGAACGCTTCCAGGAACCCACAACTTCTCAGGGTAACCTGTGCCTCAGTGCACTCAAGATAATTTCTTCATAATCTAAATGTCTCCTCTTAATTTAAAACTGTTCCCCCTAGTCCCATTCAATATCTGCCCTGTAAAAAGTCACTCCCCCACATGCAAGAAAGGAGCAGCTCTTCCAGGTTGTTGATGCACCTTCAAGGAGAACCTGCACTGAGGTGTGGAGATGCTCAGTGTCATGTTAACCTTGTCCCCCAGCCCTGGCAGGAGCCAACAAGCTTCAAAAATGCCCAGAGGAGCACCTGTTACACTTACCCAACTCTGCTAAACTGCGTGGATTTTCCAAAAACTGGAAGCATTCCAAAAACACCTCAAATTAACAAACATGAAACCAAACCAAAAAACAATTGTCAGCATTTGTATCTTAGACACTCAACCAAGACCTGCAGAATTAATAATTGGTGTTTTTTTTCCTCTGCAGCTCAGGCACTGTTGCTGTTGCTGTTTTCTTTACCATTAGTCCCATTTGATGGCAGTTTTCATGCACCCAGGAATGGTGATTCACTGCACCCTTGGGGAGTGTAAATACAGGAAACTGGAATGATTTATCCAGAACCATCCTCACAAGTGCATGGGAGAAACCTATGGCATTCTTGCAACATGCATTTGAAGTTACACCTTGTTTTATTTTTAAATTAAGATTTTTTGAGCATGAAGCTGATGAAAGAAGAAACCAAATGGATGTGGATGAGGTTAAAAAAAAAAAAAAAAGCGCTATATTATATTTGTCCCTCCCATCTGGCATGTTCTATTCACTCCATCAGACCTTTGAGAAGGAGGCAATTCCAGCAGGGAGAAGGGACTTCCCAGGGCAGGGGAACCATCCTGAAGACTCTTTTTAAAGAGAATCTATCCATGCACATCTGCAGATGTGGAGTTTGTTTCCAGATCAGTGGTCTTCCTCACAAAATGTTTTTCCCAAGCTCCATACTACAGCTGCTTAGCATAGCTGGTGTCTGAGGGACTTTTTTCCTTTTGATGGTAATCATGTTTCCTGCCAGCAAAAGGAAAAATTGAAGCTCTGAGTTACTACACCATGATCCCAACTGATCATTGCTGTTAGTGAATTTAATGCATGAAGGTTGTGGGTCATTTCAGCTAAATTCAGCTGTTTGGCACCAGAAGTCCAAACAGCTTAAGCTTACATACCTGTTATATTGAAATGCTAAGCAATAGCTATTTCCAGAAAAAAAAAAAATAATCTGTTTGGAACTAAAGGGATGCACAAGTCTGTTGAGCTGCTTATTTTTTTTTTTTACTGGAGATAAAGTAAAACCTGGATGATGAGTGTGGGCTTGGGTGACTAAATCAGCTGTTACAGCCAATTCCAGCCTGAGTGCTGGTAACACAGAATATTTGCATTAAAATTAAAGCAGTGATTTCTAATTTAGGATTTCTGCTTTTCTCTTCATTCCTCCAGCAGGTCAGGACAGGCCCTGTGGGGAGCAGCAAGGCTCAGCAGTGCAGTCATATGCCCTGGCCTGGGCACACAGGGATGTTGTGTGGGATGGCTATTCCCCAGGAAAGAGCAGCAGCTGTTGGGGCTGCCTCTGAGGACAGCGTTGGGAAATAAATACAGAAGGAAGATTCTGCTGCAACATAACAATTCATCTCCCCATGCAGCATGATGCTGCAAGAGAGGCTATGAGAGGGACACTGGGGTTACTCCAGAATTGCAATCAGTTTGCAGCATGTTAATAAGCCAGGAAACAAAGGCAAATCCCTGCTGCCCAGGGACCCACAAGGTTGGATGCTGCCAGTCCTTCCTGGCAAAGCAATTTGCTGTAATGCACTTGTGTGGTTTCAGAGAAACACAAATGGGCTGATAGTGGGAGCAGTGGGAGAGGAGGTTGGAGGAGCAGAGCCATTGGGAGGTGCCATGGCAGGGCCGGCTGCTGCTGCGCCTCCACAGCAACATGGATATTTAGCCCAGCCCAGGGATGTACAGCTCAGCCCAGGGATGTGCTGCTCAGCCCAGGGGCGTACAGCTCAGCCCAGGGATGTGTGGTACAGCTCAATCC
>CM031869.1:7393453-7532534 GCA_018697195.1 Certhia americana
CAGCTCGGCCCAGGGAGGTACAGCTCAGCTCAGGGAGGTACAGCTCAGCCCAGGGATGGATGTACAGCTCGGCCCAGGGATGTAAAGCTCAGCCCAAGGATGCAAAGCTCGGCCCAGAGATGCAGAGCTTGGCCCAGGGATGCAGAACTCGGCCCAGGGATGTAAAGCTCAGGCCAGGGATGCTTGGCTCAGAGCAGAATAGGAGCAGTGACAGAGGAGAGCAGAGAGCATCACTAACGAAGCTGCAAACAGCCACTGCCTCTTGGGCAAACCAGCATAAATGTGTTCACTAAATGAGGCAGAGAAGGAAGAAAACCAGCCCCTAAGGAGCCCTAAGGATTCCCCTTTCAGCAATACAGAATGAAGGAACTATGGCTCCTCTTACCCCACCCCAGCTTGGAGCACAGGCAGCCCTTCCCCGGCCCCGCAGTCCCTTGCACACGGGGAATGGTGGTCAGGCGATGAGCCGCAGGGCTGTGGCTGGCCGGTCCTGGCGGACCGGCGGTGGCACAGCCCGGTCAGTGCCCGAGGGCTGCCCCGGTGCCTCGGCGCCCGCCGGCTGCGGCTCGGGCAGGGCAGGCAGCCAGCGGGATATATTTAGCAACAGCAACAAAACAGGCAGCGGGATCAGCTGACTGAGGCAGGGAGCTGGCGCATGGGTTAGTGTTAGCATCTCCTGTGCTGGAGACAGGGAGAGCGAGCGGGGCAGAGCCCTGCAGCCGGGGGAGAGAGACCACAGCCGCCCGTGCCGCACCCCGCAGGTAAGGGGAGGGGGTCTGGCCAGGGGCTGTGTCCTGGGGGTCGCTAGGAATATCCGGGATGCTGGTAGCCAGTGATGCTCAAGGATGGTGGGAGGGAAGCCGCAGGGCAGCGGGTCCCGCTCCTCTGGGGCCGCAGGTGACGGGGAGGTGCCCAGGGCGAAGGGGATCGCATCCGGGCGGGACCTGAGCCATCCCATCATCGGAAGAGTTTTACTGCAAACAGGTAATTTAATTTTCTTCCGGAGGAAGGGCGTGTTGGCAGGACTTAGTTACTGATTAGCGCTATCGTGATTTAGCACGACATGCCCGTGCTCCTTACCAAGAGCATCTGGCCGCTCTCATTGCTGGGCCCAGACTCTGGCACTGCCGAGCTCTGACAAGGGCTGGGAGGGGAGGAAGGAGCAAGCCTTTTCTTTAAGGCTTGTAGACATGAGAGAACCTGAGCAGGCAGGAAAAAGCATAATAAAAAGGCCCTGAGGTTTAAAACAAGCATCTCCTGCTCTCAGGTCAGCGAATCCCAGCTTGGCTGGCTTTACCAGCAGCACCTGAGAAAAACCAGTGAGGGCCAGCAGCAGCCTGGGGAGGGATGGGCACCCAGCGAGCTCTGCCCTGGGCTCGGCACGAGCTGCTCATTTGTGCTCCCTGTGTGATCTGCAGCTTTGCAGAGAGGTTCAACAAAGCCAGATTTATTTCCAGCAATGACAAGCAAGGCATTAAAATAGCTAGCAAAGCACTTTTGCGTTTAATCACACAACAAAGCTATATTGTGTCTGCAGATTAGTCACATACAAATTTCATTGGGGGAAGCAGTAAAAAAAAAAAAAAATAATCCAGGCTATGTGGTCATTTCTGCCAGAAGGGGAGATAAGCAAAGCACAGGGAGGAGTGTTTAGAGGAAAAAAAAAAAATCAGTACAGTTAGAAAACACTGCAACACAAAATATACTAAAATACTTGTAATTCAATATATTTAACTGAGCAGATTGTGGAAATCCATGCCAAAAGGAGTTGAGGATGACTATTTGCCTATAAAGGACATGAATTTAATCCCTTCGATTTTCTTTAAGCACTCAGGGGAGTGCTTACTACCTCTCCATGACTATGTTTATGAACTATGGACAAAAGTGACCTTATACATTCTCACCTACAGCTTCTAGAATAGACCACTGTAATGTTGCTTTACTTAGCTGGTGCTCCCCACAGGAGCAGGGTAGCTTCAAGCTCTGCTTGGACTGAGGGTGAATTCAGAGCCCCATCACAGTGAACAGACATGGAACATTAAATAAGGAGAGCAGTTTGCGCTTTGCTGCTCCAACAAGGGCAGTGAGACAAGCTCATGCCCCTGCCCCACACCTCTCCAGTTGTGCTCCCTTCAGAAGGGAGCATCACTGCTGATCTCCTTAATGAACATTCTATTTACTGCCACATTTAATAACTTGTCTTCTTTGGTACATCTATGAAGCTCTTTATGAAGCCATGGATATAAAAGTACTGCCAGCAAACTTTTAAAATGCAGTTTTTGTTAATAGCCATGTTTATCACAAGAAGACATCAGGTGGCTCAGGTAGAAACAAGCCCAGGATTTCTTTACCACAGCAGGTTTTCACCTGCTGATCATGTCTGCTCTGTTCTTTGCAGCCATGGCACCCCGGATCAGACTGAGCCTTTCCAAGGCTCTCCCAACCATACGGGAAACCCACGAGGAAGCAATGGAGGATCCAAGCTGCAACCCAAAGCGTGCTGGAAGTGCTGCAGCCAGCCCAGACTTGTACTCCAGTGATGACTACATCCAGTCCATCTGCCACCTCGCCAGACCCACCTTCCCAGCACTTCTGGAAAGCAGACGGAAGGGTCAGGACAGAAGGACCCTGAAGACCCTTGAAGATGTATCAGGTTCTCCACTGCTTGTGGGGACACAGCAGGAAAGGTCAAAATGTAAATTGACCAATTTCATCTCAAATGTGGTGCCACTGGGAAAAGTCCCACCTGCAGAAACTGACTTTTGGTCCAGAGAGGACCCTCTGGAACAAATTTACACCAATGCAGGAAGTCTTTGCTCCTCCAAGGCTTCTTCCTATAGTGAAAGTGCTAGCACTGGTTACACACAGTGCAATTCTTCTGCCCCAAATGGTGACCTTCATCCCACAAACCTGGAAGAACAAAACACAGGGAAAACCAGTTTTCCACGAGTGTTCAGTTTTCCAAGGCTTCCCTCCCCAAGACCAGTTCAGAAAGAAGTAGTATGCTCAGAGCTAAGGTATCTCAGAAGGGATGAGGGAACAGTTTTAGGGAATAACCACAGTCAGAAAGAAAATGGCCCCATATTCATTAACACTGAAGAGCTATTGGCACCCTCAGCCAGAGGGAAGGTGGTAGGAAACCCAGCCCTGCCCTGCTCTGTAAGAAGGCAGAATTTATTCAATACAGCAGGCATAGATGAAAAAGAAGGAAGAGAAGCTTCTCGCTGTGACAAAAATGTTATGGGTGATGTTCCCACTAAGCAGAGATACTTCAAGTCTTTCCAGGTACCTAAAAAAGCCACTATCCATAACTGGATTTCAGAGCACAGATGCATCTGGAAAGAAGCAAAGATAAAAGCTTGTTTGCTCCCAGCCATTGCTGAAGTGTGAAGAAGTAGCTGCCTAGAATAATTTTATTCACAAGTATAACCACCCTGTGCTCTAGCAGCTCTCCCTGGAGTCCTCACACAGAAAACATGGCTTGAACATGCATGCGAGTCAGGCAGACTCTTGTGATCCATCATATCCCTCATCTGTGGGCAAAGGGACAATTCAGAGTCTCATCTGCTAAGGCAACAGCAATCAGTTTTCATTTTGGAAAGGCAACAGTTCATAAAGCATCTCCTCCCACCTACTGCTTAGAACTGCCCTGAGCATGAAGAAAAGCTGGAGAGAGCTGGAGAGAACACAAATCCCATCTGTGCTGGAGAAGAAATGGAAACATTGAAATACCAGTGCTTTCCAGCCAATGCCACAGCCAGATGTTGCTGACCCTTGGGTACAGTTATTCGAAAAGGAACCCTTTGCCCAAGGCTCGGACAGTAGGAAATGCATTCTCTCTGACACACTCATTTACTGGGAAACCCATCATAGATCCCTGCCTCAGCACCAGGATCCCACTGGAGAGGTCATCCATTAGAGCAGTAGCATAAAGAAATATTTCTTAAAAATCATAATTAGTCTTTTATGAGGATTTTCTGGAGGGCATCATGGGGAATATTACAGCTCCTTGGGTGGGGATTTTCCTGATGTTTACCCTGGTACAACTCTGTTCCCTTTACTCCTGGACTTCCCTCTGTCAGGGGGAGAGCTGGGAGCCCTGGTGGGCATTGCTGTGCCAGTGCTGTGGCCAGTTGTGGAGCCACCTGTAGAGAAACTGGCATCGTGTTGGACTCTGCACTGTCACAGCCAGGCTGCACACCACGGGCACCCACAGGATTTGCTGCTCAGGTGTGGGAGCCCCATGAGCCCACCCAGAGCTCTGCAGGCTCAGAAGAGCAGCCTTGGCTGAGGGGCAGCCTAGGGATGCTGGGCTGGTGCTCACAGAACCTGAATGTAAAATAATAACTTGTGTTTCCCTTCATACCTGTGCTTCTGTATTCTCACCTACCTGACCATGCTGATGATGTTGTCTGAGCTTTGCCTCATGCTGTGAGACTGAAACATGGAAAAAACAAATGTGCATGTCCCAACCATCCAGCACACAGCATATACAAACAATTCGTGTGGATGGTATTGCTACATGGGACATCTGCAGGACAAGAAGCATTCCCACAATGCTGAGAGGTCCTGGCATGGGGTAGTGGGCACATGCCCAGGCCATCCCTTGCTGCCACACAGTGACTTCTCCAACAGAGAAGCTGCCATGGACACTTTCTCCTGCAGTCAGAGCAACCTCACCCACCTGTGTCTGAAGCCACTCTCTGTAACCAGTCAGAAGACATAGCTGCAAAAACTGCAAAATAATTCCAGCCTAATTATTACTACTACTAGGAATAAATGTTTTGCCACAGCAGAGAGCAGAGGGATCAGGCTGTTTGCTCAATAGCAGCTAAGATGAGAAACAGCATTAGAAAGCTGCAATTATAAAAATGCTCACAAGTGATTTCCAAACCACCCTCAAGCAGATTAAATGAAAAAAGCAACTTCTACTCAGTACCAACATGAGTGTAAATATGCTCAAGGATCAAAAGGTGAGCGTGTTTGAGCTTCTCATCCTCACATCTCTTACCTCAAATATTTTTTTCTCCTGTTGAAACTCATTAGTGCTATGGAACTGAGCTGCTTCTCAGCTCTGTTTTTGAACTAACCATACAGAAAGAACAGAAGTGAAGGTGGCTCCAGCTTTCATTAAAGCTGATGGAAAAAGTTGAATGCAGGAGGTTCCAGCCTGCTCTGCCTCCTCCACCCTTGTCCCTCCCTTCTCAGGTAAATTCTGGGGTTTAAGTGATGCTTGTGCACTCTGCTGTCATTTAAATTTCTCTCCATGTGAATATTTATGACTCTAATGCTTAATACGTCTTGTGCCAACTGCATGTATCACTGCTTTTGACAGAGGAAACAAATAAAATCCTTCCATCCAGTTGTTGTTTCCATTCTGTGTTCCCCAGAGGATTATTTTTAGTGCTGGGGCGTCCTAATTATTTTAGGATGTGGATTGCCATGCAAGCACCTTCTCACTCTACCAGGTCACCAAAGGTCTTCACACCTCACCCCTTCAGCAGCTGCTGCCCAGGAATGTGATTCCTTCTCAGCTGCCACGTAATCTTGCAAGTCTCTACACCCCTGACACCCATCACCTTTTCTCTCCAGAGCAGAGGCACAGTGGCAGATGAGAGCTGCAACCCAGAACACACTGGGAAAAGCCTCCAACTCCTCTGATGTAGGACTGGGAGCAGGTTGTGGGGGCTGGGGTGATGGCAGGATTGGGCTCAGAGCTGGGGACATTTAAAAACACAGTCAGTTCCAGGTTTGTTCAGCAGTGGCTGTTCTGTGCCCATGGAGAACCAGGAGTTTGGAGTTAGATGCAGCCAGGTTTGGAGAAATGAAGCTTTGTCTCTTCCTGGAGAATACTTTTTCTTTAGTGAAAACTGAGGTTCTAGTCAAGCAACTGAATTTTGCAAAGAGGAGCCAAAGCTGCTGGGATGCAGCAAAGGTGGGCGCAAAAAGACAGGGGCAAATTAGGGTCATAGAAGTGGCAAAGCAAGGAAGGGAGGAGGGAAATGTGGGGCTGGTGGTGCCAGTGAGTGAGCAGGGCAGCTCCCAGCAGGAGGGGGATGCTGGGTGACAGGACCGGGAGCCCCAGGCTGAGGAAATCCAGATGTGCAGTAGGAGCTGTGACAGGTAGGAAAAGCTGGTTTAACACAGGACAGAGGCAGCAGATAGGGAGGGTTTTTTCTATCCAGGTTCACTTAAATCCTGTTTTGAAAAGCACAGTCCTCACCTTCACTACTAGTTCTGTTGGAAATGACCATGTTGGTCCTTGTGAAATCACTGCACAATTAAATATCCACCAATTTCCTGCATAAGGCAGTTCTGCAGCTGTGCATCACCACCCACCTGCTGCAGGTGTACTTTGGGCAGGTTCAGGGAGGGGATGGGGACTGGGGCAGCCTTGTCATTTCCCTGTCACAACCTCTCTGCCCCCCCAGCTGCTAAGCAAGCCTGCAGTCCTACCAAAGGAAAAAATATTGGATGCTGTTGGGTGGGATAATGTGGCCTGTAGTTATACAGCACTTTTCTCTGTGTTCACTCCATCGATGCACACCTGGGCCATCAGAAAATGCTCCCCCTCTTTCCCTCTCTGCAGAACAGTCCCTGAGGAATCACTGGTCAGGATAAGGCTGCAGAAGTAGCTGCCTGTTCAGAAGTAGTTCCAGACAAGAAAGAAAACCTTATTGAGGAATTTAGGTCACAGAGAGAGATAAAAGCTGTGCTGCTTCCATGGCCAATCTCATGGCAGGCTCTGCATTTGAAGTCACCGGCAGAAAAATCTCATTTATTGAGATCATCAGAACCGCCAGAGGGATTTGGATTAATTTGAATGGGGAATTGGTATCCAAATCCCACTGGCAGCTTTCAGTCTCAGACTTCACATCCAGTTCACAAGCAAACTGTGAGCTAACATGGCAATTTTGCTTGCATGGTCATGCAGCCTCTTCCTGCTGCAAATGGTGAATGCATTTGGACACAGAAAATCACAACCAGTATTCACAAACCAGAGATGGCGAGGCAGAAAGAAAACTGTCCCAATCTTTCCTCATTCTATTCGTCTTTTAAATGACAAAAATACCCATCAGCTGAAACCAAAGGTGAGGAAGCAACAGCTCCATGAGCCTGTCTCTGGTGCTCAGACCTGTGCAGTGCAGGAGCTGCTCAAAAACTCCAACAGCACAGAGAGCCTCACCCAGCCAGGAGGGGCCTTTCTGTGCCCACACAGCCAGCCAGCAAGAGAGATGGTGATAAACAAACTAAATATGAGCCAGTGCAGCGTGATTACAGACAAGGATAGCCATGAACAGGGCTCTCAGCCAGGGATTTTAGCGCGAGAGACAAGTGGGAGCAGATCGAAGGGTGGCACACCAACAGGGAGATGCTGAAGGGGTATGAGCAAGGTTAGCAAAATCAGTTTCTAGAAAGGTCTTTAACTCTGAAGTTAGGATTAAAGCAGCTATTTTTGATTTCAGAAAAAAACCCAACTCTTTAAGCTCCAAGGAAAACTTAGAGCTCCCACCTTTAAGGAGATCAGACCTGAGCTGGAGGCAAAACCCAGGATGCCTCAGCTGAAAGCAGGGGCTTTGTGGGTGGTGCTTCAGGCTTTCCCCTGTTCTGCAGTGCCTGCATGTGGGCCTAATTGCTCATTGAGGGCATATTTTAATTAACTTTGAGCCTTCCTAAGTGGGAACTAACTCCATTTATCATGGTGCAGAATGAAGTTAAACTGCATTTAGTGAATAAGCAGGAATCCCTTAGCTTTGAATGAAACCTTGACTGAACCATCAGCAGCATGATTAATGGCAAAGTGTTTTGTATTTTCCATTTGCAGCTGTAACCATGGGCAGAAGAGAGCCCTGAAATGATGGCTGAAAGCTTTAGTGCTTGTGTTTGAAGGCCAGGCACAGCTCTCTGCCTTTCTCACCAGGGCCCACATGTGTTTTTGTGGCTGGCATCCCTTATGTGGGCCACAGTTGATAGCAGGGTGACCCCTGAAGTGCCACATCATGGGCTTGTGGCCTTTCCCCATGCTCAGGGATTCTCAAGTATAATCTAATTTGCTTGACACGAGCTAGAGCTGATGCAAAATACATGTTGTGTAAATAGAGAGATATTGTTCCTGGTAATTGCAGCCTTCCTGGAATTAATGGTCCTGGAGGCAATGCTTCCTAGGACTGTTGCAAAGAGCTGTAGAAAGACTGGGCATTTTTAGAATACCAGCTTGTTGCTACATAAAGTTTGACCAAATGCCATTTAAATCAAAGGGAGCCTTTAAGTGCTTTGGAATGGGCTTGTAATGGGAATAATCTGCTGCATTTAAAGCACGGATTTCTAATAGCAGCTGATGAGGATAATCAAATTATTAGTTTATTTATTTGTGTGTATTAGCATTGCATCAACTGTTTCTTGTCTTTCCTTTTAAATTGACCTAGCTGAAAGCCCATCAGCCTGCTGTGAGCTTAGCAAAAACTGTGTGTGAACCACAAGGCTTTATCTGCCTGTGCCTCACACACCTGCAGTGGCTTTGTCCCTCAGGATCAGCAAATCCCTGCTCTGCAGAGCGGGTGGTCATGCACACTGAGAGCAGAAGGAGCCAGCAGGGACACTGCCACATCTCATCTGGCAGCACAATGTGACATTTGCAAATCAGCTGTGCTTAGCTGAATGTTTTGTTATTTTTTCCTAGATAGCGAGTATGTGGGAGAGAAAATGGTTTATACCAGAGGTGCTGGGCTGCTCTCTAAAACTCTGAAAGGAGGCTGCAGCCAGGTGTTGGTCCCTCCTCCCAGGTAACAAGTGGCAAGACCAGAGGAAATGGCCTCAAGTTGTGCCCGGAGAAGTTTAGATTATGTATTGGGAAAAACTTCTGGATGAGTTGTCAAGCCCTGGACAGGCTGCCAAGGGAAATGGTGGAATCACAGATTCCACCTGGAACTGTCCCTGGAAGTGTTCACAAAACTTGTAGGTGTGGCACTTGGGAACATGGTTTAGCAGTGGGTTTGGCAGTGCTGCACTGAAGTCAGTGATCTTAGAGGGCTTTTCCAACCTTAATTATTTTATGTCTTTATATCTTTCCAGCTCACTCAATGAGCACTGGCTGAGCTCCACTAGCTCAGCTTCAGAACAGGGAAATGCCACTTCTCTAGTGTCCAAGCTCCAAAGCAATTACACAAGAAATACCAAATTTGCTCCAGATGTTCTTCACATTCCCCCTCAGGTCATTCTACAGAAGCATCAAAAAGCTGCACAGAATAAATTGTGATGTTGGCTCACAAATGCCCTTCATGGCTGCTTAGCAGTGCCAGCCTCCCACCAGGCCCTGTTGAGCTGGGGGCTGTGTAAATGCAGAGTGGCCATCCCTGAGTTGCTGAGCCTACAAGCCATTCCAGCCTCATTAGTGGGATGAGCTGAGAGCTTCAGATTGAGGTTGGTTTGCACAAAGAGCAAAGAAACCTGCACATGGTCCTTGCTCACAGAGCCAGCTGTGGAGAACAGTAAAATATATAACTGTTTTTTAGGGGAAGCAAATATAAACACAGGCCTGATCATGTCCAGTTTTGAATCCAGAAACATCCAGGTTCTACTCCAGACCCCAGCTGAGGACAGATGAGTGTCTAACAACTGGCACTGTCTGCAGGTAAGAAGAGTTTGGAGGTACAAATGTTGCAGGTGAGTTCCTGCTCCTGCCCAGAAGAGCAGATAGGGAGGGACCAGAGCAGCTGCAGCTGGGATTCTGCTGCTGCTCCCAGCCTGGTTCAGTCCCAGCTCTCTCCAAAACATGACTACACCTGTTCCTTCAGGCATTACAAGGTGACATAAAGCACAGCCAGGCTGTGTTGACATTTGAGCTGCTCAGTCAATGTTCAGCTCTCCTTCAGGCATCCCCAGCCCTCGAGGGATGGTGACATCCCTGCCTCAGATGCCAAATGCTGTGTTGACCCTCCCTACGCTGCCTCTGCTCAAACCTGGTTTGCTGGAACAGGGGGGCACAGACAGAGAACAACGCAGCCTCCTTGCTGTGCAGGGTCAGCACCTGGAATTAATTGCTGCAGGATGTCAACAAGATAAAATTCAGCAGGATTCAAGAGAGGATTAGACAGTCCTGTGATCAGGAACATTTGTGCAATGCTAACTAGGTCAAAGAAATACAAGAGAAATAAAGCGTTGTGCTTCCCTGAAGGGCTGAGCTGGTACCAGCTGGGTTTAGAACAGATTCCTCTCCACCTCCCTTTCCCAGTCTTTTTATAGCAACAAGCAAATAGCAGGATCTATTGCAAAGTGTCTTCTCTTCCCTTGGAATAACAAAGCATTGCCTGCTCTAGGAAGTCCTCAAGACCAAAGTGACACCAGATACATGCTACAGCACTCGGCAAAACCCTCCCCTTGTCATTTTAAAGGCAGAAAATGAAAGTTTCCTTTCTCTGCTGCCTCTAAGCTTCAGATAACAATTTCTCAGGAAGAGAATGAACTGCACAATAAACTGGTTGCAGATGAGCTGCTTGTGTCTCCACACTGAAACTCTTTTCTAAGCATGATTAACCTAATTAATTATATAACTGTACAATAGTGTTAACCAGAAAAATGTGTGGAATAAATAGTTGGATCCAGAAGCCAACAGTGGTACTATATGGAAGTGTTGGAGAAATAATGGGTGATGGTTTCCACCACCAAAGATAGCAGAAGAGATGGGGTCTTGCAACAAGGAAAAAGAAGAACAAAATCCTCAGGAATTTGGAATAGAGTTCACTCTCTGGGTCGGCAGATACTGCACCAAGTGCTCCAAGGTGGGACTCGCCTTGGAGGTAGAAGGTGGAGGCGGTGGAGCCCAGTAACCTTTTCCTAGATTTTATTTTCCAGTAGAAAGATGCTGACAAACATCCATAATCTCTGCACATTTTTCTGACATGTAAAACTGCTCCTGGCACAATTGGCCACCAGGCACAAGGCACTGCATGTGACAGCAAGGGCAGTGCAGCTGCTCTGAGCACATCAGTTCACTTCATTAAACTTCACTGTCTTCAACAACAGGATTCTGAGAGAAAAGTCTCGCTGAGGCTAATGCTGGCAATAACCTGGTGAGCTGAGACAGGCAGCAGAAATCTTTGGATTCTGTGCCCAAAGATGAAGCCTCCTTTCTACAGTCCATTGCAAAGGATACAGGCTAGAAAGGAAAACATCAGCATTTAAACATCACCCCATTAGGCTTGGTAAAATTTGTGATGCCCACTGTATTCAGAATTTTCATGGTATCATAGGTTGGTTTGGACCTTCAAGAAGATCTTATTCCAACCCCCTGCCGTGGGCAGGGACACCTTCCACTAGACCAGGTTTCTCCAAGCCCATCCAGCCTGACCTTAAATATTTCCAGGGATGGAGCAGCAACAGCTTCTCTGGTAATCTTTGCTGGAGCTGCACAGGGCAGAACTTCTCCCTAACACCCAATATAACACTGAATTGAAGCCATTCATTTTCATATTTTCTGCTAAAATTGACAAAAAACCCAAACCTTCCATAAACCAGCCCACCACATTTTCTTGCATCTAAAACTAATTCTAGCAATTTAAGTTCAAAAGGAAACTCTAGATGTTTTTATTGTTTCCCTTTTCCCTGTTCTTCCAGAAATAGCAATGGCTATTATGGCCTGTCCCACTTTGTCAGACTCCAAGACCTGGCTGTGAGGTCCAGCTATCAAACCAAACATTGTAATTAGCCTTTATTAGAATTCCTTCCTTTCTCATCAACAGTATCAAGCACCACATTTACACGGTAGTTTGTCACATTTGGGTTTTTTTTAGAGAAGTGTTTTTGATTGGACTACAATAAAGCAGTGGGACTCTCAGATTTTACTGCCCTTGGTACTAGCACTCACATCCTGACCCACACAAGCTCCCAAGGTCTCTCAGCTCCATTGCACTTCAACAGCCAACAGGGACTTAACGTGTCTTTATGGATCAGAACCTTTGCAGATGTATTTAAGAAGCCATTGCTCTCAGATCCTTGTACTGAGTGTTCCAGGCCAGCAGTACAGTACTTTTAAAATCACTGTGGAAACAAAGCACTGCACCACATGCATTCCTTTTCCTGGGGACAGGAGGGAACCAGTCCACCTGACAGACTGAAGGCACTTTGTACATCCTGCTGTGGAGAGTTCCAGGCAGGACAAGGTCATGGCTCTGTACCCTCCTCAGACCATTTTATTGACCTGAATGCAGAGCAGTTTTACCCTTGCTTAAGTCCCTCAGCTCATGGGATGAGATTCTCACCTGCAGGACAAGAGGGAGTAGAACCAACCCCAGAGTCCAAGCTGGGGACTCCAGATGTGTCCTGCTCCACCACCCAGACATCCAGGACCTTCAGCCTAGTTGCTGGGTTTTAGAATTATTTCTGCTTTCTGTAGAATGGGAAACATTCCTACTTAGGGGAAAAAGATTCATAGGATCAGCCAAATATGTAAGAAAAAAATATTATATAGAAACAGATTTTTCAGGGCAAGCAAAGAACCACACAGGTAAAAGAGGAACATGTGTTGCAATGCCAGGTGGTTCTTTCTCTTTCTCACCAGTTCCTACAGGACATGAGTAATACATGGACAAGTGTAAGGGAAAGGCTGGCTGACTCCTGAGGATGATGTAACATGTTGAAACTGCAGTTTTCACACCATCAAATTGAAAGCTTAATTAAATTGTACAGCCACGCTAGAGACTTGGAACTGGACCCAGCAAATATGTAAACTCAGTTCAGTGGATTGTGAATCCTGTGCTGGGTGCCACAGGTCAGACACTGCCCTTATGCCTGCAGGGCTCTAGAGGGGTTAGGACAAGTCTCAGGGGAGACAGGCTGTTCCACAGGCACACATGGTAACTTCATTTTTCCGTACTCCTGATTATGTTTTCCCAGTGAAAGCCCAGTAGAATAAATGAAAAATTTCTTGTTGGCTGTTTTGGGCCAAGACCCAAATTTCTACCTTTTGTTCATCTCCCCCTGTCACTGGTCTGTGGATAAATCATTCCACCTGAGGGAAGAAATGTTACACAAGGTAATCCAAATCCTTCCTGTAGTCTATTACCTCAACTTACACCAGAAATACCCTTAGTTTAGTACCTGCAAGCATTAGCAGGCCCCCACTTACACAGGGGTACAGCCTCTCAGAGAGCAGCTAAGGCACTAAAAACGTTCAACTGCCTCACACGCCAATTTAAAACACTGCAAAGGAAATGAAAATACATAGATTTGTGAAATTGAAAATCAAAGAGCAGTTGAAGGAAAAGCATGTTTGATTTGATCTTGTCTCACTGGGCAATGCATGTAGAGTTTTACTGGGTGTAGTTGTTATTATTCACTGGAAAACTGGCCAGCCATTAAGCCAGCACTGCCAAGCCCACCATGTCCTCAGGTGCCACAGCTAAACATCTTTTAAATCTCTCCAGGGATGGCCACTCCACCACTTCTCTCGGAAGCCTGTTCCAATGCTTAACAACCCTTTCCATGAAGAAATTTTCTAGGGAAATCTAATGTCCAATCTGAACTTTTCCTGACAGACCATTTCCTCTTTTCCTGTTGCTGGCTACCTCTGAGAAGAGACCAACCCCCACTGGCTACAGCCTCCTTCCTGGGAGCTGTGGAGTGGGATGAGGTTTCCCTGAAGCTGTTTTCAGAGGTATTAACCAAGGTAAATATTCACTATCTCCATTGTTTCCTTTGCACAGTAACCTGTAATTCATCTTTCTGAGGCAGCAGCAGCTGTTCCATGGCTGGCAGCACGTGCATCCCATGTCACACGTGAATGCACAGGTGTGGCAAGGACTTGGTTCCAGCATCCCACCACCACACTGGCCACAAAGCACTCTGACAAGCCACTGGAGCCTGGCATGTTCCCAGAGACCAGAAAACTGCAGAGAAAACTTAAACTAGGAAAAAAAAAGAAAAAAAAAGGTGTATCCCCATCGAGTGACCAATGTGTTACTTAAATCTCTGTGGTCACTAAAACCCAGGAGGGTATGATGTATAAGGAGAATGTATGTTTTTATTTCCTGTAGTGTGTGCTAGCATTTTAAAATAAATCAGTACTGTCCACTGATACTAGGAAGGTTTAACCAAAACATACCATCTTATCTTTTTAAAAACTGATAATCAGAAAACACTAAGCTCATTTTGGAATAAGAAAATATTGAAGTGTACCAAAGGTCCCTACAAATAGCTTAATTAGATTTACTGCTTTCCATACAGAGTAAGGGAACATTTAGAGAGTAACCCATTACTGCCTTTGGGTTAGGAAGGGAGGATGAAAAGCAAGAAAAGAACCAGAACACTCACTAAGTGAAGTATGGATTCTCCCAAGAGGTCACTTCACATACCTGGCATAGTCTTGTCCTTTCCACTTACCTTTTTCTCTTTGGGCTCAATTCCACAGGTTTTACAGTTCCTCTGCTTCACCAGTGCCAGTAGAAAAGACAAGCCACACTGTCGACTGCTTTGATTTGGGAGATTCTCACCCTAGAAGGCCCAAATCCAACTTCTTTTCTATCACTTAAGAGCCAGTGGACATGGAATATAAAGGGCCAGTTATCCGTCTGTCCAGAGAGATTGTGTAGTCAATTCTATTAAAATAGCTCCAGTTATTTTACCACAAGTTAAGCAAAGACAAGATTTCTTTGACATGGCTGAGGAGGACAGGACACAGGCTCAGCTCAGTTCTTTGCCTTTGAGGGAGAGATGTTGTTTTCTCTCTACATTCTCTGATAAACACACTGGCCTCTCCATTAATTTTGGCAGTATCCCTACAAACAGCTCTCACCATACTTACATGTCAGGTTTGCAGATATTATTTAAGAGCTTATAAACTCCAATCTGGAACCATGTAACAACTGTACTCATCTGAAAACATAACATTAAGTAGATTAATGCAACAAGGGAAGGCCCTACTGAATGATTTTGTCACCGAAGACCAAGTAAGCAATTTTCATTCCCATCATGACAGCTGGATTTATATAACTGGTATTAATTGGCATGGATGTTACCAAACCAACTGCTGCCACAACTCCTGCCACTAGAAAAGGTTCAACTGTGGGCCTGAATTCTCACAAGTATTCTTCAGAATAATTTTACAAGCCACACTTTGTGCATGGCACTGAAATAGGTTCAGGCTGTGTGCAGCTGAAGTCTGTGTTTCCTGCACCATCTAGTGGCAATCCTGCAAATGAGATGGGAATTAACATCTCACCCAAAAGTCAAAATCAAAGAGAAATCATAGCTAGGCCTGCAAGGGACCCATCGCACTGCTGGGGACTTACAGCTGCTTCAAGAGAGCAGCTCTTTAAAATGTCTTCAACATTTTAAACCTACAAAAAAGTTGAACATTCTGAGGCCTGTGGTATTTCTGGGAACACTGAACTAGATCATTTATTTCACAGCAAAGCAGCACCAACATACTGAACATGGGCTCTGAGGAGGGCAGTGGTGCCAGGAGAGGCATTGGGTGCTTCAGTGCTCCACATACACAGGTGTGCTCAGGTGTCTGATGGTTCCTGCTGCCAGTGATGGGGACATCACACCAAACGTGCTGAGGGTGCCCCGTTACAGACACTGAGACAGAGGAACCTGCAGAGAAAGAACGGAGTATGAAAATGCCAGTGAGAAGACTTTGCTGAATCTCATTCCAGAAAAAGAAGTTGAAAAATCTTCACTTTGTTCCCCTCCCATAGGAAATTGAATATTTGAATCCCTTCTTGCTGTCAGACCCCAAGTCTACTTTGTGCTTCTGGAACAGTAAGAGGAAGGAAGGACTGAGACAAAACCTCCACTGCACACGTGACCTTAGAGACTGACCTGGAAGGTCAGAGGATGGCCAGCTATGAAGATAAGGGGTTGAGTAGGTTTGGACAGGGTTCTCCACAAGCTCTGGAGGCATTTTTGATCATGCCTTCACTTTGCAATCCAAACCCAACTGACTGGAGCAGATTCCTGGTGTGCAGATCTCGAAAGCAGCAGAAAGCACAGTAAGGTCTTTCTGGGATTATCAAGTTATTTATGCTTCCATTATACCTTTCACACACTTCACTCACTTTGGCTGTAACTCTTGAGGAAGAGCTTTACGAATCAAGTTAAAATATGAATTAGACTTCAAGAAGGTTTGAAACAGATACTGGATTTATTGGTCAGCTATGAGTAGGAAAATACATTGGTAAAGAAAAAGAAGACCCTGTATATAAATATAATACTAACTAGTTAAAATTTGACCAAGAAGAAAGTTCCACTGAAGAGAACAGTAAAAGCCCTTGTTTACCATCAGACCATATTCAGTTTCCCATTTATCTTATTGAAGAGCTGCCTATAGACAAATGCAACATTCTTTGAGCTTAGTGCAGATAATGTGCTGGTTTCTGTTACATGAATGGTAAACAAGAGTTAGTCCAGTGCATTACACATTATACAGAAGTACTGTGAATAAAGACTAAGATATTCTATTTTAGACACTACTTAAACATACCAAGACACTTAAGTGTTACAAATTTATGCAACCAAAAGAAAAGAATAGCAGTTAACATACTAAAAAATACTGTGTCCGGCTGGATGAGAAAGGCTTTGCTACTGAAGCGGTTAACTGAACTTTTCAAAGTTTTACAGTGTAATTAGTTTTCTTTTTCCCCCTCCCCCACAATGGTGTTGCAATTATTTTGTCTTTCATACAGGTTTTGTGTGGTCGAAAAAGCAAAGCATAAGCTATTTTATAAGCCTGCTATAAAAAAAACAACCTTGAGAGATTTGCTGAAGTTACATCAAAGATGCATACAATGTTTTTAAAATCAGTTCAGTCAAATGTTAGCCAAATTTACCTTTAATTTAAAGCTGCTAAAAGGACAAAATAATTACAACACACACCAATTTATATGCTCTTTCCCCCCCTACTTGTGTTATGTTAAAAGCAGTAACTTGTGGTATTAGTCTTGTACTCTAAACAATTGTTTCAGTTAAGGGTGTAGTTCAATTTACACTTTGACACCCAGAACTCTTGGTAAATGTAAGTAAAACTAGACAAGATATGGCAGAGTGTACTTTAAGTGGAAAAAAGCCTGGTCTTACCTAAATAAATCCTTTCAACCCCAAGGATGTTCTGTGACTTTTGCTTTATGTGCTTTTACAACAAGAACACTGAAGGTACATTATGGCAACACCCAAAACCACCTCGAATAAAAATATTGTAAATAACCATTTCATGTTAAAAACTATGAAGCAAACATTTTGATTTTGTGAAGAACACGGTTTATTGCCTTATTCTATGTTATAGCTGGAAATTGAGACTTTTGCGTTAGATTTGTTTGACACAAGAATGTATTTTCTTTGAAAGATTGTTTGACAAAGTTTATCTCAGCTCTGTTTTGGTGCCATCTGGTCTTTCCCTATTTTCAAAACATTTCTCCTTCCTTCCTTCAGCCCCCAAGTCACAGTTGCAGTCCAGTTAAAACCCAATGAAGTCAAAGGAGTGTCTTCAATGCATTCAGAGGGTTTTCAATCAGGACCTGATGACTACTTAAAAGCTGGAGGAAATGGTTATTCAAATGGACCCTTAGACCATAAGGTGACTAAGCAGGAACAGTTGTGTCTCCAAAAGCACAAGGGGCCATATTTTCACATGCTGTCATAAATCCAAATATTTTTTAGGACTAAGCAATAGAGGAGAACACATACTGGATAAAGCTCAAACCTTTAGAATCTAACAAGTGCACTCAAGCTCCAGCATCTATTAAAGTAAATTATCCCCCTCTAAAAAAATACAAAATGAGTAAGTGCTTCCCTTCCCCTTCTGTAAAGCTTTCTGGACTCCTTACACAATCCAGATATCAGAAAAGAAAAATAGTTTGCTTAGTCTGACAAGCTAAATTGGCTCATCATTACTGGAAATTGTCATGATGTACATTACCAAGACATCATTAAGGAAACATGAGTAAAACACCTTTTATTCACACTTTACAAAAAAACCCCAAAAAACAAACAGAAAAAAAATAACACTACGCATTAAATCTACTACAGCAATACTACCAGCATTTCAATGTACTGATTATAAACTGGACATGTTTGGTGTTTTTACAACTAAAACCAAAACAAGATAACCCCAAGAGATCAGGTCCCAGACAAGGATTCAAGATCAAAATTTCTCGTATTGAAATTTTAAAATGTACATTTTACACATCCGAACTGTTTGCAATTTTTACTTTGAGTTTAAAACAGAACGGCTTGAACACACTTGTGCTCAATAAAATTTTGAATCATTATTACCAATTCACTCTTATATATAAAAAATTCACAATATTTAGTAAGTTTTCTCTTAATGCTCAGTGTCCTTTTGCTTCCCTGCCCGCAGCTGAAACAAAAGATGTTTAAGACCAAGCTCTATCTCCGTTATTATTTTTTTTTTTTTTTACATTTATTATTCAAGTTGTATTAGTTTAAGGAGATGATGAATTCTCCCTTTTAGGATACAAATAGACAAGTTAAATTTGTAAGCTGTTATATACTTGGCTTCATGACACAAATGGCACTGAGGGTACACTGTAACTTCGGTCTTGCTTGACACTTTAAAATAAGACTTGGTCACTTTAAAATATGATCTGAAGAATTGTCTTTGGGACCTGTATTGAAGATGCATTTATTTTACACTGCTTCGTTAATAGAAAATGTAGGGCTAGGTTTTTATCTTCAAGGAAATATACTTTCAGAAACTGAGGAACACACAAACGAAAGAGAATCCACATGATAGTAACTCTTAGTGGGAAAAACGGCACTGTGCAATGACACTGAAAGAAGCAGTGCATGGGCATTAGAAGCTAGAAACTGTGTACCCATAACCTGAACATGTTCCAAAGTGTGATATTCAATGCTTCACAAAGGAAAAAAAAGATGCCACAGCTTATACAAAAGTATCTTCATAAAATTTTCACAAGTGTTAACATTATTTAAAAAAATAAAAGAGGATGCACAGGATCTCTCTGCATGCACAGGCAGTGCTAGTTGAGAACAAATTTAAGCAGGCACAGTGGAGATAGGACAAATACTTAAAACAGAAATGAAGAAGCTGTACACAAGTATCCCTAGATTTTACTTCAAAAGTTAGAGATGAAAAAAATGTCTGAGTGTGTACACATCAGCAATAACTTTCAATCCATACAGGTCTACTTATATTCGCTGCTCAGCTTATCTGTTCTGTGAGAACTCTATGCCTCTTTCTTTTTTTTTAATCAGAAATAGAATGTATTTCATTATCTCTGTAAGATATTAAGATTTTATAGGTTTGGATTTTGAAAGCAACGTTCTCAATTGAACATAAAAAGTAGTATAAAAGGGCTAACGAAACCCTAACAGTGCAAATCATTAGCAGAGAAAACCTGTGACAACCTCTTTTACACGCTGGCCTTTATAACACATGAAAACAGATAAAAATTTAGCCTTAGTTTACAATACAATCATTTTCCAAATCTGATTTTTCTTTTTTTTTTTTTTAAAGTACAAAATCTCATAAATCAGGTTTTCTGTTGTTCATATACAATCAATAAAGGCTAAATTCAAATTCTATATTTTACAAACAAGTCTGAAAAAGGAGGGAGTGAAGTACGGAGAATGTTCTGCGGATGTTCCTACTGGCCTCAAAAAAGTAGTGCTACAGATAACTGTGCAAAGAGAATACACTGTATAACAATTCCCTATTTCAAGGCATGAAAATGTCACGTTGGAGAAAAGAAAGAGGAAAGTTATTTGTAATGTATTAAAGAAAGGTGCAAATGCACCAATCACTGTGGAACAGTATACAAAGTATATTGGGCTCAGAATTGTGTCTGTTGATAGCACCTGGCTTTTACTATGTCTTTAGCAAATAATTAGATTTAAGATTATTAAGAAAAAAAAATCCCTGTTGGCCATACCTCACTCCTCTATATTCAGATTTTACAATTGTACAAGTTAGATTGAGGTTGCCCTCTAAAATGTATTTGACTACCTCCTGCCAGGGAGATGGATTCCATTTACAGGAGGCAGGAAAGGCAGCAAAAGCTCCAGTTGTGCAAAAAGTGAGAAGTGGTCAGAAGGGATGAGTGGATGTGGGCAACCACTTATATTGTTCTCTATTAACCAATGATGATCCAAAGGTCCAAGAATGCCAAGTATGTTTAGCTGAGGTTTAGAGTAGAAGATGTAATCAATAATACCCTGAAACAAGAGGGGAGAAAAGATTATTGTTAGTATTTATTCTTGTCTCAAGTTGTTATTCCAAACAAGAGATGAGCTCAGTGTTACAAGTAATGAAATATCCCATTCCTTCTCTATAGCACATCACAATTTAGATTTCTTCTTCCTATATCCAGTGAGATGCTCAATAGAGATTAGGAAAACAAAAGAAAAGGCCACCCTTTATCACTTGTGTGATGCTTTGGTGGGTTTCAGTTTCCAACCTCCAGAGCTTCAAATCATATTTTGCTGATTCTGAAGAGGAAAAAAACCATTGTTTTCCCTGGGCAACAGAGAGCTGAGACTTTCCCAGAAGCAACATGGATTATTTCCTTGCACTTGACAGCTTAAGTGACCCTGTCATTTAGCTTGGAGTATCAAAACACTAACTCTTAATGTTTACAGGGAAGGTTAAGAGCACCCCAACTCTTGCAAAGCTATTGCAAGTTATTAAAAAGAGCAAGATGGTTTCTAGGAGACTGAAGTATTGGGTATTCGAGTTTGCTATGTTTTAAGTATAAATTTAGTGAACTTAGCTAGACAGATTAACTTCTATAACAACTTCATAGAGCAAATCACATTAGTTACACTTGAAAATGGAAATTTTTTCCGAAATATAAGCAAGTCCTTACCTTGAAGTCAAATGTGTAATTTGTATAAGGCATTAGACCATTCTCATAGGCACTCTTCAACTTGAAACCATGTGTAATTCTTCCATTTGTTGTCCCATTTTTCCCATTACAGCTGAAGTTAGTAAGACTTTCATTGTATCTCAGTTCCTTAAAATCTTTGTGGTTTGTTTCCACTCCACCAGTGCTCAAGTATTCAACAACACCTGTGAGGAGATACATTACAAACAAGAAGGTATTAACAAACATTCAGCAAATAAGTGTGTGTAGGTACTTGAAGTCAGATATGCAACTTTAGGCTTTATATAACCAAAACCTTAACAATACTCAGTTACAATCAACAGTAGTTCTTTTAAAATACTGCAGGGCAATGTGTATCAAGAGCAAATGTCACCTAGAACAAGGAGACATACTTTGATTGGAACAAATGAAAAGGTTAATAAAGCATAGATTGGGAAGGGGAAGATTAAAAAAATCACAAGTAAAATTCCATCAGTGATAGTTACTGGCTGCCTCTTCTTGCTCTTATGCTCAGGTCCTGCCATTCAATGTTCTTCAGCTAAAGCATTGAAAAAAATCTTCTGAAGCACTACTTCAAAAGTTAACTTTAGAGAGGCTGCAAAGCCAAATTGATTAGATTTGTGTCACAGAAAACTATGATTGTGCCTCAATTTCAGAATAGCTATGTTAAAGTTCTGGAAGGTAAAAGAAGCAGTGAAGTTGTTCTGAAGACACAACCAGACACGTCAACTGGTCATAGTGAGTGATACTGGTCTTTCTGGGATCAAAAAAGAATCCCATTCCCATTACTGCTGAGCAATAGCTGCTCCTTAAAACCCTAACAGATGTTAAGAGTTGCCCAGATGAGACCAGAAGGAAGGGGACCAGGAATGGAGATGATTATATTTGACAACCAGCAGTAAGAAGGAGGGATGGCTGAGTACAGCACTTCAGCTGGGTGGGTACCTGAACTAGAAAGGTGGCAGTCACTGAATGTTCTTTTCCTGTACTTTATAAAGTTGCCACCAAGTCAAGAAACAAAGTCCCCTTCTGAAGGGGATGTAGTTCTAAAACATGACAGAAAATGATTGTACGGTAGTACATTTAAAGACCAAAAATTATCTTTTCACACTTAAAATTAAGAAAACTGAATTATCAGCAACACACTCATGTTTCCAGTTATTTTTGGAAGATATTTTAAAATACAGGAACAAAGACGGAACAAAATCACAGTGGAAATGTTTCAGAAAGACTAGACACAGGTCTGCTACAGCACAGGCAATAAAGTCACTCACAAATAGAACAGTTCTCTCCTCCTCCTCTTCCCTTAGCACCTCTAGAGCTTATCAATCAATGCAGTCTCTAAATTGAAAAATTTCTAATTGTTACACACTTGAAACAATCTAAAGAATAAGAAATAGAGCTCTTACCAGAGTCTGGTAGAGAATTGAGATCTGCACACAGTACAAGTGGAATGGTTCCAAGTTCTCCCGAAACACCAGGTTTGAGACTACGAGAAGCTTTATCAATAATGTTCTTTACCTCGGACAGGAACATCATAGTCTGAACCAGCTTCACATCAGAATAATCTGGGTCCCAATGCATATGTGCATTAGCTACAAGAACTAGCTGCTTTTCCATCCCAAGATGTGGTTTTCCAGCTAAAATTTAAAATCAGTTAGTTATTTAAAATCAGTCAGTGACAGAAAACACTATTACATTAATTTAAACAAAACATTTAAGGGGACAAACCAATAAAATACCAGTATGACTTCAAGAGGGTTAATACCATTTGAATGAAGAGGGTCAGGTAACTCCTCTTACATTTAGCAAGTGTTTTAGTTGATATAAAGCATTAGGAATATTTCACATTCAAGACCATTAACAAACTGTCTTGGTACATGTAATGCTTTTGTATTCACTGAAAATTAACATAAGTAACAGATAATCCTAATTACTGACAAATAGTGTTTTTCTAAAAAATTACAGCAGCTTTCCTCAGGCTATGATAGCAAACAGGCTTTGTTCATAACTTATTAGGCAGCAAGCTCTGAATTCTAAGTTATCCACATTCTAAGTTACCTCTCTTGCTAGAAGTGTTTCTTAAAAGGCTTGTTTGCTATAATCTGAATTAATAAAATTACATTTGGATAAATATAACACAGGTTGAGTAGGTTCCCACTGTGATACTTACACTGCCAATTTATATTTCCTAAATTAAGACTGACAGGGCAGAACAAACAGGTTGTATAAGCATGACAGTAAAGAAAATAAGTTAAAATGATGGAGATACACGATCCAGAAACACACAACTGACACTATCTGATTCTTTGATACTTGTGCATAATTTTAAGAAAGAAACCCCAAAACCAAACAACAAAAATTACTCAAACTCAAGCTTTTATATATTTTTCCCTTAAAAATACAAGTGGAAAAAAAACCCCAACCTCCTTATTTAAGCAATATTACTTGTCCCCAAAATCCTCTTTGGAAATAAATTCATCTGAGCACACAATCTGCAAAGCTAAATTCACCTGCAGAATCTCGTTTCTCCTGTTTATTATAACAAGAGTAATTTTTTTTTCATTTACAAAATACCATCCATTTAAAAAAACACATGAAATGGGACTTACATGACATTTCTATCAATTCCTTTCGCAGTTCTAACAGAACAGCAACTCCAATGTTGTCTTTCGTCATAACTCTGTTCAGCATAGCCTCTGAACCTTCTGAGTTTGCCATTGCAAGTTGATTGAATTCAACAGTATGCTTTTGAACCAAAGTAAATCTGAAAGAAAAACATCATATGGAATTTTTTTCAGCAGCCAAATACAGTTGGAAATATTATCAGTAATTCTCCTTTTAATTAAAGCTCAAACACATTTATGATGTGAAAGTCTCAGCCAGTCACATAATTTCATAAAATCCTACAAAGAAATCAAGTGATACAGTTTTCCCAGCAATTTTCATGTAATTTATAGTTCTTCAGTTACAATTATAAGATTTTTTTGAAAGAGAGAGAGAGATATTTTAGAAATCAATCAGTTCGTGCTGCAGCTCCTAAATGATCAGGGTTTTTTACAGAAGTGTGCAGTGATACCTTGTTATTTGCTTTACTGAAGGCTAATGTACCAAAAAGTCAATGTTATCTGAGGCCTTATTTCAGCAATTTGGAGAATTATAAACTCCTTTACTAATAAAGAAACAAAAGGCAAGAAGGCTTCGTTTTTCATTATTTCCTTCATTTTCTATCATTACTATTGAGTGGTTGGGACACCCACACTCAACAAGTGAAGGATAATTCAGGGAACTCTCAACCAGCAATGCTCAAATAGAATGAAATCTCATTCAACTCAGTATTTCAAGGTTAAATTCTTTATTGCTTGTTCCACACAGAGTGTTCTCTCTCATATAGACCAGTCTTTCCAGGGGTAGAGATGCTCTGTATGGAACCCTGACTGGCTACAAAGGACAGGTAAAGCCCAACTGTTTGAACTAGAGACCAACCTGAGAAATTATGTAAAAGACAGCAAGATACAACAGAAGGCTTAGCAAACCACATCACTTACTTCTCTGTTTTGAAAAATATTGCACAACCATCAACATGTTTTCTTTCCTGTTCTGACATTGTCCTAGCTCTAGATTTTGGACTGAAGAATCCATTATAGCCACGTTCTTTCAATTCTACCAGGAAAAAACTGTAGTACTGCTCTGTTTCAACCTCCTGTAAAATTAAGGCAGCACAGCATGAACGTTACTATTAGCAAAATATAGAAGACAGATATTATTTAGACTCTTCAGAAGTGTAAATCACTTTCAAATTAGATTTAAGGGGGAAAAAAATCTAAGAATTAAGAACATCAGAAAATGCAAATTCAAGAGCAATATCCTTATTTTAAGAAAATATAAATGAATTTCTGTAATCCCTGGAGTTATGATTATCTCAAGCCTCTTATTTGAAAATGTGTCAATTACAGCCCCACATACACACACAGGCACAAAGACATCCCCACGAACATTGCTTTGATCAGGGGCTGCTGGTTCCCATTCCAACTGCGGGGGCTGAGAGCCTTCTTTTGATGTCAAGCAACAAATAATGCTCTAAACATCACTTCTTTTTCTTTTGTTTGCAGAAGGTTTTGAAAACAGACTATTTACTATAAATACACAATGTGAAGGAAACAGCACATGGGAAGAGAAAAAGAAAAGAAATAATGGTGTATTTTTTTTACCTGCAGACTTATGATGTCAGCATTGCAGCTCAGTATTTCCTGCATAATGGCTTTTTTTCTGTATTCCCAGTTCAAGGCCCAGGATGGACAATAGCCATACAGCTGCCGGGTGGCATATTTGTCACAGAGGACGTTGTAACACATGACAGAGAACAAGGCTGCAGAACAATAATTATACTTACATACTGATAGATTAAAAAAAAAAAAATTATGTTTTTGCCTTTTGTCTTCTGTGAATTTATCAATTCACGCTTCATTTGTTTCAACCAAAACACAGCATGTGTATCTGTGCTAAAAAAATTGTTAGTTCTTCTAGGGAGACAAATTACATGTTTGGACTTATGGCAGCTGTCTTCTAGCATTTAATTAGGAAACAAACACCCCCCCTTGATATGGTTAACACAGTGAAGAGCAGAAAAATGTGTTTGATGCTAAGTGGTGCTGTTCTGTGAAAAACCCAAAACAAAGTAAGTGTATTTGAACACTTGAACTTGACAGCTACACAAAGGTCTGCAAGCCTACAATTAGATTCTTTAAAATCTACCTTAATTATTGCCACCACAAACTGTAACAGATCCACAGGCAGGGTGAGAATCCTTTCACAAAAAGAAAAAGTGCAGACAAATTAACCCCTCAAGTATTTTCACCTCAAAAAGCCTGAGCCTTTTCACCTCACTCAGGCATAGGACAAGAAATATTTCCTTTCTGTATTGATTTGAAACAGGAGTAATAATGAGACAGGCTGAGGCAACTTGACAGGTAATCCTATAGCATGGCCTTGGGGGGTTGCTTTTTTTTGTTTGTTTTTTACATTTGTTTGTTTCTAAAAAAAACACTTTAAAAATTTATAGTACAACAATGAGATACCTGGAAGCTCCTCTCAAATGCAGAAAACAGAAACAAGACCATTATTTGAAGATATAGAGAATTGAGGGAAAAAATCTTGGGCTGACAGGTGCCAAAGTCTAGCATTTTGAAAACAAATAAATAGGTGACAGCTATCTAAAACAGAAGCTGCATTAATATCATGATCTTTGAAGCAATCACCTTAATAATGGGAGAATTATCAGTCCTGAAAGAAGAGACACTGCAATAATTGAGAAATATGCTAAGATTTCTGGTGTGCAGACAAATAGAAAAGACTGTATTTTAAACAATTTATGCAGGGAAAAAAAAATGTAAAGAATAAACATGACCTGAATCCCAACAGCAGGAAAAATACTGAATCAAGGATGGTAGCCTGGTTACATTCTACAATTCTACATTTTTTGGAAATCATGCTCAAATGCCTCCATTTTTTTATTCTTCAATAAATGTTAAATTAAGCCTGCTATAATTCCACCATTTAACTAATTGTGGACAACAGTTTCAATTCCTTTGAGGGGGACATTAATTAAAAATAAATTACTTTAGAGTAAAAGATGGGTAAATCTGGAACAGGTGTTCCAATTGGGATAGAATGACTTCAGCGGCTGGTCAGCACCACAGAGATGATTGGTTAATTTAGGCAATAACTTCTTTTCCAGTAAAGATCAACAGCTTTTATTAAAAGGAAGATAGAAGAAATAAGAAATCCTTGAAGTGTTACAGTACCTGTTGGTCTTGTACGGTCTGGTTCTTGCAACATAATCCAGGATCTTGGAGGTGGCTGTTCTGTCGAAACTATGGGAACATTTTAAAATAGAGATACAACAAGTGATAATCACATTTATTTTACATAGCAGAAATAAATGTTTTAAGAATGATCACTTACTTCTTTTTGCAGTACCTGCCAAATTATCAAGCAAATAGTTCAGTAGCCGTCGTGTCCCGTCTGGTTCCTGATACAGGTTCAGAATATCCTGTGTAAGTGGGTTTCCTACAAACCAATTCACAGGAATATTGAATAAAATATACAGAACTATTGCAGACTTGCATATCAGTGCTGAAAGCTGATATCTTGGAGACAAGATCTACTATGAACTACTTTGGGATTTTAGATCTCAGGTCTTCAATACCACAAAACCCTGGATGTGTGGACAGTCCTAGTGAAGTTTAACAACAATCCCTGCTGAGGCACTGAGCATCCCAAAGGGAGTCCTTGGACTAAGGGCAGTAAAGAACTTGTGTGGTACAACAGGCAGAGCTGATGAGCACAAACACAGGAGCCACCTTTGCTCAGTGAGAAAGATCCACCAGCAGTTGATCTGACAGTCAGATCTCAACAGAGACTGCCATCTGCCAAACGTAAGCAGATTGCAGAAGTTGTCATGGACAACACAGGCTGCAAGTGCCCAGTTTTAAGGGGGAGATAGACATGATTTTTGAGACTTAACAGTGTTTAGAGGTATTATATCTCAGTGCTTCTGATTTTGTAACTCAAAATTCCCCAAGGTCAGCAATTTTGTTACTAGAATCCATAAAGTTCAGAGGGGAAAAAAAAAGGGAAAATACTTAAATTGCTGCTTGCATAAACAGCACAGAACCCTGCAGCTGTACAAAGGATGTTCCCTTTCTGGCTGGAGATGTACCATAGTTAACCACAGACTATTTCTTAGTTAAAGCAGAACTGCATTCAACCCCCATACAAGCAACAGAAAGCTTCTGCGTACTCTGCAAAAAGAAAAGGAAACCTCTTTCTATGGGCACTGCTCTGCCAAACCTGTTATTTTTCTAAATAATCCCTAAGTAACAGTATTTATAAAAGTGGAGTGAGCAGCTACATCTGGGATTGCTAATCAGTAACATTTTATGAACCAGAAGACTACAGCCATTACAGCTCAGCAGCAGTATCACTAAACAAGCACAGATACCAAGAAAAAAACAGCAATACCTTTCAGACCCAAAGTCTGTAACTGGAACAGTTTTCCCAGCTCAAAAGGTAAAACTCGTAACAGGTTGTTATTTAAATGTAGTTCCCTGTAGACAGAGCAAGAATCACATGGGTCTGAAAACAGAGCAACGTTTATCTGCAGCAGTACAAGAACTGAACTAAAAGAGAATCAATATAGCAGCAAACCACAATATTGAAAACTTCAGAGACTAAACAGCAGTGGTTAGGGAAATCCTGCTGGACTCAGACACACACCCAGACAAAACACATTATGTTGAAGTACAGAGGCAAGGAGCTGTTTGGAGAGTTTATCTTAAACAGTCAGACATTTTGTGAACATTAGCAGTAATTAAACACAATCATATCTACAAGTGATGATGCAGTAATAGCTCAGACAAACCAGACCATGAAACAGGTCAGCTGTGATTAAGAAATAAAGGGAAATTATATCCCTGAAACCAAATTAAAAAACCCAGGATCATGGCAGTATGATTACAGCTATGGCATTACCATGAAGTAGTCATCTACAGCAGTAATTTTCTGTTGGTTTGGGTGGTTTTCTTTTCATAATTTCAGTGGTAAGACAAAATACGTGCTTTGTAACTCACAAAACCAATATACAGACAGGAACAGAATTCATGTCCTGAATTCTGATAATCCAACAAACTGGGCAGAGAAAATAGACTTTTCATTTTCCTAAATGAATTCTCACTAAGCAGTGAAGACTTTCACAGAATCAATCAGTATAAAGTTGCTGCTCCAAAGTGTTTAGAACTTGGTGCCTAGACACTTGACAAGTATTTCTGGGCAACAAAAAGAAAATTACAAAAGGAATCCTGGAGGGAATTAATTAACCTGGAAGTGTTAATTTAACTCTTGTTGATTTCTACAGAACAGGATTTGAGGATTTCAATGTCTTTCTTGTCATAAGCAGCCCAGAACTAACCCCAGGATTTGGGGTGCAGCATCTGCAATGCCCAGCACAGGGGACAGTCACTGCCTGGTCCTGGTGCCACATTATTGCTGATGCAGGACAGGTGCCATCAGCATTCTCAGCCATCTGGGCACACCTGGCTCATGTTCAGCTGCTGTTGATCACCCCCACCAGGTCCTTTTCCACCAGGCAGCCTCCCAGACACTGTTCCCCCAAACTGGAGCACTGCTGGGCAGTGACCCAAGTGCAAGACCCAGCACTTCACCTGACTGACCCTCACACCACTGGCCCTGGCCCATGGATTCAGCCTGTCCAGATCCCTCTGCAGAGCCTTCCTGCCCTCCAGCACATCAACCCTTCCACCCAGCTCTCTGTCAGCTGCAAATGTACTGGGGGTGCACTCAAGTTCATTCAAGCATATCAAGAGAATCTGTTTTACAGCTGAGCTTTCCAAGATAACATGCTACACTGTTTATTTTTCTTCTCCTTTTCCTGCAAAGATCAGAAATCCTACTGCTCTGACATCTTTTTTCAACTACTTGCAGTAAAAAGGGAGATGAAAGGAGTCTTGGGTGAGTTCTACAGTACAGACCAAACCCAGAGCTCCAGATGTGGGAGCTGGGAGAGCTGTTATCAGTTCTCAGTGTTGAGAGCACAAATTATTTTTGTGGCTTGGGATAACAGCAATGCCCAGGGCTGAATTACCGTTAGTTTGAACAACTTCCCAGAATCCAAGGGAAGTGTCTGCAGCAAGAGCCAGCCTGGAATACAAAACCCTGGCCCAGCTGGGACTGCAATGTGCTCTCACATAGGATATGCTTATGGGTTTTTCTTCACTTTCACTACAGTGAAAAAAAACCATGGAGCAGCTGCAATTCCTGAGGAGCACAGTGGGTTCATGCACAACTTTTCACTTCTAGAGATCTGGACTCAAGTTCTGTGTTTTGGTCATAAATAGAAAGCTTATGTGATCCTAAACCTTAGCTACTACACATTTCACATTTACAAGATTTACCCTTCTCTGCTCAGAAGAAACGTAGGACTTACAAGAGCTGAAGCTTCACAAAATCAGCCAGAATAAATCAGAAGTGTTGGGAAGAAGGCATAATGACTTGACATTACTGATGACTCTGCAGTGCTAAGCTATCTCCATGTCACAAGTGTTACATTTACAAAAAAGTTTTAAAAAGAAAAAGACTGAAAGGAGGCTAATGAAGGACAAAGATGAATTTGAGATTATTCCAGTAAATTTAGGGTCGCTAGCTCACAAAAGCAAGAAGCTGAATAAAGAAGGGAAAAAACCTGTTACTAACAACTGCTTTTAATTGAAATAGTAATGCGAAGAACTAGAGCTTAGGACAGACTCCTCTCCAGTTGAAAGCAACTATACAACACGTTACAAAACAGAGCTGCCAATTATGCTTCAAAAAGCAAGGTCCCTTTGCTCAGCCTCCAAGGTTGAGACTTGAACTGCTCTGGAATTTGAGCTTTTAGTACCAATTTAATCAGCTAGTTTAATCCTCTCCAACAGAGCAGACTTTTCTAAAGGGGAGGAAAATGCAATGACAGATATTTCTATGTGCAAACTTGCTTTGCTTCCAGTTTCATGAAAGCTGTGCTGGCAGTCCATTTCTCTACCATTGTCTTTACTTCTAATAACATTCTTGTTGCTTTCAGACTCTGTATTTTCTGGATTTGAGAAAGCTGTTCAGAAATATCTTCAAAATTACAAGCAATGAAGGCAATTACTGGCAGCTGTCTAATAAACCTAAGATAAGGTTCTTCCTTTGGGTCAAGGGCAAAAGATGGGCGCCTGTAAATATTTACTCTTCTATAAATAATTTATATATTCATGTAACAGTGTTTTCATAAAGTAAAATGCTGCAGTCTTAAGTATAATCTAAATAGGCATCATTATTCATTGCACTTCCAAATGGAGTTTTCATTCCACGCTAACTTTGTAGATTTTGGCATTACAAAATTGAAGGGAAAAAAACCCTTGAAAAGCTGTGATTAGAACCTTTTCTTCTCCTCCTCAGTTTGCACAGGAATGTAGTTACATCACAGCAAGGTGGGGAGGAGATGATACTAGACATGTTGCAATTGTTATACAATAAACAGAGCAAGAACTATGGTTAAGTATAATTACTATATATGAATAAAGAGGAGAACATTGTAGTTAACATGATTTTAAGCATTTAATCTGATCTTTTTCCTACCTTACTATGACTTAAAAGCAATTTTTTTTGGTGCTTCACTTACTCTTTGAGACAAACAACACATAGAAGATTTGTAAAACAATCTGGAAGGAAATGCCTGAGAGGAAACCTGACTTGGGAAAATATAAAATGGGTGATTGCCATCAAACCAAGCACTTCTGAGGCTCATTCTATGCTGTCATACATCAGAACAGGAGATCACAGAAAAGCCAGTACTGCTATAGCTGCACAGCCCACGGCAAGTATTCAGGGAGGCAGATAAGATGGGAGGAAAGGGGAATTTACTTAGGCTGAAATTTGAACTGCTGCTGCAAAGATAATAAAAGACCAATTTTAACTCCCATTAGGATTTACATACCTGAGTGACACCATGTTTCCGAGCTCTGCTGGTAAACTGCGAATTTTATTAGAGGACAAGTCCAGATATACCAGATTGTGAAGCTTGGCAATGTCTGAAGGAATACGGGATAAGGAATTGTCACTGAGATGCAAAGCTGTCAAATGGGTCAGTGTCCACAACGATGAACTCAAGCTTCTCACTTTCCCTTTGGAAGAAAGGTACAAGAAAAAAACAGAAAATTTAAAATACATAGATTTGGCAATAATAACACATTTTCCATGTATGTTCAGGGCAGGGGAATTTGAGAGGGAGTTTTGCTTGTTGGTTTTTTGTGGGGTTTATTATTATTATTTTATTCAATATAAATTCCATTAATCACTGATCCTATAGATGAAAAAATTGTCAATGTGTGAGAAAATGCAAGATACTGCCAAGGATTCTTGAGGTTGTTTTTCCCAATCCATACTTAGGGCTTAAACATCTGTCTTTATCTAGTTCCATACAAGACAAAACATGTTAACTAGCTGACCATGAATTTGTCATTAACAGAGGTGTAAGAAACAGATTATAGTTCTTGTCTGAGATGAAAGACAGTGCTTTGGTTCATCCCTTATTTCTACACATCTTTCAAACCAAAAATCTTTACTCTATGGCATTAATCCAGCCAAGAACAGATAGAAACACTATATTTAGGGTGATTAAGATGCTTAGTTGAGAACATGGATTTCCATCTGGCATTCAACTAAAAGCTGTATCAACTATTGCCAGATATTTTAAAAAGGTATGATTTTTTTTGTATAAACTGAAGGGTGGAAACATGGATTTGTGTGACAGAATCAAGATTTTTAAACTGCCACATGCAAGGAATGTGAGATATCATCATCAGGTCTCAAAATATTTCTTTTCTCCAAGATTTTTTTCCTCCAGGGGTAAACCCTTTTTCTTTTACATAAATCATCTCACTGTACCAAAATGCATTAGGAGTACCAGCACCAGTTTCTCCAAGGCAAAAAGTTAGTTGGAACAACTTTAAAATCCCCACTGTGACTCATCAAGGTTAACAGTCTGGTTAATATTATACCAACACATACAGTTCGTAGTTCCTTTCCTTATATGATTTTCTCCAAAATAAGAATTCATATTTAGTGTCCAGGGAAAGTTACACTGAGACAAATGCATCTGGGACTCAGTCCCAGGCAGCAAAATGTTTAATACTGGTATAATTTCCAGTGAATTATAATAAAACAAGGAGCATAAAAAAGCCTGTAGTGAAAAAACATGATTTAAATGAGATCAGTTAAAACATTTGTGGCCTTCTGTATTATGTGACCAAACATTTTGCAAGGAAAGGACAGCGTGAACATTAATGAAACAAAAACACTGCACATTTTATTTTGCAAGGCAAATGCATACAGTTCTTAAGGGATTGATGCTCCTCTAATGCTCATTAAGAAATCTTTTGAACGGTTTTAAATACAAATCAATAGTTCTTTGCATTTTAAAACTGAATTAGCACCTCTTCCCCACCCCCAATGCATACAGGTGACTGTGATCACAGAAAGCCTTGTAGCTGAAAGGATTTCCAATCAACATCCCTGATCCAGGCTCTGCACTCCAGCACCTCCCTTGGCGGGAATCAGTCTATAGTGAGATTACCAGGCATGAAAGGAAAGAGCCATCACTTAATGCACTTCCTATGCAGAGCAGCAGATGTCCAAGAGGATTCCAAGCCTAATGCTGATATATAATGCTGATTCCTGAAGCAGCATTTAACTGGGTTTCTGCATCTGTAACCTTCAGTAAAGAATACTATTCACATGGTGAGGCATGTGGTGCTGGAAGCAAGGCACAGATTCAGTGAACTGGATAGAAATATTCTTCACAATTTCAAGAACTGTTTGTTTAGTCCTTCTTCCATAAATTTCTCTACTAAACAGTCATTTATAAATTCCACACGGAAATTTTTGCAGTTGCTTGAAGAACCTCCATATTTACACAAAATTACAGCCTAAGTTTAAAACATCACAAAATAGTTCTATAATTCTTAAAATACTTGCTTGAATTTCCTTGTAAACACACTTTTTGTAACAAACCTAGGATTTACTCTACAAATCAAGAGACTGGTTGACCAGTTGACATACATGCTTATGAATTCCAAGTATTAGCTTGTTTTTTAGAAAAGGTTCAGTCCAACAGTATCTCAAAGCCTGCACAAATTGTGGAGGTTTTGGTGTTTGTCTTTAATCTTAGGGAGAACACAAAATTTACAACTGCTTCCAAACAGAAAACTTTTGTTTCATGGACTAATACCTCATTGTTACATTACCTACAGTAAGAACATGCCACTACAGATCAACCCCAACTTCACCCTCTTCTCTTTGACAAATTAGATCTTAAATTCATGCTCTCCCTCACTTCATCTTAAAACACAAAGAGCTCACATCCATCTCCTCACCTTGACAACTTTCCTACACATGAGGATTTCCCACTTGCCCCACCTTACCCCTCCTACAGCTCCCTGGGTTATCCCAGCCCAAGCTTTTCTCTCCACATGCCCCTCAGCTGGCAGCTGCTATCCTGGTGTTCTGCTGGCTCACTTCAACTCCACCCCAAACTTGTCCAAGCCCTCACTACTTGCAGTGAGTTCATAACTCAGGACCATGCCTCAGTTTCTTACCACTTATTTCCAACTCTGCCCAGTGTGATTTCTTTCCATTGGCTGCTTCCTCTGAGGACATAATTGTGTACATCCTCCGTGGATCAGGTGGATCGTACTTTTCCTTGGGCATTCCTGTTGAAACCAAAAGGCAAGTGATGAACTGAGATATTATATACTGAGAATTCTTTAGAAAGTAATTCCCATTTCAGTTAAATTTCACATTAGACTTTTGCACCAAATACTTTTCAAAGCTGCAGATAATGTGCCCATTTACAAATGTTGCTGAATGGGAAACACTGCTATAAAACAGAAAAACAGAGATTCCTACTGCTCCTAAAATGGCAGACAACAGCCTACCCCCACCACCCACAATAATCTACCAGAATCTGCAAGGCAGTTTAAAATTTGTGTCCCACGACCTTCCAAGGCTATGTTGTGCATCTCTCAAAACAGACACATCACACTGCAGGCTCTTGTTTCTTCAACAATGAAACTTCAAAAAGGGGTGACCACCACCACCACTGGGATCTCTCTCATACTCCTAGAGAACACATTTGCTAATAACTCTGATTACCGATCAGTTCCAGGTTTACTGCAATTCCCAACATTTTACACAAATCACCATCAAGAAAAGAATTAAAGCTTCAAAATTCAAATCCTCAATTCTTTAAATCTGCAGTGATAGGTTTTAATCCAACCTTCACCCTACTCTCTGCAATCTGAAAATATTGCACCCAAGGTAGATATTTCTATCACTTTCTTCAGCCAGGCATTTAATACTGAAATTTAACTTCATTTTTCTCATTCTTTTTCACATCATTCATGGTAAATTCTTCTAGGTTCTTTTTACCATATTCAATCATGTACCATGACAGAGAAGCAAACATTCTTCTCCAACAAACAACAAGCTATATATCTATTTATACGAAACAGAGAAATTAAACAATGCTGGCTCAACTCACACTTAAAAACACATTACAAGCAATACTATGCAATTATACACCAAAACATATTACAGCAATATTATAATAGTACCCAAACCCACTCAATAAGCAAGCAGCTATACTGGTCAAATTTCTAAGGACATCTTCCTACCAAGTCTTTTAAGGCTATCTCATGTTTTTCATTTCCTGGAACAAACTGAAAAATGTTGTCGTTATATAAAACAATCAGAGAATAACTCCTAGTAAATAAGACTATAAACCAGACTCATGATCTGTTTACTGATTTTACTGAAAAAAAGTTTATTCTGCATGCTAAACAAAACAACAGAAATCCACCAAAATCTTTCTGATAACTATGCACATTAATTAAAATAAAGCTTCTAGGTATCACATGCTTACTTTAACATAACACCTCTTTTACTAAGTAACACTTCTCCTCCCCTTTCCCACTCCCACTACTGGTCAAAACCAGATTTCTGCAGTGAGAAGAAATTCCCCTTTAAGAAGTGAATTGTGGGTAAAAGGATCAGATTATAAATAGCAGCTGGGTGAGGCTCCTTCCAGAGCCAAGGCATTTGAGTACCCAGGGTGCAGGGAGTCACCAAGTGTAACACTTTTTTCCATCAAACTTCACTAATTAAACGAGAGGAGAGCAGATTATAATCTCCAGAAAGGTAAAAGCCTAACTTCTCCCTGCAGTAACTATGCAACTGGTGCAAAAATGCATATTGGAGTAATGTACAGAGCATCTTTTCCCAAATTTCTATTTATAATTATACATAATTCACAAAGACCACGTAGGAATGCTCCAGCTTGTCAGGAAACATTTACCTTCCTCAGACGTTTGCTGCCTTCTCTTCCTGCCGCTCCCTGAATTAATAAATATGTTCCAATTTTTTGAGAAGCAGGTATAGCAAAGACAGAAATCTCATTCAGTACAGAAACACGAATGCTCCCCAGAGCACACTCAATCACATGCACTAATTAACAGCTTTGCTGGTACCAGCAGTGTATCACTGCTCACTGCTAGAAGAGGATGACATACTTTTCCAGTGGGTTTTGTTAATGTACACTAAAACAATTAGAGATTTAAGAATTTGAGGGTTTAACACTGGATTGTGGTGATCCTGCACTCCCAGTCGCTCCATGGCACCACCCTCTCTCTCTCAACAGTTCCTGCACTCGATGGTTTTCCCTCTCTCACTGCTGCATTTCTCAGAGGATGAATCCCTGCTGTTTAGGATTACCAGGTGCCAAAAAAGCAGCAAATGCTTGAGAGCCTCCTGGCTGAAGGAGCTGCTGCTGCCTGAGAGCATCACTGCCACCAGTCTCATCTAGGACACTGTCACACCAGGCATTAGCACATCTTTCATCTATCACCCAGAACTCAAAATTTCTCAAGAACTGACGGGAAGGATAAATTTGGGTTATATTTCGCAGTACAGCATAAAATACAAGCACAACACCTTGAATTGCATTTCAAAACTTCACAGCATGGAGTAGTTCAAGAAAATCAGTCTCTTTTACTGTCTCCTTTCTCCACCTCCCCAAATCCAAATTTAGCACCTGCTGAGCTGCTACAGTAAAACATAAAAGCTGAGGTAAACATCAGATTAAGTGATAGAGTTTTGTCAGACTAAAGCAATTTTTAGTAAGACCCATAAAATAGTGTTGAATATCCTTAGAACCATTGATAACTGCAGCTTTTAACAATCATCATGGTAATTTTCAGAAGAGCTTATACCACCTGTAATTTTCACTTACACCAACACAGATGGTGAAGCACCATTAATGTTAGGTTCTTATTGCATACAGTAAATCAATCTGTAAGGAGAAAATCTTTGTAAGAAAGATATGACATGGATTCCCGGAACATGCTCCAGATTACATAGATTTAATGAAAAGGACATGAAAATATATTTGAATGCAGATGAAATTGTTTACTATCTTGGATCAGGTTATTAAAATTATCATTTTAATAGCTGTAGAAACAGAAGATCTTGAGAGTTATACTGGGTGCGGCTGCCCACTCCCACCGTGGGTCACTCAGCACTCGCACAGAATTAACAACCCTTACCCCAAAGAAACTGAGCCAAGCAAGGCCAATGAGGCCAACAGTGCACAGGGTCTGACATAGGGAATTAGAGCTCAAGCCTCCAGTGCAGACACTGCTTTAAGCCCTTGTTTGTACCAAGGGTGCTGAGTGACAGCCATTGGGACAGGGTGAGGGACAGCAGGGACCAACAGCCCCTTCAGGAAGGGTGACAGGGATCAAGAAGAGAAGGAAAAATCCCAAATGTTGTTATGTCGAGGGAGGGCAACCTGCTGGAAAAGAGCTGACAAAGCTGGCTACTGCAGCAGGTGGGGGATGGAGCTCTGGCTTCCCTCAGAACAGACCACTGGAGACAAAGCCAAATGTCCCCAGGTCGAGCTGCACCTGCCCCGACTGCTGCCTGTCTCTCCAGATGACAGCCATGACTGCAGCCAGGCTGGGCCTGGGGCTGTCCTGGACAATGACAGTGCCATCAATGGCACCAGCAGCTCCAGGACACAGCACCAGGGCCACACAGGGCACCACGGCAGGAGGAGCTGGTGGCCTAGAAAAGGACTTCCTGGAGGCCAAGCTGGTTTAGATACACTGATCCCTGGAGAACAAAGGGAATTGAGCTCATTGCCTTTCAAGGTGTTTGGAATAAGTGTCCTTGGCTATGGAGACGTGCAAAGTGGAAGCTGGATGCTCCAGGTGACCATGGAAACTGCCAGTAAATAATGTCTTCAAAATGGAGAAATGAGTCTGCTCTGAGTGACAGGCCAGGAAAGATGATGACTTTTCTCTTTTTCCTGTTCTATCCTTCTGCCATTTTTATGAAATTGGAAGATGGCGAGGAAGAAGATTTAAACAGAATAAGTAGGTGAGCAGATACTTTGAGATTAAGGTTTTTGGGGTTTTTTAAGCACTCCAATACTATAGCAATTCTTCATTTCCTGATATGCTTTCTACAATACCATGATAAATTTTAACTAAAACTATGTGATAATTCCTGTAGGCCAAGTACAGTCTTTCATGCTATTACTAGATATGTAGATATCAAGTTTGTGCATGAAACATCATCTTTAAATTAGGAAAAGAAAACTTGAATTCTAGAACTGTGCAGAAAATGATGAACAAGTAAGAGCAACATGGTGTTCAGACATAATTTCAAATGATCCAATCAACTATTCAGAAATAACTCCTTCCATATGAACTATCTATAAAACCCATTTACAAACCTGGGAGTACCTATAGAAATATTTCAAGATCACAATGCTGAAGCATTACAACTCTGCTTCTGAAACTTTCCTAACACATGCTGGTGACTTCTTTTGACTTCCCCTCCTTCTTGCTTTTACTTGTCACAAACACACTAATGCAGATCAGGAGATAGCAGGAAGGGAAAGTAAACAAAGTAGCACCACACCTGATCAAGTGCAGAATTACTCAAAATTTTTGCTACGTTAATTAAAAATTGTGAATAAACCATGCAAATCTAGATTTAATGAAGTAAGAAGTACCAAGACAATTGGACAGTATTTTCCATTTGTTGATGCAGTGCAGTATTACTTGCCAAATAAATTACTTTTCAACTGCTGAAAAGTAGCAGGACAGAAAGCAATCTATTAAGTTGTTCAAAGATTTCATAGGAAAACAATAGCACATATGAGAAACTTTTTTTCCCCTTTCTCTCTCCAAACCCTCAAATGGAAGCTCACCCCAGACCATTCTTTTGTAACCTTGTGCCTTTAACCCTGAAGCTCTTTTCCATGCAATCCAAAGTTTAACTTAAAAATGGGTTCCAATGACCTTCCTCACAAATACAAATGTTATTTAAATTGACTTGTCTGTTTTGAATCCAAAGTTAATTTAGGATCCTCCACACCCTCTACCACTTGCACTGTGGTTTTACAATGCATGAAGCAGAACTAAGCTGGTCCTGCTGCAGTTCCTCCTCCCCAGGACCCTGTACTTCCACTTCACTCTTGCATCAGCACCAACTTTTGTCTGATAACAAAGGAGCTGGTGAAGAGAATTAAACTGGCTAAAGGGGGAAGAGGAAAAAAATATATATTTGAGGGAGACTAGCTTCCTGTGTTATTATTCCTGTATAGCAGGAATGTATGTGTGGCTTTGCAGCTGTTAAAATCAGGACACCACCAAAATGGCACTTCTGGCCACCCTGACACAAAATCTCTTCTCCCATAGCAGGAAGCAAACTCTTGCATCCAGCTACCCTCAGCAGTTAAACAGTAACACTGAACAAAGTCTGAAATCCTAACTGAAGGCAAAGTACATTGCTTTTTAGATAACTTAAGGCTGTACCAGGTCTAGCAATGTATAGACTAATCAGATGTGTTACCCTGTATTGAAAGGGTTAATTTCTGCTGTTGAGCTTTATTAGAATTAACAGGAATTGCTGCTTTCAACTCCAGCAGTGACCATCTTCAAAGGGAACAGAAGTACCTCTAAAAGATAACTACTGTACTTTGAAAAAAATCTTTAATTTCATTTCATAGTGCTGTATTTCAGTTTTACTATAAATCTGCAGCTTTGCCCTTTCCTACTCAAAGACTTGCTACCCCTTCTTTAAAAAGTGGTTTTCCAAAATAAATCAAGCTTGCTGCTTTCCCTGTCCTGTCACTGGTGGGGCTTTACTCAGCAAGTCATGAATTTCTATGGGAACTTAATTACATTTCAGCTTGAAGTACAGGCAAATAAGCAACAACACTGTCCCTGGCCAGGATGACAAGGTGCAACATCTGGCACCTCCTCACTGAAAAGCTACAGCAGCTTGAACAGGGCTTATGAGAAAGGTCAGTCCCTGCAGAATTTACACATTTGACTTGATGAGTTGAGTCAATGACTGAATTTATCCTCAGCCTGTTCCATCCCTCGGCAACAAACTCCAGAGTGAGGTCAATACTAAAAACTGATGGAAAAATATTCATGGGCAAGATACCATGACGAGGAAAGGAAACAAATACCCAATACATCCCAGCTGAACCTCAAGTGCCCTGTGAAGTACATTGAATGTATTTCAGCTAAATTCTTATCTAAAATGATTTGGCACCACCCCATCCACCTAAAACTAGAGAATTGGATACTTTTTCTGTATCCTGATACTGTTCCTACAAAGCCTTCTAAATTTTATGTTATCTTATTTCTATAAATGTCAAATTCAAAACATACTAAATTAAAACTCCGTTTTTTAAAAAATAAATCTTAATATATGCCTGTAGTTTTGTATTTCCCAGCTACCAGCAGGTATACACCATATGGAAGAATTCTTGCATTCCGTTATGAAAATTAACTTGCTACATAATGCATATTTTGTTGCAATATATATTTGTATACAGTATATATTTGTTACACATATTTTATACAAAATGTATTTTGCTACAATATATTGTAATGTGCAACATAGCTGCAAAATATGCTTTTCTACAATACACAAGCAGATAAACCAAAGGCCAGGAAAGAAGGTGTGAGCCATCACCCAAAAGAAAAAAAAAATCTGAAAGAATTAAATCTACTTCAGTATTGAGAAATCCATATTACAGTACATCAGAACTAAAATCACAAAATTTCTGAGGCTGAATAAACAGAAATTTGAGGACTTGCTTATCTACTGAAATACAACCTTACATTTAACTTTGTAGGCATGAACCAGATCCCTCTATTGAAATATATACAAAGAAAACACCAGTGTTGCAAGAAACCACATATTTATTTTTTCCCTACTAGTAAGCTACTTCAAGGCAAATATCAAGTCTGTTGTGTAAACACCTATTATTTGTGGACTAGTACAAACACTCTTGGCATTTGATTTGAAAAAGGCTGTTCAAGTAATTTTTTTTTTACAGTAAGTATTTGGTACTAAAAAATAAGGCTAAATAAAATCCGATCGGGAAATCAGCTAAAGGCCAACACCTGAATTTTTCAGAACACATGCTGTAAGTTAAAAATTTCCTTTTGCCTAGTGTGGGGAGGGATGGCATGTACCAGCTGTGGGCACAGGCAGAACTGCAGCAGCACAAGGACAACTCCTGAAACACTCCCCCCTCCCAAGAGATTCAACTATAACGTGGGAAAGTGTCAAGATCCCTTTAACCCAATTTATAGCTTAATGTTGGAATAATCTAAATTAAAATTATAAAAAAAGCTGTTGAGTCAACATGAAGTCAATTGATTCATTCCAAGTACTTTTTCACTCACTAAGATCACATTTTAGTGGCTGTTAGCATATTAAGATTTAATGGCTTCATCAGGGATGTAATGCTTCTCCATCCTATCTTGAGGACTTCTAAAACTGTAATTTTACACGACTACCAATACAAACCCACGAGTTACCCTTCCTCTTTTTCAGACTTAAGATAATGCTGTGGGATGTGAACATGCATGTGAACATGTGTAATAATAAATACAAGATACTGATTAAGTCAATACCCATTAATTCATGTAAGTGTATCTGGAATATTACTAATCAGATGAGTTATTTGAATTTGCATATATAAGTTCTACAAGAGAAAACTCGGAAGCTGACAAATACTTTAATATTCTTTTAAAAATCTATAAAGTTGTTAAAGTTCAGCAAACCCCTTAATCTAGCCAAAGCTGACTAAAATGAAACATAACCCTCCTGAAACTCAGGCAAAGCATCCTGGTTCAGATGCCATAAATGTCAAAGGATTTACTTGCTGTCTTCAAATCAGGAAGGCTCCATTAGACTAGAAAGCACTGACTAGAACAGGCTTTAGATTTTGTGAAGTTCAAAACTCAGTCATTTCATGTTTTAAAGAAGAGCATATTAAATTTTCACCTGCAGGTATTTCAAATTTAATTAAGATTTCTTTGTCCTTCGTAACTACTTGTTTATGGAACCACAAACTGGCTGGTTCCAGCTGGCAGTGGCAAGCATAGGGAGGATGTAATTTTCCCAACTTCTACTTTTTTTACCCAAACCCTGCCTATTACAATTTCCCACAGATAAGCAATGTGCAGCCCTGTATTTTAATGGTGTATGTGTAATCCTCTAAACCTTGCACAGTGCAAAAAACTTGTTTACCATCATTTCATTAATGCGAAGAAGCAATTGCCACTGCCATGTTCAGCTGCTATAAAAACTAGTTTAGGTTCAGCAGAGAACTCTAAAATGGTCAGAATACAAAAGGCATGATTGAGGACAGAGGTCCTTGACTGCTCCATCTTCTAGACAGACCTCCAAGACAGACCTGTTTTATCAGACTCATGATAAAAAACCCTCAAATTCCCACCCCTTACACTGCACAACACATAATCATTAGAAATACCATGTTCAAATGTTCTCAGTGTTGCAAACATGGTCCAGATGATTAGAATAGTTCTTAATTATGAGAAATTGTATCTAATTATGGCTATAGTAAAAGGCTGCTGTATACAAAACAAACACTAACACAAAACCAAATTGCAAAGCAAAGACTGACCTTAACTGGTACCCCTGGAAGCACACTGGCTTGTTAATGAGTACTACACAACATTCAGCTTTTTGCACATTCTGTTAGTGTATTCTGAAATGCCAATATATTAAAGAGATGTCAGGTTCACTAATTACTTTAAGAATTTAAATAAATTGCACTGCATTACGGAATTGTATACTGTACGAGTCAGATGGAACCTAAAAGACCAGCTTTAAAAGGAAGAGTTGTGTTTTAAAACATTCAGCTTTATGTTTTGTAAATGGAGGCCGAAAGACCAAGGCTTAAAAACTTCACCTACAATGTCTCTAGAAAGCTGAGAATAGTCTTACACTCCAAAACATTAATATAATACCAACTCCCACTCCATTGGTTGTATCCAATCATATTTGACAATTTAGCTATGATTCTTTGCAATACATGGCACATAAATTCTTGTTTAGGGGACCTAGTGCAGAATTTCTTATCTTGGTCCAGCTCAGTAAGCTATTCTAAATACTGGAACTTGCACCAACACGTTCCTTACCACATTTTCCTTTGTGTGTCTGCAGAATGCTTACCACATTTCTGTTGTTTCATGGGGGGAAAACCAAAAGTCACCAAACAAAACACTATTTCTTAGTCTTACAACTGAACTAAGGAATAAGAGAGAACTCAGCTACTTTAAATGAAGTTTGGACATGAGCTCATTTTCAGCATTCCTGCAACAGAACTGGAGCTTGTCAAGAGATGTCAGTATCTAAATCTGAAAATCTTTGCCTGCCTAGAACACAATTTCTAGATACATAAATGCTTATTAGTATTAGTGTTGCTAAACTAACTGAAGGTCAGGATGTTACAGAACTCACAGCTGATGCTCTACCCATCTAGCCACATCCTGACAGCAAGGAAATTATTCACAGATTGGTTTTACTTCAAATTTAACCAACAAGTCTGAAAATGTTTTTCCACAACCACACTCTTGTGCAGCGAAACCAACTCAAGACTTCTTTCCTGTCCCCATGTTCCACTGCATCACCTCTCTCAGTTGTGTTGATGCAGCTGTTTGTGAGGTAATACCAAAAACCAACAATGATACTCAGCTAAGAAAGTGGGCTTTAGAGGTTGTGAGGGTTGGGTTTTTTAAATAATGGAGTATCACCACTCAGGCTGGTTCTGAGCATTACTCTGACAACAGCTGTACTGACATGGATGATGTGAATTTATACAGCAACCAAAGTAGCAGCTTTCCAAATTCTGCCACTGGAGAGCTCCTGACCTACTAAATCAGAAGAAGCCATGAGGTGATCTAGTCTACTGCTCCCTATACAGAGAGCACCTATGCCACAGCTGGCCATTGCAAATCTCCAGAGGTGGATCTTTCATCATGGTCCTCATCAAAATAGGATTCCTTACTAGTTTTAATTATTCTTTACATTTATTACTTGTTCCTAAAAGCTCTCAATCCTGGAATTACTCTGCAGATGAATTGTGATTAATACTGCACTGAAATTCCTCTTAATCTACAGGACCTTTGCTTCGTCAGACAAAGCTCCTCTATTGGGTGAGCAACTGTTAAAATTTCTTTAAAAGAGTATTTAAAAGTATTAATGGTCAGAGTGTGGCATAAAATTTCTCACTATTTTTTTTATTCAGCCATTATGATGCCATTTCCTTACTCTGACAGGTGATACACATCAGATCATACACAGCCAACTCTGGTGGTGTTCTAGTTTAATTTCAAGCTTTCTGTCTTTGTAGGTCCTGGCTAAACGTGGCCTTTGTTGCAAAATCACATGAAAGATCTGTCTCTGAAGCAAGTTTTTTCCTAATCCCTGACTTTGCAAACTGATCTATGCAGAGAGATACTTTTGTGGATAAGCATTTAAGTCAGATCAATGTGCAGGATCCACATCTCACCCATCAATACACTCCAAAATAGTTCAAGCAATAAAGCTGCATATTATTTGTAACGTGCAGGACATGACATTACTGTATATTCCTGGTCTCCTAACCATGGCAAGATGCTGCACCCTCATGATCCATCGCTAAAACTGCTTCAGCATGTTCTGGAAAACCCCAGTCTTCCAAATAAAACTGCTGCCTTGCTAAGGAAAGGGGGAAGCTCAAAGAAAGCTTTGGAGATACTGGTATTCTAAAATGGAACAACAGCTTTAGGAAGGTCTTCAGGTAGGGAGCAGAATAAAGGCTGCATACCAGGAACATGAACTAAGACACACAAGAGAGCCATCCAAATACCCAGGCTGTGATCACAATGTTGAGCTGGCAGCCTCCACAGAACAACTAACAGCATTCCCAGTCTAAAAAAATCTAAAATCAAATCAATCTCTTCCTGCAGATCTCCATTGTAGCATAAATTGGAATCCTAACAGCAAATATTTTAGTTCTAAAATAAACAACTGTATATATTTACTGCTCCTAGTTCCTCTTTGATTCATACACTAGAAAAAAGGCCTCCAAGGCATTAACGAAAGGATTCATGTTGCAGTCTTACAAAAGGAAAAATTGAGTTGTTGCCAATCTTTTTTTTTTTTTAAACAAGCACCATCTTGGAAGTGCAATTAGCAGCTAAAAGTACATGTTAAGCATTTAAACAGCTTTTTCTTTGGGACCTGCCTAAGCATTTGTAAACTCTTCAAGATGTCAGCTGCAGAAATTGCTCCATGTAGTAACTGTGAGTGCAGGTCCCCAAGCTTATGCCAAGACTCCCTTGTTGAGTGGACTTGTACAACCCAATTTCAATGCAAGAACATAAATTATCTCACTTAACAGAATGCTAATAATTTTGCAGGGTATTGTACAATAATCACACTTCCAAGTGTGAAGCACCAACACTTTAGAAGGAACAAAACAGATGAAACCCTGCAGTGACTCAGTTTGAGCAATTTATGCATAAAGCTTTCTAAATTACACCATGGAGCAGGCTAAATTTAGACTGGAATCAGTAATGTCAGTATTTTGACATGTGAAGTAGTCTAAAATCTCAATATATGGATTGAAAACCCCACATGCTTTGTATGCAACTGGGCACGGGTCAACCTTTGCCTCATGCAACTAGAACTAAAATCTGATGGTTGGGTATGTCAAGAATATTCCTGTGGTGTTTTAAGATCACCAGTAGCTTTTTAAAGCACACCATACACAACTGTAATGTATCCATACTACATATATTCCTGAAAATAAAACCCTTATAGAAGTAAGTGTCAATTCTTGTACATCCCTTCAATTCTGAACACTGAAAGGTATCCTCATTCCTAAAGATTCCGTGTAGGATCTTAGGCAAAGATTTTGGCCCCATTTGAGACTGGGATATAACTGTCAGACTGCACATAACCAAGTGTACAGCCAAAAGGATGTGACAAACCCAGATAATAACAATATAAAACTCAACTGTCTGTCAGCAAACAGAACCAGGGCTTCAGGGACTGCAGAAGGGGATGGAAGAATTCTGGCTCACCACATGGACTCCTGGCATGGTGGTGAGCCAAACAGCATGAGCACAGTGCACTACAATCAGGAATATTTAAGTTTTTGGTAATAAATTAACAGAACCATTTTTGTTTATATAGCCATGCTTTCAAATATAGATTCTTTTGTTCATATGTTGAGAAAGAATTTTTAGTTTGCTCAGTCTTGGAGCCATTTTAAAGAAGTGGTTTCCATCACAAACATTTCACTTGGTTAAAAGAATGTCTTCCTCGTATCTAGTACAGCCCTATCTTGAAAAGGTACCATTTTCATTCAATTTGTGACCCTTCATAACATGTTCTCAAGTCTTCATGTATAAAATGTCAAATGTATTTACCTGCCCATGCAGTATTACAGTTTCATCTATCTTTATATTTCAGTTCTTCCTCTAAAATTCAAGCACAGTAAACAGCCTGAACATGAGACTGTATTTAGAGTTCAACTCCAGAATGCAAACAGAAAAGAGATGCATGGAAGGATCCTTTTTAAACATGGGCTGATCCAAGCGATTCAGGTGAAAAGTGAACAAAGAGTTAATCCAAATGCGAAGGGCTCCGTTTCAGTAATACCATGAATAAACCCCCACAGAAGGCTCCATTGCTAGCAGCAAACTCCACAGAGTCCAGATGAACCAGCAGGAAGAACAGAGGGCGGATAATCCTGTAAAATTACCCCAGTGGAAATGTTGATAAATTCCCAATTACGAGACCTGCTCTAGAATGAAAAAAAATGCGAGATACAATACAATTACCAGTCAACACTTGCACATCTTTGTATTTAAGCCAGACAAATACCACAGGTATTTCTTAATCCCTTGGATTTTGAATTAGTTACCCACTGTGGCAAAATCTAGATTATGAAAATAAGCCCCAGAAATGAAATGAAAAAATAGGCAATCTGCAACTCTAGTTACAAAGCAAATACCCATCCATGAAGTTCTATTTTCAGTGACACAATTTTTTATGCGTTTGTGGAAATACAGATGGCGGTATTAAAAAACAAACAAACAAAAAAACAAAACAAAAAGCCAAGACAAAAAACTCCAACAAAACCTTAAGCTTACTGCATTTGTTTTGAATATATTTCTTATACTACACAAAGCAAAGCAGCACAGAATCAGGCTGGATAAGACCTCTAAGATCATCGAGTCCAACCTAGGACGACAACCCAGTAGGTTTCATATGAATTTTTAATGTTTGTGGAAAAATTGCTGATAAAATACGTGTTCACCATAGCTACCAAGACAGAGACAGGTGCATTAGGTATCTCCTTTTCTAAAGCCTTGTCTGATCCCAGGCTTATCGCTCTCCATAAAATTCTGGAGGAGGAAAGGCTGTCCCGTGAGCCCCAAGACGGACCGGGGAGGGGGCGGGAGGTGCCCACCGCCCGTTCCCCAGCACGATGCGGTTCCGCAGGCAGCCCAAGCGCTCACTCCCCGTGCCCAGCCGAGGCAGTGACCCCGTTCGGTTACGGAGCGGGGGCCGGACCGCTGCGACCCGAACCGGGCCCGGGCCGCCCCCCGCCCCAATTCCCTCTGTTTATCCCTGCATGCGCCTGGCCCGCGGCCTCGCGCGCCCGCCCCCCGCGCCTCCCCATTGGCCGCCGCGCTGTCACTCACGGCCCCCGCGGCTCCCCATTGGCCGCCGCCGCTGCCACTCAGGGCATCCGCCCGCCCCGCCGCTCCCTCCGCCGGAACGAGCGAGCGGCGCTCCGGCCCCGGCGCCAGCGCGGCCGCGGCTCCCGCTGCCGGCGGGGCGGGGAGGGACGGCGGGGAGGGACGGCAGGGCGGGCGGGCGGCTGCCGCGGCTCCTTCCGGAGCAGGCGAAGCGCTCCGCTGACAGGCAGCGCTGCCGCCCCTCGGTGCGCGCCCAGCCAGGCGGATCGGCCTCCGGGGAGGCAGCGGCGCGGGGAGCCGTGCGTGGAAAGGTGGACGGGCAGTTCCCCCGATTGATGTCATTTCCCTCGGCCTTTTGTTTAATTATTTTAAACTCAATTGCACGGTGAGGAAAAAAAAAAAAAAAAAAAAACCATAAAAAAACACAAAACCAACAAAAAACCCAACAAAAACAACGAAACCTACCAGCACCAATAATAACAACAACAACAACAAAAAAAACAACTTCAGCCTTCCAGATGCCATTATACTAATTTCTCTTAATTGGCTCTCCGATGCAAACAGAGCGCGGCGCCGCCCGGCCCGGCTCGCCTCCTTCTCCCTGCCTGCCGCTCGCCGGTGGGCGCTCGCAGGGCTCGGCCCGGGGGTGCGGAGCCCCCTCCCCGCCGCCCCCGCTCCGACAGCCGCCGTTCCCCGCCGCCTCCCCGGCAGCGCAGCCTCCCCCGGGCGCCTTCGCAGCAGCGACTCTCCAGGCCCAGCACACCCCCCCGGAACCCCCCCACACCCCCAGAGCGGCCGAGGCCCCCCCGACACCCTCAAACGACGCGGCGAGGGGGCTTCTCCCCGCGGAGCCCGGGGGTCCCCCCTCGCCGTGCTACCGCCGGTCCCCCCCTCAGCGCACTCCCCCCGCAGCGCTATCCCCCCCCACACACACACACCCCCGGGCAGAGCCCCCCGCTCCGGGCCGGGAGCCGGGGCCGCCCCTACCTGTGGCTGCAGCATCCCCGTCCCCCCGCCGCCCTCGCTCCGCCGCCTGCCTGGCTCTTTGTTTCCTGCCGCGGGCCGGACGGGAGAGCGGCTCCCCCCCGCCTCCTCCTCACACTCATTGAAAGCAAACAAGCATCATGGCGGCGCTGGCGGCGGCGGCGGCGGCAGGCGGGCCGGCCCCCCTCCTCCGCCTCCTCCTCCTCCTCCTCCTCCTTCTTCCTCTCCTCCTCCTTCTTCCTCTCCTCCTCCTCCTCCTCTCCGCTCCGCTCTCCGCCCCACCTGCCCAGGCCGCCCGCACTGCGCGCACGCCCCGCGGCCGCGGAGGGAGGCCGGGGAGGGGGCGGCAGGGCCCGGGGGGGATGCGGAGGGAGGAGTTTGCAGCGTGTTTGGGGGTACGGCCGCGGGAAGGCGGCGGGGGAAAAGTGGGTGAAAGTAACGGGTGGGCTGCCGTGGGAGGCTCTAAACCCGTGCAAATGGTGTGTGACAGGGAGGGGGTTCCTAGCAGGAGCCCAAGGAAAGGGAATGGGAATAGTCACTTGTTTGGAAAAGAACTTTTAAATTCTCCTGCAAAAGCCCAAGTGGGGAACTCAGCCTTGAAGTGGATGAGCTCAGACACGGTGCGGGTGATAGGCCAGAGTTTTTAGGAAAGAGAACCTTTCTTCTATGTTTGTGTCTTTAATGGTAAGCCAGTGCCTCAGATCCCTCGCTGTGACATACTCAGGAACAATGTTTACTGTGAGAGGTTCCCCAGAATCGCCAGCAGCACCTTTTTGAAGCTCATGTTGCAGCTCAAGTAATTTTCCCTGTGAACTGATTATTAGATATTGGAACCAAGATATTTCGAAAAATAAAGTATGTTCTCATTGTGTTATTATTACTGTCCCGGCACAACAAAATTTATGATGAGAGATGCCAAGTGAAGTGATGGTGAGGAAGTGCCGTCCATAGTGTAATACTAGCAAAACTCCTAAATTATGATTTCCAAATTAAGGATTATGTCAGTTTTTCAGGAAGCTAAAATGCTGAAGGAAGCATTGATGATGCTGCAGCAAATGAGCACTTGGTACACACCAGTTCATCGAAAGGAATAGTGAAGACAAAGACACTGTCCCAGATACAGAACCCTGTTTCTGATCTGGGAAAGCTGAATAGGAATTGAGGCCTCCATTTAGGTGTAGCTGGATATGTAGCTGGAAATAAATGGCACTAACACTGTTGTGCAGTGAGGCATTCTCTTTTAACATATTGTAAAAGAGGATGGTACCAGGTCCAGCTTCTGAGGAACACCATCCCCCATCCGTGGAGGCCAGTGCTTTGGAAAACATGACCTGGCACGCTGCGGACCAAACCTGCTCACAGAACGTCCTCCACGGAAAGGCTGACACTTGGTTGGAAATAATCCTGCTATACTTCAGATTTCTGTTCAGCCTTATCATATCATATATCTGAAATGCTCTTGAATGATAAACTATCTCCTCTCCACATGGTGCAGTCCTGTGCTAAGATATCTGAGCCTGCTCCATTACGGATGCGCACGGGCTCCGGCAGAATGCCGTATCTGCTTCCCCGTGTTGGCTGGCTCTGGAGAGCTGACAGTCATTCAGAATTAACTCGAGTAGCTCTACATGTCATTCTCCTGCACTGCATGTCTTTTCTTTCCGATAAGCAGCTGTCCTGCACATTCTTCAGTTAATACTTTCTGGGTCAGATATGGCCTCAATAGACTATATCATTTTGCCCAGAGCTAATTCTCCAAAAGCAGTAGGAAAGTCTTTGAATACGTTGCAGGATTTTCCAGGAATTGTTGCTCAGCAAAGAAAATTCAGTTGATCATAAGTCTCTCGAAAAATACTTGCAGGGAACCTTCATTCCTAAGGGATGGATGCTGGGATAATTTTACATTAAACATGGAAAGGTCTACTGGAAAAGGCCTTCAGTGCTGCAAGTGGAGAACAAATGGCAGAAAATACTGTAATTCTCAAATAACTGAAATAAGCAAATGAGAATGTTAGAGAAAATAATTTAAAATCAATTAAAAAAAATAATTCTGTATTATTGCCCATTATATAGATCATCAGGAGATCACAGTAATTTGGGAGATTTCAAGTTAGTGAACTTTATTATGATTTTGCAGGTTATTTATTAAAAAACAGCAATATTTGAAGAGCCTAAAGTTACAGTCTTTTATGTCAACAATTTTTTTTAACTGTCAGCTTGTGTGGTTTGAAAGAGCAGAATGAAGCAAAAACGGGTATGTGGGTTTGTTTTTTTTAGAAACTGTTATGTTCCACTGAATTTCCTGTGCAGAAGTGCTGTTGCTCATCTGTACGTCTGATTAACTTTTGCTCCCTGAAAGTGTTATCAGACCTGTAACCAGGCAAACAGCAGAGCAGATGGCCAGTGCCAGTGTCAGTGTTTCAGGTCTGGGTGCTTAATGAGATCTGAGAGTGTAACATGAGCCTCTTTCATTTTGTCTGTCTCACATGGCAGATATACTTGGTGCAAGTGCTCTGCTTGCTCAAGGTCACAGATTCATCAATCAAAAGAGAGCCCTTCCTATTAATCTTTTACCTGCCCATGACAGTTCCATACATCTCAGGAGCTGCCATGTCACCCTGAGTGCTGTTGTCCTGAGTTTGGGACAGTAGTGCTGTGAAAGATAACCAGGTTGAGCAGAAATTAGCCACCATTTAAAACACAACATTAGATGTACTGTACTCTGAGTGTAAGTTTTCATTCATTAACTCTAAACCAAAAATGCCTTTTTGTGCTGTGGAATAAGCCTTCAGCTGGGCCAAATCTCCTGTCCCACACAATCACATGTCCCACACTATGAAGGTGAATATCCTACAACATTTCTCACCTTATACTTGGAGATAGAAGTCTTTGCTGTGAGTGGTTTAAAAAATCTCAGTACCCCCCACCATGTCCTCTCTGAATGCACACGTCTGAGGCTGGAATTGGGAGTGTGCCTGGGAGGCCTCAGGGAGGTCACTGTGTCCATTTGACCAGCACAGCTGGTTCAAAGTCCTGGTGCCTCTGTGCACTGACAGAGGAATGTGAAACTTGTGGTAGAGAGTTGTCTTTGTGGCTGAGCAATGGTACTTTTTTGCTTTATTTAAATTGATAAATCTGGCGAAGATATACTCATGAAATATTTAAATACTGTTGCACAGTAGAGGCTTGTTTGGCTTCTAAGTTCCTTGTGGTGAAGGACGTCCATCCTGCTTGGCTCATATATCTCCTCATCCTGAGGGACAGCAGGCACAGAGAGGTTGTGGCTTGTGGGATCTCTTGTGTCTGGGGTTACAGAAGAGGTGACCAAGAAAAGGTTCAGTCCTACCCACTCCCTCACTTTCTGTGCTCAGGAAATACGACAAAAGCAATGTAACTGAAGGCAGGAAAGGAATTGGGGAGGAGAGCACAGTTATGGTAAAGCAGGGACATAATGAGGAGGAAAGAAGGAGTAACTGGGAGATGGAGAGGGATCCCAAATTGGAGGGCAGAGCCTAATTATGGTCTGCATTTTCAGTCTGTGTGAGTAGAGATGCAGGGATCTGAACTGCAGGATGGCTTCCATGGCTGTTGAGATCAGTGGGATAGCTGTTCTGAACATGGCATATGCCTAAAATGACAGGTAGTCTGAAAAATGAGGACTTGGAGCACTCATATTGTGCTTCTGAAATCATTGCATTTTTAATGATTTCAGCCTTAAGTTTTATGGCCTGTTCTCCATCTACCGAGTGAATGTAAGAGCATCTTCTTTCACAGCTGGATAGTAAAGATAAATCTTTGATGTTTATTGAGCATTAAAACTACAGTGAAAGCTCCATACAAAAAGCATTGAGGCAATTAATATTCCTGCTTTCCTCTGCATGGAATGGAGTTCAGTGGTTTCCAGAAGACCTGTATGTAAAAAGATAATTGAAATCTCCCCTTATGCATATCCACAACAGAGATTAATTCAGAAATTTTAATCCTGGGATGGCACAATTTGCAGGTAAGGGCTTTGTGGCCTTAGAATTACTTTAATATGCATTGTTAGACAAAAGTGGAATAAGTACTTTGAAAGAAATTGAATATGATCAAAAGCTTTCTTTCTAGAAATATCTGCATTTTAGTAGGAAGACTTCCACAGTGAGAGAAGAGTTTCTAACTCTTTTTTTGCCAGTTATGGATACTACTATATAACTCTGCAATCACCTGAGATGCTTGTGTACTATGTTTAGATTACTCTTACAATTATTTAGATATTCAATAAACTGTCAGGATTGCAGCAGTTTAAAGTGTGCATTGGATCTTGTTCTCTATTAAACATGCAGGTCTGTGGAGCATTGAGTTGTTAGTACTTCCTAGTGTGTACATTTGTGCTATACTGTAGCAGTGAAGTAACAGATCTAAGAATGCCATAATTCTTATTTGTCCTAAGCAAATATTAAAATCTGAATTAAGAACCTGGATTTATGAACCATGATGTTGTTTACCTCACTGTCATTTTTTTAGACATAGGCTGGTTCTTGCATGTTTGTATTCCTAGAATCACCTCTCCAACTCTTGGTCACCTTTCTCCATGAAGATATCCATCTTTTCATATTAGAACAAAGATAATAACATGAAAGGAAATGTTAATGGTATGACCTGCCTGCATTCACTACATGGGTAGAGCTCCTGGTTGCATTCAGAGCTCTGCAAAAAGAGCACAAGGCTTTGCCTTTCACAGCAAAAGTTTTCATGTATGTGAGTGAATAGAGCAAATTGCTATGAAATACCTGAATGCCCAGTTATAGAGTCACAACTGAGAGGTTAAATGCCAAATAATGGTGTTACTGATGCAAGATGGAAGGATTCTTTTAGTGGGAAGCCAGTGTTCAAAGTATCCATCTGGATCTTTGGTGTTTTCTGCCATATCCTCTTCCATTTGTACCCATTTTGGTGGCTTTTTCCCCTTCCTCTGTCAGCATCTTATTTTTCATCTTTATTCATCGTCACTTTCTATGCTTTCCTCTAGCAACAGAAACATATTTACTTGCAAACTGATCCCATCTGTGCTCCTGCATTGTAAAGCTTCCCCCTGCCGTGGCACTGCATGTCTGATGGAGTTTCATGCGACGGGTGGGAAGCTCCAGCCTTCCGGAGTGCCAGGATTTCACACCGTGGATCAGCCAGGCAGGGCACTGCCGACTGGGCATGGGGCTTTTTTTTTAAAAAAAAAGAGGGTGGGCAGTTTTTCTTGTGTAAGAAAACGCAATAATACTGTAATCATTTGTCACCTGACCATTTGCTGAAATGGAACAGTGCTGAACTTTTAATTTAATTGGGTCTCTCGTGCTTGCACTGCTTCCTGCTCATGAACCAGAATATATGAGGACTATAACTCAAATATACACTAAGATGTCCCTGCTGCAGTCTCATCCCTTGCAAATTAAGTAGGATCGGGACTCAAAAGAGATAACTAAGGAGACCTATGTCCTGGAGGAAATTACCGTGAATTACAAAATGATGGTTTCTCTCTTAATAAAAAATGAACTAATGCTCCAGTGTGACACTATGGAACTCTTCAGTTTATAAAGGTAGTGTCTTTCAGGAAATATATGTTAATCCAGCTGTCATGCATAAATTCTCATTTGGGGCCTGATCTAATTCCCATTGAAGTAGAGATGGACTCAATCTACTTAAATTTCTCCATGCAGTTTCACGGCTTTCCACTATCTTCATCTGTTGTATCACATTACTGTGTGTGGGTAGAGTTGCCACATTCCACCCATGACACAACTGTTTCAGTGGCAAGTGAAGTGATACGTGCATATGGTACACACAGGCTTTACACAAACCGTATGCTTTCAGACAGCTATCTGTGTAATTGGGGGATGTTGGAGAGGCTTCCTGAAGAAAAGGTCTATTTGCTATATTATTAGAAAATGTAGCAAACTTTGTTTATTATCCCCATGAGCTTACTTTTGATGTTTGAGGGACAGAATGAGTGATTTATTGTTTACCTTTCTTAAATTAGCAAGTTAGATTAATTACTTTGAATAACAATAAAATGGTTGCACAAGGATTTTGGAATCAATCTCTTAATATCATTATTTACTGTGTCAAATCTTAGGCCCAAATGTTGCTTATTTAACAGTAGCAACTTCATAAAATTTCTAATTGCAGTTATACACAGTCTTTATGCAATGTGTTTCACATTTCCAAGCTGTTGAATGTTTTGTTCAACATTGCCGAATGTTTTGTACAAGAGATTATTATTTTTTATCTGAAGAATTTTGACTGCCCCTGGCTAAGGGCAGTCTCTGGGGAAAAAATGCTCCAGAGAATTTATAAAGTACACTTTAATCTTGAGGCTATTATAGGCCTACTGTTCTTGGGGTTTTTTTCATTGGTGGTTGCAAAAAAAAAATTACAAAATGACTGAATAAGTTTAGCTGGTAGTTAAGTGTGGCTATTTCTATAATATCTGAACTGACTAAATACTTTCCTTAGGACATTAGGTGTGCAGAGAGAGGGAACAACATAGTATTGGGTCGAACATCAGCACAGCCAAAATAATTAAATAGGAAAACTTTTCAGCCTCTCATGGAGCTACACATTAGGTTGCTCCCCAGCTGTAAGGCCAGATCCATTGCTTTGGGACACACTGGAGTAGGATCAGCCAAGGTAGTGTGGATACATCCGTGTGTGTGAGCTGCCCACTGCAGGATGCCCCTGCACCCAGAGGAGGCTGCAGTACCTTGGGGCTCTAATTTCTTTTTGCAGGCTTTGAAGGCAGGCATTGGAGCTGAGGTGATGAAACTGGAAGAGTTTTGTTTCCAAGCACTGGGAAACCTCACTGAGCTGAAGGAACACAGGGTATTCACTGCTGTGAAGGCTGGGGGGTGACTCAGTGTCTGCAGCCATGCCGGCTAAAAGGCTGCACCACGGAACAGCTTCTGCTCAGAAAAAGGGGAAAAATCACTGCCTGCTTCCCAGGTGATCACTGCAGGTGACAGGAAGAAAATTTCTCCAATGTTCACAACTGGTGATTGGTGTGGCTTTTTCACTACTTCCAAAATATTAGGCATTTTGAATAAATGCCCCAGGAGGGACAAAATGCCAAATTGAACAAGCCGCTGATCTGACCTGCTGTTGTTTCCTCTCTGTCCAGAATTGTTGGTCTTCAAGATTAAAAAAAGGACAACAATTTGTCAGACAAAAAAATCAAAATGTTTGAGCCTAATGCAGTATGCTCAGGCTAAATTACGTTTCCCAAAGTGTGGCTTTCAATATCAAGCCTACTCCTGAGGAACTGGCAAATGCTCAACGAGCACAACACGGAGACAACTGGCAGCCTGAGTCATTTTCACATGTGATTGTTGAATGTGACAGATTGAGAATAGCAAGGAGTACGAGTTCATGCTATGAGAGTGAAGTAACCCAGCATCCGCTTGCTGGCTCGAGCCTACAGAGAGATGTGGAGTGCTGTGGCAGAGAAATGCCATCGAGGCTTTGGAAAAATGGGTTTAACACACATGTTGTTTTCTTCCTTTGCTCATTTTTATTTTGCTATAGAATGTTTCTTTCTTGTCTTCATGGCAGATGGAAAGTAAGAGAAAAACCCTTGACATGTTTGTAAAGCCTGGATTGACATTAACTTATTCGCCTTTTTGCTTTTTCTCTGATTACCTTTTGCTCTTCTGCTTTTACTGGTGCTGTATTGGCCTTTTTATTCCATTTCTCCAGCACGTTGGCTGTACAGAAATGGTTTCAGATAAAATTGGGGTACACTTGCTTATGGAAATGACCCCTTCCAAACCGACCTGGTGTGGCTTCCTTTCAGAGCAAACTGCAACAGGCTGGGGAAGTCCAGGGGAGTTACTGGTGAAAAATCTGCTGCAATCCAGCCTTCTGTTGCAGTTGATCAGGGTATTATATCTGAGTCATTTGTTAATTAAATTTAGCCACACTTTATTTTGACATGTTCTTGGAAAAGGCAACTTCTTCCCAATTTCTTACTCAGAATTGTTTGATGTGTTGTCTCCATCAGCACAGCTGAGCACTTGGGCTGTTTGGGACATGTCTGTAGTGTGTTCTGCACTGAGCTGCTGTTCGAAGTCTGCTGCTCAGTATGTGAGGGATTAGTTTGTTGAACGTTTGTAAAACACTGTGCTTGATTAATTAGTTGTAGAGGTGTTTTGAGGGTTTTGGATGGGAGACACCATGGTCCAGTGACACATTGCAAAAAGACTTTAAGATGGGTAATGTTGATGCCCAGGGCCCTTGCAAAAAGAGAATCCTCTGCACAGCTTGAGAAGGATAAAGGAACATTTTTGATGAGTCTAAATTTTTTTTTTTCCTGTAAGATCTTGTGTAACCATGGGTTCAGGACATATGTGGTTCTTTTTACAATTAGAACCAAACCCTTTTACTCCCTTAATTCTTTCTTCATTAAGACTTCGGGAAGATGGTGATTCCTGAGAGCCCTTTGGCTGCAGTGAATGGTTAGTACCTGAACTGACTCTACTGGTCTCTTTTTGTTCTACAAATAATTATAGGTAATACATTAACACAGAGAGCTGCCTAATGCACTGGGCACACTCTGTTTGCTCACCACAGCAAAAGAAAAGGATTAAATGCATTCTTTGTGTTCGTGAGCTCTGGGCCGTTATTCTTGCCAGCCCGAGGTGATTTATTGCTTCAGATCTGAGTTGCCAGTCCCTGGTGGGGACGTGTGGAAGTGAAGTGACCTGTACAGAAATCGGTCTATTTAAACCCATATTTATTCTGTGAATCGTTTGCCTTAATGGCTATTTGTGACAGCAGCTGCCTGTCAGAGATGTGCCAGTGGGTGGTGAGGGGCCGCAGGAGAGCACCCAGGACATGAATGTTGGAGCTGCCAGTGCTGTTTTCTGTGTCTTGGTACCTCCATGTCTGTCCATGGATCTGACACCACAAGACACTGCACCAGCCTGGGCACTTTCCTGAACTTCCTTTAACCTCATTTCCTTATTCTCTCCTCAATGCTGCTGTTTGTTCATGAGAATTCAACAAAATGCCTTCTCTCCTGGGAGGCTGGTGCCCCTGAGCTCCCATGACTGGCCCTACACGGACTGAAGCTGTTCTGTCCTTGGGCCAGAGTGGGACTTGGTACTCTGATGAGACTGTGGGTGCCAGGCCCTGCTGGGGACCCTGCTCTTCCAAATAATGGACAGCAGGTGGTAGCACATGTTCATTTCATTACTTTTGGGTTTTTTTAAGAAATAGACTTTGCAAAGCTTCATATGATTTTCTAGAAAGGGAAAGAGTGGGAAGGCTGCTTCCAAAGAGGATGAGCACCTGGCTTGCTTCCAAGTTTTTCAGTTTTTCCACAAAAGCTCAAGCCCCTGACATTTCTACAGACACTTGCCTTCCATGAGTTCTTTCGCCGTGTAGCCGAGAGAGCTTGTCTTGGCTTGACTGCAATCCTTCCTGGATAATTTCCCTGTGGAAGTGCACAGGTAATGCTGAGCCAGCAGAGCACCAGGGCTGGGAACAGCAGCGAGCTCAGGCAGACTCCGTGGACCTAAACGAAAGCTGAATTAAACTGGTTGCATCAGCTACCAGGGCTACTGAAGGGAAACACGTTCTTCCAGCCCAAAATCCTCCTGAGAGGTGTGAAGGTAGCCAGGGCAGCGTGTCAGACAGACAGGGCTGAGTCCACCCTCCAGCTGGCAGATAAAATATACAGATCCCTCTCCTCTGCAAGCTGAGTGGCAACAAGAGCAGTGGAAGCTTTTCAGACAAATATTCCTGCAGGGTTTATGATAAGACAATACTTTTTGTTGGCCTGGTGAGAGCGTCTGCATGGGCAAAGGCACAGACGTGGTTTTGAAATATCCAGCCCAGTTAATCCATGTGTCAATAATACATTCATCCTGGGATTTATTTAATACAGACACTTTGTTTACTGCTGGCTTTGGAAATACTTCAGCTCCAATAAAAGTGCAAACTTGTTTGTTTCTTTAATAACTGGATTTATATAATTAACTGACATGTTATGACAGTCTGCTATGGCCTAAAAGCAGAGCTTCAATCACATGTCTTAAACGAAATTAAGACAATCTAACCTCAGGTTTCTTGTTTGACTGGGTTTATAATTGCTTTCAGGCTGCCCTTAAAAACGCCCACATGTGGACAACAACACCTGCAGTTTGGCCACTGGGATAACCACTGAGTTGTTTCCTTGTCAGACCTGGGCCAGAGCCCATCTGATGAGTGCCAGGAGGCTGAACCCTCCTACGTGGCCCATGTTTCCAGGTATAGCTGGTTGTGTAAAAATATTATATGGCTAAACTCTTATATCTGTATATAGCTATTTATAGCAGGGAGAGCAGAAATGCCAGCATTTTGTACTCTAGGAAATGGATACTGTCACATGAATATGTGATTCAACTTGGCTCTACTTGTTTTGAACTGTTTAGGTTTTCTCAGGATTGAACTATAAGCCTATTGTAATTAAATTGTGTTTGAGCTTTTATGTCTTGATTTTGACAAACCAGAACTTCTGCAGCAGCAGGCTGGATTCTGCTCCCAACTTAAATTTAGAAAAAAGTAACAATTTTCTAAGGAACAGGCTGGAATTTGAAATCTTCCAGAACTTCTGAGTAGTTTAAATCGGTTCTCAATACACTCTACTCACTGTGTCATCTGTTTTTCAGTGCCAACCTGTCTCAGGCAGGTGCTTATTACCTTATGTGGCAATATAACCTTTTGTTTCATTAAACTTTTACCAGTATAACCTCATTCATTTTCATCTGGATAATCTAGAAGATGAATTACCACTGCAGTCCTTCTGCTTTCCATAGTTGTAGTTGAGCCAAACCCCAGCTTTTCTGGAAAAGCGAATATTAATTTTGTGTCCCAGTAGCTGGTAAATCACATGGTAACTGTTAACAGCAAAAATGGCTCCTCAATGACATTGCATTTTTTGTAAAGCTTATGCAAAAAAAAAAAAAAATACTCTTAGTAAACTATGTCCTATATCCTATGAAAGTAAGACAAAAGTTTGAAGTAGAGGATAAGGGTGTTTGCTAGCAGTTATTTATTTGTTCTTAAGTGAATGTAGAAGTAGTAACTAATATGAAATTGCTGGTCAAACTTAGCCAGATTCTGACGTGTAATTGCAACATGCTGCTTCAAAAGGGTGGTGCTTGCAGACGTATCAGAGCATGTAAGTAAAATTCCCTTCAGGATGGGATGATAGAAAAGCTCTGGAAACAAGTCCTGAAGTAGACAGGGTGTCCTGCCAGTAACCTTCACTGAGGTGACGTGGGAGGAACCACCCATTGTAGGAGTGCAGATGGCTCATGTTATTAGAGATGTCCCCAGCAGGCTGGTCAGTTCTTTATTATTTAATTTCAGTACAGCAGGGAACATGCTATTAATTGAAGAAGGGATGTGGATGTGCAGGATCCTGCCCAGCTCTGTAAACAGAACCTAAAACCTCAATCTCCCTTCCATCTTCTCCTACCTGGGGCTGATTGTATCAGGGGCTGGACCAGGGTGCAGGACAAAATCCTTCCTTTGTGTGGTGTGTTTTGTGTCTCCCAGCAAAAGAATTGAATTTGTGAATAAACACTAGCATGGGGGTGGAACTGGGACAATCAGGTTTTGCTTAGTGGTGTAAATGATTTTGACTTTGTTTCTCAGTCCTGGCTTTAAAAAAAAATAAATAGAATTTCTCAGAGACAAGACTTTCACTCAGGCACAGAAACACTTTAGTCTGAAAGGCCAACTGACACAGGTCTTTCTCTGATTTGGGAAGCCCTGACATTTGACCCTCCTGGTGATGGTTCACATAGTGTAATACTTAAATGTGTCCCTTGACTGCTGTTTGGTGCTGTTTTCTAGCTCAAGTGACAACATGTGCATGCCCAGAGAATAAAGTGATGCTTCAGTTAATTTTGGCACAGAACAGGGTTCTTCTGCTGTTACTGATGGGTGAGCAGGTTAAAGGCTGTGTCCTTCCCTACTTTAGCAGAGCTGTACATCAGCTGTGGCTCCCTGGTGGGATGTCAGAGGTTCAGTTCTCTGGCTCCTGTCCAGAACAGGCAGGAATTCCCTCTGTGTCCTGCTGTTAGATATAGATGGGGCTAAGGAGAGCATTAGTAATCAGAGCAGCTCCACCCTACATGGTGAAGATAGAGTATCCTAATGGGAGATTGCCCTAGAAAACTCTGGTAAAGCTGATAAGAATCCACAACTCACCTTTGATGTCTGCAGCTTTCAGATGCAGAATGTTTAACTTAAGGAAGTGGTGAATCTGAGGTGTTCCCAAGTGGATCTGAGCAAGAGAAAGCTGAAAATGTATTTAGAGCTTTTACTATAGATATATGGACTTAGTAGGGTCCAGCCAAAGGGAAAAGGTTTCCCTTTCAATGAGAGGATGCTGTGGCCAATTTCCCTACAGAGCCCAGATCCTGTGAGTTTTGTTTGATAGAAAAAAAGAGCTTCTCAGCTGGAGCTTTGCCTGAAGAGATTCAGAACATACCTGTGTTTTTTTCATCTTACACAGTTTTCATTTAAGTATTTGTGGTGCTGAGGTGATGCTTGTGGAGGTCAGGAATGTTCAGGGTGTTTTATTATGTACATTTTTCTAGTGTACATCCCTGTAGGCTTGTACAGCCCTAAGGAACACACTGTCCCTGTCACAAACTGTATCTCTCCAGCACAGAACTGAATGAAGAAAATCATAATGCAGGTGAAGTAACCTTCTGGCTTGTCACCATGGGAGAGCTAGAAGAGGAGGAGCAGCCCAGGCTGCAGACGTCAGAGGGGAGTGGAGGTGATCAGCGTGCAGGAATGCAGAGGGGACATCTGCTCCAGACCCCAGCAGTGACAAAGCCAAGCTGCAGAAATACTCTTTGTTTCTTGGATGGGAGAGTTCAGGAGTTCTGCCAGTTATCACTGAAAAGCAGACTGCAGCCTCAATCTTGCTTTCTCCAAGTGTGAGATGTGTAGGTTCAGCTCAAAGGGTCTGGTTCACTGTGTGTGGGCTCATCATGGCCCTACAAAGCATTTCAGTGCTTATGCAATGAATGTGGATAATTTCATTGGTCTTATTGAAGCTGGTGGTGTATGTAAATTTGGTGTTGGAGTGCTTTGCATGGTTATAAAGTCTCTAGGAGAGAAAAAAAGTGATTTAATGGAAACATTCACACACTTCTAAAAAAGAAAATTTTCCTTTGTGCTGGACTTGTTGAATTCAAATAAGGCTTCTCAGACCATCTATTCAAGTCAGATAAAAAAACCAACCCAGATAATTCAGGGTGAAGAAATGCTTTTAAAGAAAACTATCTCTGTTAGCATCACTTCCAGAAACTTTGTTAGTGACACAGAGTTACTTGGTGCGTCACAGGGTGTGTTGGGTGTATTACACTATGCTATATGGTGTGAAATCCTTCTCATTTGGCAGGAGAACTGTTGGGCAGTATTTTGAAGGGCCTGTAGCTTGTCCAGAAAAGACCTTTGCATTTGAGCTGCTGCACTTCTATGCACAGGAAAAAAATATAAAAATATATAACCAAGTTGTGAAAAAAACCCAGATATTTCTGTGTTTAGCCCTAACTGGTTACCACTGTGGGCAGATATAAAAGACTTGCTTTTTGTTTGTTAGCTGTTTGTCATATTTTTAAATGTACTAAAAAATAAAAAAATGATACATAAATATGTCCTAATCATCAGATTTTTAATACAAGTTCTGCCTGCTCTGTAGTGTCTGATCTACACTGTTGCTCATAGAGGTAACTGAATTGATGCAGATGTTTTCCTTCCTATATCACAAGTAACAGCTGATCAGACAAATTCCAGCTTTTCTCAGTCAGAACTGATCATTGCCTCATGCATAGCTTAGTAATATATAAAAAGTAGATTTCAAAATGTTACCGGGATCTGAACAATTGTCATTTTTGCCTGCTTTATAATCCAAACCACAGAATTCTCAGGAGTTTTCTGTATCCACTCAGATGCTCTGGTCAAGCTATCAGCTGTGAGATAAAGATATTTGAGCTTCAGTAGGTATAACTGGCCCCAGTTAACAGGAGGAGGGTTGGGTGCTTCCTGCAGTGGCAGAGGTCTGGTTTGAAGAAAGACCAGCACTGAATGCCAGCTCAAAGTCATCACTGTTCTTCCTTTGCTCCTTTAGGTCTGTTTCTTCCCTCTAATCAATAGCTGGTCTTACAGCATCTGACTGTTACAGATGATCCATGTGCACTTAACAAGATTAGAAAGGAGGCTGTGATGTGCTGCTTGTCTTTGGTACCCTTCCCAGAGGGAGCAATCGCAACTCCAAGGGACAACTACTCACTTCAAGCATTTAAAAGGAGGTATCCTGGGTGCTCATCTCTGGAAAACAGCAGAGAAGCTGAACTGGAAAGCAAGCAATTTAAAAAGAAATAGTATAAAATATTTGCAGTTTGCTTTCTACAAACCAGGTTGCCTTTACCTTTGGTGAAGTGACCCAGGACAGTTGCCCAGTGGGGTATTTTAGGAGTGTCCTGAGGGGACTGGGGTCCCAATTCCAAAACCAGCAGCAGCAGGAGCAAGGCTGGTGTGCCCTGTGGTTTGGCTGTGCCTGCAGTGAGGCACTGCAGAGCTTCCCCACACAGGACATTACACTCCATAAAAAGTCCAGCTCAGCTGGGCCAGCCACAAAGCAGAGCTTACACAGATCACTGGATTTTCCACAATCGTTCAGTTGCTTATGAGAAATGGGAATGAAAATCGACTCTGTTATCACAGCTGCTTTTGCAGGGAAAGGGGTGGATTTTACGACCCAGTTACAAGCATATTATTACTTCATAGTAATTCCTAAATTCTTAATATGAAGATAAGATGATTTGGGGATAAATACCTATTTTCAACCAACAGTCTTTCCTTTGGTTCTTAGTGAACCTTTAGAACTATTTTGATTCATGCATATGTGAACCCATCTGCCAGGGTTTTTGTAAACCAGCACCTCTCTCTTCTGTCACCATCCACTTGTACCTGCTCCTGCCCTGCACTGTCCTATTCCAAAAGTGATAGGGCTCTTTCTCCTTGATGTGGCAGCTCCTTCCTTTGCCTTTCTCCTGGCTTTAGTTTCTTGATCCCCTACCCTACTTCACTCCAAAGACCAGGACTCCTCACCCTCAGATCTGCCTCTGAGTTTAATTTTTGCTGCTGTATCTACTTACCTAACTGACTAGCTGTGTCCATCTATCAAAAAGTCAAGAGAAGGAGTGGTAGTGTTAATTTGGGAAAAATCTCTCCATGAATGTTACATGCTTTAAAAACATTAATATGTTTTATGCTCTCTGTCCTTCTGGCTCTCATCATTTATAAGTTTGCAGCTCTCCAGAATACACTCCTCAGCACAGTGGGATCCTGATTTGATCCTAATTGTGGCTGCTGGGCCTGAATAGCAGCCTGAGACAGCAACTTGCCCCGTGCCTTGACAGACCCTGACTTACCTGCCAAGGGAAGGTATGGGCTCACGGACACCAGACCCACCTGGATACAAAACTTTGAGAGCTAAGACCACCAAGTTTTGATAAGCTAAACTCAGGACTAAGCCAAGCAAAGCTCTTTTAACTTAGTGACCACCTCAAATTTTTCTAGGGTAAACATAGCCCATTATAAAATTTTTTTAATCGGTAAAAGATTGCAAATAACACAAACATTTACAATTGTGTATTCCAGACCACTTAAAAGCCTATATGGCCTTGAACATTTGTGAGCCTCTGATTGAACTCCACAAGAAAATATTACGTTGCAAATTGGAAGCCCTCTGAAACCTTGCTGCTCTCTCTCCCAGGAGAGAAGAAAAGTTATCTCACAGACTTACACAATTCTTGTTTTGCATCGCTGTTGAGGGCCCTAATGAGCTCAGCTGGCTGTGCCCTTGGCCAGAGCTGCCAGAGCTAAAGCTGTGCAAACCTGTGGTTCCCCCAGTGGAAATTGCAGCCAGATAAGTCATCTTCATTTTGCATCAGCTGGAGTTCCTGCAGTGTGTAGTTTCATTCTGATAATATTAGCCAGTCATTTCAGATTTTGATGGTTGCTTTCCCAATGGTGTGAAGGTGTAAAGAGCAAATTCCCTCTCACTCACCACATACCATCCTGCAGAAAAATAACCTGAAAGAGATATGAAGCTGTTGATTAAAATATTTTTTAAATGGATAATCATACATGCTTGTAGTCTTCTTGCATTAAACAAGTCACTCATCTATAGGATGATCACTTTTGTGTCCCACAGTGCCACAGAACTTAGCAGTGCTGGTGCTTATGGAAGTTGTGCTGAATGGTGAACAAACAGAAAACTCAACCTCACTTCCTCCAGAGCCACCAGCAACAATCTCTGCTCCCTATCAGCCTGCTTGGATTTAAAGAAGTGACAAAGTATGGGATTTTTCTCTAGCCTTTGAGCAATCTTCCTTTTTTTAATGTTTATATTTGTATCTGCAGGTGGTATCTGATCCATAAGACAAGTTAATTGAAAGCCTACTTTAATCATTAAAAAAATGTGGGAAATAGCTGGAGGGTGAAGTATCAGGCTGGGATTATGAGACTAAAGCTGCATTTTACAAAGGAAAACCTTGTGCCTGGCAATTGTCCTTGTAATATTGCAAGTGCCGGAGGCGCTGAATTAATTCCCAATACAGCTGAGTTCTAATTATCCAAACAGACCAGGGGACCCAGGAGAAACACAGCCCCCACAGTGCTCCCAGAGCCACTCCAAAGCAGTGTGTTGGTGCTCCCTGAGATGTTGGGGTGTGTGCAGCCACCACGGGTGGTACCTCAGTCAGCATCATCTCTTACCTCAGTGACATACTGAGGCATGCTGGGGTTTGTTGGTTTTAAATAAAGATGGGACATCCCCTTATTTAGGTAATGCAAATAGCACATAACTCACTCTGAGGTAATGGAAAGTGGGGTTTGAAAGGAAACCAGAAAAATGAGGTTCCTGTAGAGGAGCTTGCACTCTCTAGACAATTTTCTTTATTTATTCCCAGAAGGACAAATCAATAGTTCATGATCACATTGAGCTGATGGTTATCACACTCGTTTATTTTAAATTGACAGAATAGGGTGTGGTATTTTGGGCCATGGGTGGAACGTGGATTTTTGGGTGTTCTCCTGATTTATGATTGGAAATACTTAAAAAGCAATTTCTGTTTTGCAGAAGAATAGCTATGTCATCTTCCTGTGAATAACACAGGGTGTTCACATCTCCATGGTAATTGGATGTGATAAAATAAACAGATTTTCTGAGGTTCTAAGAGAAAAGTCCTGCAAAGGTCTGAGTTTCAGTGTTCCTAATGCACATATATCCCTTTGCCTTCACATTTCTTATAAATAACAAGGTCCACTGTGGGGCATGCCACAAATCATGGGAGAAGAAAATATAAATCTGAAGAGAATTATGGCTGGAAAATTTTTCATTAACTTTGTTTTAAAAATATTGGAAAAGATTTTAGGAATAGGGCACTTGACTCAACATGCCTACCCCTTTAGTTCCCTCTGCCCTAATCCTGTCTTCAGCTTTCATTTCATATCCTAATTCCTTTCCTCTTTCAGAAATGAATGGAGGTATTTCCTAAATTCCTCAGGCTCAATCTCCTGGTCTCCAATGGCTGCAGCAGCACAGCAGCCCCTCAAGGAAGAATACTCTGATGAACACCCTCCTGCCCAACACTAGCCTGTTACCTTTCATCATTGTGTTTTCATGGGCACACACACACACACACATACCTACCACACAATTTCAGGAAGCCTTAAGAGACCACAGCAGTCAAATGAATTTGAGTCTTTATGTGAGCAAGTGTCAAAAGCTGTTGACCTTCCTGGCACAGCTGCAGAGCCCTTTTTCCAGAGCCACCTCCTGGGGGGTCGGGGCAGCCTGGGGGGGCTTTTGGGTCTGGGGAAGTACTGCTGAGGTTTTGGGTTGTGTTTGCCATGCACGAGTGGAGATGGAGAGGAGGGGAATGCTGCTGTCTAAGTCAATATATTCTTGTTGATATTTCACTGATGCCTAAAAGCCCAATATGAGAGTGTAGCTGCTTCATGCTCCGTGCTGCCTTTGGCCTCACACACACACTGCTTTCCCAAAAGCTTCATGCCCTAAATGGATGAAGCCAAGAGTGGGAGGGGAGCGTGGGGTGGTGGGGAGAGCTTCCCCACCCTGCCTGGCTGTGCTGGAGCAGCACCAAACCTTCCTGACTCCCAGCCCAGCATCTCATCCACAGCTTTTCTTATCAGTTTTTTTTGCATTCTTAAATGCGTTTGATGGACTGCCATTGCTGGAGCACCACAGATCTGCTCAGAGGCTCTCTGAAGTGATGGAAGATTAAAGTGTAAATAGAATATTTTTGGGGAGCTAGCCATATTCCACTGATAAGCCTGAGGGAAGAATGGTCCACAACAACTCAGCCAAAGTCACTGCTGGCACATGGGGTGTCCAGTAGTTTTGGGAGTTGTCAGATTTTCTCTCACTTCATATAAATTGTAGAGAAGACAGAGTTTTGTCCTTGAAGAATAATAAAAAGAGGTATTAAAAGTATATTTACCACACTTTCTATCTTGAAGGCACCCTTCAATTTCAAATGCATTGTTCCAAGTTTTTTATTTTGCTGGAATAATTATAAGGTGTTGCAGTTTATCATCCTCTTGGATGACAGCCATACCTGGAAAAAGCACTGAATAAAAGCCACGTTAGCAGTTAGCCCTGGGCTGGTTCCCACTGTGAGCCAAGCCCTCTCTCTGGAGCTCAGCTGTTTGCAGTTGGCAGTCCATTTATTTAAAAGCTGTTAAAATGCTAGATATTCTTTTCCTAGGAATTCGATGAAATTGTGTGCAATTAATTTCCACATTTCCAGCAAGCAGTTAAATTATTTTTGTTCCCCATTAGCTAATAAAGCTCTTGAGATGGAAAGTTGCTTTCCTGCCACAATGAAGCAAAATTAATATTTTGCTCTTAAAAAGTCAGTGTTCGTTTGGGGGTCACAAAACATTTTGCAAAGGTGGATGACTGTAAGGGGTTGGTATGTATACACAGACAGACATATATATATATATATATATATATATATATATATATGCCATCTGTCATGGGCTTTTCTGTCACACTCTGCTGTCTCTAACTGCAGCTGCAGCTGGTTCCGGCTGGGGTGAAAGCTGACCTTCACCAAGGAAATGTGGTAACTTCCAGACCTACACATTCTTTAGGGGTGGTTTACAAAGTTTGAGAACGTCCATTCAGTCTCTTTCCCTGCCTACTTCCACGGTAGAAAAAAAGACTGGAAATTTTTATTATGCTTTTTACTAAAAAAAAAAGAACAGAAACATGAAAGTAAACACCCCCCCTCAGGTCATGCTGACTGGAAGAATTATGAGGGTGAGTTGGGGGAAGCTAATTTTCTTGGAAAGTTTCAATTTCATTTCTAAGAAATAAGAAAATAAATATTGAAGCCTCAATTTTTTCTTTTTTAAAAAATATTATTATTAAATATAATGCTGTTTTCTAGCCAACCCTAAGTCTAAAAAGCCCAAACAATAACTAACATGATCCAGTCTTGTGTGCCAAGGTAAATCCTTTCTGGCTGGGGTAAGAGACCAGCGAGCTCTGGGCAGGCGCAGGAGAGTGGAGAAAGGTCAGAGCAGGATTTCTGGAGAGATTTTTTTCTCTCCAGGAAATCTTGATGGGAAGCCCATCAGCCCTGGTTATCTTCCCTTTATCCAACCAATACCTCAGGCTCTCAGTCCCCAGCCAAGTGTCTGTCCCTTTGACAAATCCTTTGGCCCCATCCTCCATGTCAAGGGGCTGGTTCCCCTGTGGTTTTTAACAGCTAAGCCTCTTCATGTCAGCTTGGGAATTTTATCCCCTCCTGCATTTATCCTCACTGGCCTCTCCTCTCCCTCTTCTCCCTCCTCTCCCACTCTCTCTCCCCTCCTCTCCCCCAACACTTGCCAAGCCTGGCTTGGCCTCTCCTTTGTCAAAGCTCTGAGATGCTCCTCCTGCTCCAGTGCAGGAGAAATGTGGCCACACACACTGAAAGCCAGTTTGCCGTGGCTCCTTCCCATGCAGCTGGGTTTGCCAGGGAAGCAGGCAATGAACAGACTCAGTCCAGAGCCAGGAACCATCAGTCTCATTTTCTGCACAACGTTTTGAGGGGAAAGTCGCATGATTCTGCCCCATGTCAAATGACAAATCATGGCACTCTAATGCAAAACTGTTTCCAGTTGCTTTCCAGCAAGAGAAATGAATCCAACCCAAAACCACCCATGCAGGAGCAGATGAAGTTGCACAATGGAGCGTTTAATGCTGGGTGATTTTTAAAGTGAGAAGATAAGGGCATATATCCCATTTAATTAGGAAAGCAACAGAGTCAGTTCAGAGATTTAGTCTTAAGAGCAGCAACGAGTTTAGAAATAAAACAGACCTCTTTCAAAATATACTGTAAGATACTGTGCCAAACATCTATTCTTATTCACCTTTCAGTGAACACTGGCCCTTTTAATTAAAAAGGGAGCAAATTCCATTATTATGAACTGTTGACTGTCAGTAGGAGAAGAAACATCTGTCCTGTATCAACTAAATTTTCAGGATTTTTTTCCCCAAAATACCTCCTTCTTATAGGCTTTAGCTTTATTAATACTATAAATTAAATAAATTGTATCAATTTAAGCATCCACCAAAATGAGCACTACACCTGACTTTTAATAACCATGGGTGTAAACTGTGGAAGAGAAATCTTTATGAAATGCAGTGAAATTTTTATGAAATGAAGTGCAGTCACTGGAAGCTTTGCCATTAACTTTGCTGGAGTCAGCTTTTCCCTTCTGTTCACTTTCAACTTTCATTTGTTTCTCCAAGCATGGGGATAATACCTGTCCCTTGCTACCACCTGGACCTAGGCCAGGCTGGCCAGGCCATCCCTTCCTTTCCATCCACGGGTTTATCAGCATCACCAAACCTGCACCACTACCCTCTCTCCTCTCTGTTGCTTTGCTGAAGGCAAGTGGAACCCAAACCTCCTGCCTGGGATGCTCCTGATTAAACACAGGCAGATCTCAGGTCTGAGGCCACACCTGCACCTGCAGAGATCAGCACTGGCACTTTGGTGTCTAAGCACCATAAATCAGGAATTTGCTAGTAACTCAGCCACCCATTTCCTGAGGTGGGCAGGAGGATTTCAAGCTGTAACACACCATCACCTGGTGCAGGATGTGTTGCCCCATCCTTTGGCAAAACTATGGTCCCCACCTCTCCCTTCCTCCTTCCCTTGCTCCATTCCTTCCATCCTTTTCCCCTGCAGCCAACTGGTTCCAAAACAAGAGCTGACTCACCCTGAGCTGCTTGGATGCTGCACAGTAAAACCTTGATGGATATTAGCTATCATTCTTGGATGTATACATAGCTTCCAGCAATTATGGCTTTATCAAACTGCTAAAATGAATACAATTCTTTTTCTTTTTAATTATCTCATTTCCCTCTTCAGGGCTCAACCATCAACACTTTCCAGGGTATGTCCTAAAATGAAGAAAAAGACATATTCCATAACCAAGAAAACAGAGGTTATAAATATTGATCATGAAAATATTGATCATATAAATATGATGCTGGAAAATGAGTGGTTCTTGGTGTTTGATACCTATTCTTCAGTGCTGGTTACAGCAAGAGAAAATGGCCCAAAAGACTCTTACGTCAGTAAAGATGCTCATTGTCTAAAATCTAGGAGAGCCTTCAGACTTCCTGCATAGCAGCACATGTTGCTGCATGTGCACAAAATGCCTGGCTTGGATGTTTATTTAGCTTGGTTTGTTTTCTAGTTTCCATTCAGGTCTTGGAACTGGCCTGTTTTTCACACCTGAGGCTCACAGAAGGTCTGTAGATCAGTGCTAGACATGAGGGAAGGGGCAGGAGATGGCTGGCAGGGGAAGTGATGCCTCCTGAGTCCAAAGGGTAATTATTTATGTAACCAGAACGTCACTCACTGGACCAGTGGCTGGAACACTGAGAGCTGTCTCATGCTGAGGGAATGGTGCTCCCCCAACAAGTGTTGCACTGATGGGTGGAATTTCTAAAGCAAATGCAGCCACTGCTCTGCCTCTTGTCCCAGGGCCCTGACCCAGAGACCACTGCAGCCAAAAGGAGTCTTTCCATCGACTGGAACACACTTGGAATGGAATCTGAGCTGCAGACACACTAGATCTTGTGCACAGAAAAATAATCAGAAAAATTCAGTTGGCTGCAGTTGTTACCAGCTTGCATGTTTGTGGATTTGTCTGGCCGGACACATGGTTAGAAGAAAGAATTGGGACTGCACACAGATGTCCCTAGAGAATTAACTTCCCTTATTCCTATCTGACCAGATCACCAAAGCCAACAAACATCTTGACACCAGACTCTTTACTGAGATGTTTGTGAATCTGAAGTGGAAATGAGACTTGAAGGGCCAGATTCCATCACTAAACTGGTGCAGGAGGACTGGGCCAAGCAGCAGGGGAAAAAATCTGTTTGAAGAACTCTAGGTAAATTTATCCTGTCCACAAAAATGTTTTAGCTGGAGATATGCTCAGCCAGTTGGGGCTTGGGAGGCTGGGATCCTCACTCAGGTTTGGCCATAAGTCTACTGGGTGATCTGAACAAATCCCTCTGTTCTGTGTGGCTCATTGGAGGCACTTGATTTATTCCACAGTTAGATATTCCTGGCAGTCCAGATGCTTCACAGCTATTGGATTTTTTTTCCCCTTCACACTTCTGGGCATTATACAGAGATCCTTGCATAACAGGCTCTGGAGGCACAAGTCAGAAGTAAATCCTGCTGTTGGGGTGTCTCCAAGCCTTTCCTACAAACCCAATACTTCTGCTGACAGAACTTTTGCTCATGCCCAGTTTTACATGCACTTAACCTGTTTTTGTACATCTGCAGGGAGAAAGGAAAAAAATCCTTGTTGAAGAAAAAAAGAAGATTAACATTTGATGAAATAATGAGGGTGCTGGGGAAGCAGCCCTGAGTCAGAGGGTTGTGGGGGTGTTTTACTCACCATGAGCACAGCATGACTTCTGTCCATGCTCTTCCTTGCTCAGGATCAAGCTGGACATGAGCCAGCATATCTGCACTGCAGTTAATAGAGACTCACCTACTCATGCTAGACTTGGGTTTGCCCCAGTGTTTACATGGCTGGTAAAGATCCAGTTGCCTTTTTTTCTTCACAAATCACAGTCAGGAGAAATATTAATCTGAAATATGTGTGCTGAACCTTTGATCGCCTTGAGCCAATGAGAAGCTATGATTAATTTTAATCCTTTAAATGCCCAAATGCAAATCCAGAAATCTGAATTAATATATTTTGCTGGCATCAGTAGAGGATTGTGAAACAGGAAATTAAGAGCACAATAACTTAAACAAAAGCTTATGAAGAAATAATGGCAGTGGTATGGGTAATGAGTCAGAACGAAGTCTGGGATGTTCAGAGGAACCTGTAAGAGTAGGGTACCAGTTTGGTAGGATTTGGACCTATTGCCCCTTAAGTTTCTGGAAAATTCCAGTCTAAAGCTGTTGCCAACATTTTATTGCAAGTTTATGTCTTCATAGCAAAAGTTTATAATAAAATTAGCTTTCCTCTGACCTTTTGCTGAGTCCCAGCAAGTGCCTTTGCCTGTGGGTATTCCTGGAATCCCTTGTCTGCAGCAAGGTCTGATTTGTCTTGCACGGGATGAATAGAGATGGTCTCCATCATCACACCAAGAGATGCTGCAGTTTAATTGTTTCTTGTTACTGATACTGGGCAGCAGCCTCACAAAATGCAAGATGTTAAATGTATCTGGTGGTTTTGGTCCTGTAAACTTGGGTTATGCATTTATCTCCAATTTAGTGTCATTCATCATATTAAGAACTGACATAAGTATTATTTATACATGATGGTTGCCCTACTAAATTACTTACAAAGATTTAATAGGTGATAGACATTTCCATGAGGAGCAGGTGTCACGAGTGAGTACAGTCATATGAGCAATAAATAACGAGTCATAAAAGACGAACTCAGTAACAACAGATTAATCATCATTAGTCCTCTATGGAATATTTATAATTGAAATCAGTTCATTAATTTTCTGCCTACAAGCACCAACAAGTAAACCAGTCACTAAGCTACACCTCTGGAGGCCTGATCCTGATGCTGTTTGCAATCCCATGGGACTGGAAATGACGTTCCTCCAAACCCAGTGAACTGGTGCTCCTAGGGCTCTGTGTGGGCTCCTCCAAGCCACAGGCAGGGGATGTCATCCTACCAACACATTCCTAAAAATATCCAAAATATTGACTACCCTGTGTGCTAGTCAGGTCTGGGGGAGAATGAGTTTGGGAGTCTGTAATGTCTCTGTTTCTCATGCTGCCAGTCTCCACTGTCTGTAGGAGTCTGGGATTATATCTGAGCCTGCAGAGCTGAGGAACTCTGTGTGTGTGTGTGTGTGTGTGTGTGTGTGTGTGTGTGTGAGCCACTGCCGGAAATTCAGCATCTGGAATCCATTGTGCCACAGTCATCCTGAGCTGAGCTGGAAGCCAGAAGAATTTCAGACTGCATGGGTGCATTTTTTTTCTCCGTGCTTGTGGGATTTCTAAAGTGCAGAGGAAAACTCAAAAGAAATCCGAATCCCATCTCTAATCCTCACAAGTTGACTTCACATTCTTTGGTTTTAAGGGTCAAATTGTGACCCTTGCACAGGAGCCAGAGAAATCTCCTTCCTCCTGCCCTTCCAGGCACACTGTGCCCACAAAAGCCAGACTTAGAGAGCGCTGGCCACAGCTCCACTCCCAGCACTGCCTGGGAAGAATATCCAGCTTGATTTCACCTCTTTACACCACTCATATGGTGCTTAACAGTCCACAGAGGAGGGGGAAAACAGTCCCTCCAGAATCCCATGTCTACCTCTCTGCTAGGCATCATCCCTGTGCTGTCTGCCTCCGCATTCCCTTGGGGTACTGCACACCTGGAGGAAGGATGGAGAGCAGAGGGAGGAAGGTGGTGAAAAGGGTGGGTCTGGGCTGCATTGTGCTGATCCTCCTGAGGGGCTCAGGGACTCTCAGTTTATCCCAGAGACCATACCAGCCCTCCTGTACCCCCAGAATACCAGCAGCACATGAGGATTTTTACCCCTTTGGCATTGCTGAGCTCAGTCTTGCTTTATTTTAGAGAGAAGTTCCTCTCTGAGGTTTTGAGAGGCTGGAACGTGACACATCCATGCTGCAGGAGGCAGGAGCCAGAGCCTGGATTCAGTGGCAATGCCCAGAGGCCAGAGTGTACAACAGGACACTGGGAGAGGAGCTGGAGCATCACCTGCTATGGCTCAGCCTGTGATTCCTGTAGGGCTAAAGAACAGCTGCCACCTCTGTGGCAGATCCTGCAGGGGTTTGCAGTGGCATAAATCTCAGAATAAATAATTCCTCCTTTGGCACAGCCCCCTCCTGAGGAATGCCCCAATTTGTGGTGCAGGTAGTTGGATTCTTTTCCTGTTGGAGGCTGTTTCAGAACCCCACTGCTCAGATGGTGCCTGATTCCGAGCCTGGACTGGTCTGTGGTCACTTAACCTCATCTGTTCCCCTGCCAAAATTGCTCTTTAATAGCTCTTCTCTCTCATAGACACTATCTTTCCATGTATTTATAGAAAGCAATCAATGTCCATTCTCACTTTTGTAGACTGAGGATGTCACTTCTCAAAATCTGTCTTTGAGGAACTCCCCGAGTGACGTGGGCAGTCAATAGTTCCTTTTTCTGCTGATGATTTAGTATTTCCCTTTTCCATGCAAAATGAATGTTTTCTCTTTAGCTGGGGAAATTATTTTATCATCAGTTCTTTATTAAGGCCCCCTTCCCACAGTTTCCTTGATTTTCCTGGTGTTACCTAACCAAAGTCTTCACTGCTACCACATTCCTGTTTTTTTAGGAAATGAGATATCAAGGAAGGATTCTGAGAGTTGGTGTTACCTTTCATAACTTGCAATAGAGTTTCATCCTTTTTTTCTACATCTGAATGTGGAATGAGACTTCAGGCAAATTCAGGTGCTATATTGGTTATTCCGTATACGGAATGCAGTGATTAAAGGTAGAGATTTGAAGGAGATAGATGTGGGTATCTTTCAGAAGATAGATAGAACATCAGGAAATGAGATGTGAAGCAAAATGAAAATGCTTTGGTTGTTAAATTAAAGAAAATCCTCCATTCTGTTGGGTTGTAAGCAAAAAAAAAAAAAAAAATCTGTGTTTCTTCTTTTGAATTTTCTTTTGATGTATGACACTTGTCAAGATGTGAGTCTTGATGTGGTGTATGAAACCGTAGATCAGATAAAAGAGACCCTGCCCTAAAATACATTATTTCTGCTTTTCTCATTCTTTCTGGTGATATTTCCTTCCCCTCTCTAGTGAACTGCCAAGTTGGAGGGTTTGGTGCCAGCTGGTGGAGAGCAAGGAGGACTGCTGCAATGGAAAACATGAATGCTCTCACTTCAGAACAGCAAAATAAGCAGCAGGAGCCTCTGCCCATGTCTGATGAGCCTCTGGGGGTGGAAGGGATGTGATCTGCCCATCACTGGTCAAAGCTGCCTTGTGCTAAAGAGACAGGAGAGATTCAGATTCAAGACCCCAGGAACCATGTCGGTTTCAATGTGCGACTCGAGAGCTGAGCCCATTTTGCCAGCCTGGTGTAAGTGACATGGAATTGGCTTTTGTGTCTCTTGCATCCTGCTCTCCCTGCTGGCCACTGTGGACATTCTCCAAAGCAAATCACTGCTCTGAAGCATGCCAGCCCCACACAGCCCAAACAGCTCTTTCTTTGCAGCTACAAACCAAGGTTTGCTCCTGTGTCCTCTGTGAACATTTAAAGTGTCATAAGAAACTAAATAGTGTCCCATTACAATCCTGTACTTTATTGCCTTAAAACCCCACAGTTGCAGGAGTAAAAATCCCTCCCCGCCACCCTCAATACCCCAAACTGACTTAGTGATTCAAATATTCCTGAGCTATCAGCTCCCTTGATCCTGACACAGAATTTATGCCAAACTCCAGCCAAGTGATCACTGAGGGAGGCTTGAACTGAGAAAACAAATAAACCCTGGTGCATTCTGAAGTGATGCAGATTTTCACTGCGTGTGAGCCTTGACAACATACATTATGTCTGCATTCAGCAACAAATCTGTTATCTCCTGGCCTCAAAAATATGCCACAGATGCAAGTTACAGAAAAACAGCTGCTACAAAAAGGGGATGTGTAAGTAGTTACCATCAAAAAAATCCACAAACCTAAACAAATGTGAACTACTATAATGTCTCACTGCTTACCACAACAGAGAAAGCAAGTCTGGTTTAGAGGGGAAATGATGCAAAGCACCGCTCTCCAAATCTGAAACATCCCAGCAAGACCTCTCATAGCAACAAAGGATTAAAAATAACAGAGAGAAAACAGGACAGGGCAGCCAGCATTACCTGTGCTGCATATTCAATTTAGAATCCCTCGCTGTCAAGCTGAAAACGTTCACTGTTATGCTGAAAACATTTGCTGATTAAATTTCCTCCACCCAGGCACTGCCAGGAGTGGCACTGCAGGTGTGGTGCCTCCAGCATCACTGCTGTGCTTACCATGGGCTGACTGCATCACACTAAATGAGTTCTCCTAGATAGAGTCGTCAGTGCACAACCCCAGTTACTAAAAACTTCAAATTCTAACCAAGTTATGGTTTAGGAGAAGTAGCTAGATCTGAAACAGAAAAGCTGTGGATTTTAATTTGGCCCTTAGGAATATTGCCTGCTGCAGGGTTGGGCAGGGGTTATTGGGTTACATGAACTGCCACTTGAATATGGGGCTGGAAATGAAGTGGGCCCTCAAGCACACAGAAATTGGACATTTCTCGATTATAGGCTCACTCTTTGAGCAGCTTCAATGGACGTGGTCAACTCTTGGCCATGAAAAGTTGATGGAAAACAACTGCAGTAAATGAGCTTTTTGACTCTACCTGGTAAATTATAGATCTTCAAAGAGGGGTAAGAACTGGACTGTACAGAAATTCATTAAGAATCAACATACAACGGGTGGTGTATTCTGAGTCTTGGGTCTTAAAATCTTAAAATATAGCCAGCTACTTGTACTCTTAATTTTATATTTTCTTTAATCACTTCAGACCTTGTCTCTCAATAGACATTTCTGTTACAAGCTACTACAGGGACTTCCCAGCTACATCCTTGGTGTGGCAGTAGGGTCTCAGACTATATTTGGATATTGGAATTTCAGGGTGGAAACTATTCACTAATTATTATTTTGGCCTCTGCAGTAGCATATCAGGCTCCAACATCTTGGCTTCTTCCACTTCAAAAATCAGAGAGTGTCTGCCTCCCAGCCATGTAATGGTTATGTGCCAAGGAGCTTTCTGCCTAAGACTTCGTGGGCACATGAAGTTTAAAAAATGTAAAGAACAAAATTCCATTTAGCATTTTCTCCTGCCTGTCTACCACACTGTGACTCTGTAATTGGTGAGCTCTTTGCCATATAAAAAGAAGAGATTATGAAAATTCAGAGGAAAAGCTCCCCAATTCCCTAAAGAACCAAAAATGGGAACAACATATTCTGAAAGTTCATCCTCAGCAGCCAAACTCTGATCCAACACAGATGTAGTTGAATATTGTAGATGGAGAAGATTATAATTTTATATATTGTTTCTCTTGCTTTATCATTCTGTACATTTTTATGGGCTGGCCACATCTTGCTTCATGTACGAATATAAACACATATGTGAATGAACACTGTTGTGCAAAGTCTTTTTCTGGTACCAGTAATGGGAAGTTTTCATCCCAGGGTTAGCTGTAGAGCACATGAACCTGCACGCTTCTGATTCCTGGGTATTAAACTATTTCCTGATAATAAAAGTGTGCAACCCCAGTTTATTGCTCCCCATTTAACAAAGGAAATCAATGTTTATTTTGTATGTCTGAAAAGTACAAACTCAATTAAAGGAATGACCGATGAAATACTGACTCAGGAGCTCGTACACACATTTAATCACATATGTGGGAGAAACCCCCCCCAGGAGACTGATTGTGCTGCCCATCGAGAATGATGTCAAAATCCATTACCTTCAACAGGAAAAAGAACTGGCCAAATCTCCAAGTGCCTCTCCAGGCTCGGAGTTGGCAAGAAAATTCCAGCATCTGCTGCAGGATCCTGACTTCTGCTGTGCACAGAGAAATGCTCTGCCTAGAAGAGCCCACATCTACAAGGACCCCCTGCTGCAAAGGGCAGCTGGCTGGATCCGGGTACCCAGCAGAGCATAGCTTGCATCCCACAAAGAATTCATCCATCCCTGTGGTATTAATTTTACTGTCCTTGAGCAATGTACAAGTGTGGGCAAAGGTCGCAGCTGGAAATGGCCAGCCCTGCCTTGTAACGCTGAAGGGAGAATGACAATTTGGTTGTGTGTTTCCCATGCATAAATATGGCAAGTTACAAAACTCTCTAATGTCAGTTATTTAAAATATTACTGACAAATTTTAACCAGGCCTCACTCTAGCAGCTCTATGCCTGGTTTTTAATATGTGAAAAATGGAAGGTTTTTTTGCTGAGACAGTCTGCGTCTTCAGCATAATCATTGGTAGAGCTGAAGTCACTGACAACATTTTTCAGTTATGTCATTTTCAGTGTGACTTAGGCACAGCTACTTGCAGATGAAAAAGACATTAGGCAGGAAAAAAAGCTACACTGGGCGTTGTAACCATGAGAGTGACCTGTTCACTTCCCTACTGCAGATGACTTGCGTAATTTGATGGTCAAGCCTATTGAAACTACACAACATACTCTGTTTTTCAATTTCATGGACAGTGATGTAACTCCAAAACAAGAAATGATTAATGAAATATCATTCGTCCCACCCAAAGCAAGAAATGTCACACTGCTCCAAGCTTTGCTATTACACTGAAAATGTCCAATGAAATGTCTCCAGAAGAGCTTCAGCAGCACTGTTTCTGTCCCAGGCATTGCAGCTGGTCTCCTCTGCCACAGGAAATTCCATGTGATATGGAAGGGATGCTCTAGGTACATCTGGAGAATGGTTCAAGTGGTTACAATTGGGTAAAGGGTTCCTTGCTCAATATCCTCAGTCATTATATCTGCTAGCTTTTGTGTTTCCTTTAGAAACCAACAGAATTGGGTTATCTCATGCAAGGCCACAGCTGAAAAGGAAGTATCAGAAGAGAAAATATATGAATTTGGAAATGTCTCGTTTTGTGGAAAGGTGACTGTGTCATGTCTCATGCATCAAAGGCTTCCTCATGCCTGACTGCTGTGGGAGGGGTGCATGAACCCCACACCAGGAATTCACACCAAAACCTCAGAATTTCAGATAGACTTGTTCACTTCTCAGCTTCATCATCTCTCATCCTCATTGAAGTAAAAATATCATATAAACCTGGAAATCACTCAGTAAAACTTCCTCCACATTAGCCCACACTGATGGAGTGAGAGATGGAGAAGGCTAAAGAAAGGCACATCAAATGCAGAGGTGAAGTTGCCCAGTGAAATGTGTCTGTCTCCAGGGCAAATCAACTGCAGATGTTTGAGATAACCTCTTGTGGCTGGAACTTGACATGTCAAAGAGCAGTTCTGCCCTACAGAACTTCACTTCTTCCCCCCTTAGGAGGGTAACAGGAGATTATCCAGTGGCATTTCTCTTCTACCATGATGCTAACTCTGGTAGTTTGATACATATCAGCCTCTGAAACTGATATATATCAAGGGGCTGCAGGGGTAGGAATCCCTCTAAGCTCTGATACTATTTTGGGGATTTATTAGGACACTTCCATGGGGCAAAAAACTGTGCTGAAATGTTCACAGAAGCCCACATTCTCTGGGGTCTGCAGCAAATGGGTCTCCTGTGGATGGGCCACTGTTGTGCAGGAATTGGGAGCTGGGGTGAATGGGGTTCACATGCACAAGACTGATCTCTCTGCTGGTGTCCCAGTTCTCCTTGCAGGTAATACAACTACAAAAGTGTTTTTTTGAGCAGGCAGTGGGACTCTAATCCCTCACAGCAGAGCAAATGTGATGTGAATGAAGCTGGTAAAAAAGCTTTGCAAAAGCTCAGTCACTCAGCAAGTTACTGGGATGAATACTTTTGTCACCAAAAAGTGGCAATTAATTCTTCACCCAGGGGATCTCTGTCCTCTCCTCCTCCAGGCAAAAGAGTTTATGTTCTGGTATTCCTGCAGAGCACATTTTAGGGACATGACAGAAACAAGAGAGGTATCTTGGATTTGATTAACCCTCATATAATGAAGGCATGGAAAAAAAAAAAGCCAAAATAATGTGGAACTCAAGAGGAATTTTGTCAACATCTTCATTTTTCTAGAAGCAGTTTATCATTTTCACTCAGCTGAAAGGGGCAGCCCCAGGGTGGTGGCTGGCAAGCAGGAATGTTCCCTTGGTATGGTCACCACTGAAAGAAACCCAATCAAATCAATTCACCTGAACTGGACACACTAAAGATCCAAACTGAGCCTTGAGGTATGTTCTAAACTAATCCTTATTTTATCACATTGCTGCACTATAGACACAGGATAAGACTTCCATCCCTCCACCATCACATCTTTAACACCACTGCACACGTATGAGTCTTAAAGACCTTTATTGCCCACCCTCCCAGTAATTGTAATCAATTTTTTTCCTTCATAGGTTGAGTTTCCTAGTTATTACCCTCCCTGCATAATGAAAAATACTGTAGTAAGGAAGAAAATGCTCCTGCTTATAATGAAAACCACATTATGGCAGAACCCTGGGGACTGGCTGGGGGAGGTGGAGGCAAGGGGGCTCCCTGGCTCTGCTCAAAGTATGATCCAATAAGTCATTTCCAGGGTAAACACATAAATCTGTCTATGTTGAACAGAATCCAAACAATCAGAAGTATTCCCCTTGCCTTATTCAAAACATCTCTGCTGCTACTGAGGAAATAAAAGGAGTGGATAAAAACAAACACCCTTTGGTGGAAGTTGAAAAAGAAAACATTCAGTGTAAATGTTCAGATGACCACTGAGTAACTTTGCTCAGAGGTAAAGTTCTGGATGCTGCTGATGTTCCCTGTCTCACTGGTGGTGTCATACATGCCCTGATGTTGTTCAGAGTGCTGGATGCCCCAAAGAAAAGAAAAAGTGGGATGGGAAAGGAAAAAAAAAAATAGACAGTTCTTCCCCTGCAGCAAAAATGGTTTAGCTAATGTGCAAGTCTGGATTTGTACAGAAAGCAGAACCTCCAATAGCAGCCTGTTTTAATCACTGCCCAGCTGAGGAAGTGTAAGACAGACTCAGTTGAATGGTAAAGATCAAGGAGAAAATTCTTTTTTGAGGGTCAAAACTGCTTGTAATCTGCAGTATCAAAATAAAACCCCAAATCTGATAGATTCTCCTGTGCAAACTAGAGCTACTGAGCTCTCACAATCCAAGCTCTCCCACCCCTAAAATCTAGTTCTGTGTGTAAAGTCACTGGAGAAGTCATGATCTGCTACAATTGGTGTCAGGTATGGCTCACCCTGCTGTAAACCAGTGTCTCTCTGAGAAGCTTTTCAGACCTAGTGCTATTGTCTGCTATCTCGTTTAAAGCATTGTCCTCCTCTTATCTTAAACACCTTTTTCTGCAAAGACAGTGATGTTCTCAGAGCTGGAGTCACAAGGAAACACCAGGTGTTACAGAGACGATTTCATCTGGGTAGTGACTCCAACTAGAGCATTTAAAAATGCTGATATTTGAAATCACCTCTCTAGCTATCATCTAGGAGTCATTTCTGCTGCAGAATCCTGAAACTACACATTTCCTACTGAGGTGATACTAACAATTCTGTTTTCTACTTTAGGTCTTCGTTGGGAAAACTGGGAACAAAACACAATGTTGAGCTTTAGCTCTTTCACAAATTGTGCTATTCAGTTATTTTCCTTGGAGAAAAAAAACTTAATTTAAAGAGGTTCTTCAACCTCTGCTGTTAATTTAGCCCAGCTACACTTCGAGTTTGTTTGTTTAGACATGTTTATAACCCAGTAAAAGGTGAGCCATGTTCCCTGAATTATTGCTGTAGATAACACAAAAAGGCAATCAAGTCATGGCCAGTAGACATCAGGAAGGTGCCACCAGTCAGTTCATCCTTTCTGTGTAACCAGCTGTAATCTGCCCTGAGGATCTACAGGCAGTTCAGAAACACAACTACAGGTAATTTTCCAGCAAACACACACAGGAGACTGAACACCTCTGTAGGTCTTTTACAACACTCTGGCAGATGCATGCTTGTATCTGGTCTACTTTCTACTTATTCTACAATTCTACTCATCAGTACAAATCTGTCAGTTTTAATTTGAATTGGTTAGCTAGAAGATGATTTGAACTTTCTCTAGGTTACATTTTCCTTGCCTCTGGCTCAGTTGATGCTGCTCTTAAGCTTCTATTTCTCGTAGGAGGTTATGAAATGTGGTTCCCAAAAGCGCAAGGTCTGACGCTGCAGCGAGAACGGGTCATTTCTGTCCTGGTCCTGCCCCTTCCCGCATTAGCTCAGATGGATGTGTCACTGAGACACACATGGCCCCGTCACTCCACTGTCTACACACAGGGCACACAGCAGAGTGAGTAGGAAGGAAGGAATTAAAATTTTTATGTCACTCCCTTCACTGGAGAGAACGTTTAGAGACATTATTGGCAGAGCCATGTGGAGTGTTTTCCAGACTAGATTTCCCCAAAAGACTTCAAAACAGTTTAAGGATATAACTTCAATATTTAGATGATTTTGCAAGGAACAGATTCATTCGGCTTTGCATTAGAGCTGAAGAAACTCCGAGCAAGAATAGAATAAAGCCCATTTCGTGCAGATGGATCCTCATTATCTGAACTCATATGGCTCCTGCAGAAGGTGTCAGGGAAATGGTCGCTGGTGAGGACCAGAAAGTTGAATCTGTTCTCCTACACCAAGAAGGAAAGAGAGAGCACTCACAAAAGGAAGAGTTAGAGAGCAACTGGGGCACTTGAGGAGGGCATGGGATGGGTTTGGCTGGTAGGGGATGGATATATTATGTACACACACCAGGGAGAGGGTTAACAGCTATTCTGGCAGAGGGAACTCTTGCTTGTCTCAGATCAGAGACAAGGTCACTTATCAGGTCACAGAGATACATTGGGCATTGCTTTATCATCTGAGCATTTTTCATACCAGGTCATTCATGGGAAGATTTGATGTTTCAGTAGGGTTTAGTTCTCAAAGGACATCTTTTTCTCCTTAACTCTTTCCATGTGTAACTTGAAATGGGGCTGCCAAGAGCTGAAACTGCTGCTGAGGTGCTTTTAGAGGCTCAGGACTTAAATTCCTAGGTTGCCTAAACACAAGGCATTATAAACCTAAGGAAACTGGTACTCAAGTATTTTTAATAATCTGTGACTCAAGTATTTTTAATAATTTAGTGACTTCCCTACATTTATTAAAAAAATCAGTGATGAAGCATGAGATTTAAATAGGATCTGCTAAAGCCCATTTAACCCTTGAACCATCTTCCCCTGTCTAACTGGTGCTTTAGAGCTAAAGGAAAATTCCACAAGCTTAGTTCTAGGGTTCACCTTGGAGACACTCCTAAGCAGAAGGCAGACTCAACAAATATTTCATGTCCCTGAAGGGGTACATTGTGCTTTCACAGCTCCTTGTGAAGGTCAGGAAATCAGCTGCTCAGAGCAGGTTCTGAACAGTTTGCAGGCTGGGAACTCCAACATCTGGGCTAGAAGATTGTGCTTCAAAGGAAGGTTGTGGGGAGTGGGGGGTCTCTTGTAAAATTTGGCTGCTACTCTGCATCCATTGATATTTCTTGTCTCATTGAAAATTGCTGTTATATTTCTGTGAGATGACTGCTGAAACTCTGCATGCAGCTGCTGAAGTGGGATGCTGGGGAATAGAATTTATGTCCTAAGCCATTTTCTTGGAAGCTTTTTAGATATCTAAATTCAGTCTGGAGTAGGAAATGATTTCCCCTGAAGACACCTCCCTTTTGATGCCTTCTCTCCCAACAGTGTTCTTCTGATGCCTCACTTTGTGGAAGGAAGCAGAAAGGCTGGTTGCAAACAGTGAGTATACTGCTTTACCACAAAAGACCTGGCAAAATGTCTGCTGGTTTAGTTTCATTTTGAGAAGGATTAAAACCCAGCTTCTTTCTTTTCCTGAATCAAAACATGGAAAACAGAGGAACCACAAATACTGGAAATAAACATTTTCATAAAATCAGAGTCGAACTTTGCCTTATAGTGTTATTACTCTAACAATTATGCCCAAATAAAACACAATCTACTGGCAAACAATACATCAATCTAAAAGAGAAAATTTAACTAATATTGGTTGATAGTTTATTTTGTATGACTGTTCTACCAGAACCATTAAATCCTGGTTAGTTTAGGATGGTTAATTTGTTTTTGAAAGAAATCTCCATCTCTGTAATATATTTTGTTATTTCTAAGTCAAATTTAATAGAAAGAAATTGTATTTTTGAATACCAGAAAAGGATACATTTCCTGCTAATTTTTGCAGAAATGCCTTTTAATTTTCTGCCCAGTGAACAGTGCTCAGATCCATTAAAAGATGGGCCATGTCAGTCATTACTGAAACCTCCTCTAAGCTGTCATTAAATGCTATTTGTGAGAGGTGGTCCTGTAATAAAAAGGGAACAAGAACTGGATGTAGCTTACCAGGGGATACTGTTTAGTTCTTTCTGTTGCCAAGAGGCCAAAGCTTTTACTGCATTTTGGCAGTTTCACTAGCAATGCACATTGCAGCTCAGTAGGAACAGGTAAAGAGGAGATGGGTACTGGAATGGCTCCTTTATTTGTTGGCTGCAAAAAAAGCACTCAGTCTCCTCTTGGATGTATTTTCTCAAGTGTAGAATAACACACCAGCAAGAATTGCAAGGTAAGAAGAGTCTTCAAAAGCAAAATTTGTAAAGGGCAATTCCCATCTAACTAATTACCTGACAGAATTCTTGTATAGAAAAATGAAATATTTCATTACCTTTGGTTTTCAAGTATGATCTGAGAGGTGAGAGGAGGACTCTTGTTACTGGGACAGAGACACTACAGATGCTCCATCCTCAGCATCACACACTGCCTCTGGCTTTCTTTGGGACTTTTGATAAGTCCTTTATCCCATGAGAAGGAATATCTATTTATCTCCTCAGCAGATGTTTTGCCCTTTTAAAACCAAATGCAAATGCTGACTTGTAGGTGCTGTGAATAATCAGTTTTACATACAGCTCTGCTCATTAAAAGCCACAGGCACAGATCTGAGACTGCAGCTGTAACAGACAGCCCTTACCCCAACCCCAAAGTGCATTTACTGCCCCCAGCACTATCCATCTGTGCTTGGGAACTTCTAGCAATAAAGATTTGCTTTCTTAGGAATTCTCCTAGCAGCTGGTCGCTTTTCTAAGGAAAAGTGACAGATATGAGCATAAGCAGATACACAGGTACGGGATGCAAATTATCAGTGGGTGAAGATGCCCTGAGGCCAACAGGAATGGATATGAGGCATGGATATAGCCAGTGATCCCCTGGCCCAGAGCTGATAAGAAGCAGTTAAACCCAAGAATCCACCAGTCTGAATAAGAAAGGGAGAAATAGGCTTCATCTATTTATCCTCACTTATTTTAACTCAAAGGATAATCCAGAGGGTAACCCTGGGGCCAGGCTCAGGAGCTGCAAAGCCACAGCCAGGTGGTGCAGCAGGCACAGCCCATGTGCCACTGCTGCTCTTGAACATCCCCACCAGAGTTGCTCCCTTCTGAGCCAGTTTACAGAAAGGCCTGATGGCTGCAACATTCACAAATGTAGTTCACGCTTCCAAAAAGCTCAGATCTCATCCTAACTCCTCAGACCATCTCTGTGGAAAATAGAACTAATGTTCCCAAAGCAGCTGTGTATTTGGGATCTTTCCCTGAAAAGCTGGCAGTCTCCACCTGTGAATTAACTCAGGTAGAGTAGATCAGGTAAATCACTCTGTTTTATGACTGAATTTCTCTTATTCATGGATGACCCTTAGCTATATTTTATTTATTTATGTAGTCATCACCAATTTTACCTGATTGATTATGCCAATGAAGGAGAAATATTTCTTTTGTTGTTTGTTTTTGGGGTTTTTGGGGGTTTTTTTGGTTTTTTTGTTTGTTTGGTTTTTTGTTTTTAAAATTTTTTTATATTTAAAATTCATCAATTTAAAGGATAAGAAAGAAGCTTAAGTTGGTTCAGTATTAGCAGACACCAGGTTCAGGGCAGTGAATAAGCTGTGGCTTACCATTAACAGAGCGGAAGATTTAGTACTGGGGTTTGTACTTTGCTAGTCAGAAAAATAACCAAAATAATATTTATTTCTGTTCATGGAAATTTATAGGAGCTCTGCCCTAAGAGGAAAGATGTACTCTATTCTGAGTTGTGCTTTTTCACAGCCTATCTGGAAAAATTATCTTCATGTAGGCTGTAACAATTGAAGCACAAGCTATTTATGCATTGACGGGTATTTCTGACTTGAAATATTTGACAGGCTCTATGTTAAATATCTGGTTTCAGTTTCTAAATGTCTATCTCAAAGCCTCTCTTTCCCCTGTGCCTTATTAAAAAAAAGGCTGAAAGAAAGGAAGTGAGGAAACTTGAAATTTAAAAACATTCTAGCAGCATGTAAGAAGACTTCCATTGTATCAACTCTCCTTGACCTCTAATTAATGCATTGATTTTGCTATATTAATTCTATTAATCAATTAGTTTGTGTTTATTTTAAAATTGTAAATGCATCTAGGACTTTTTAAGGAAGCAGCTGGCATTAAGGATGGAGTTCTCAAACATACCAGAATCAGACTTGGCTAGGACTTTATTTACTTCACAATATTTGCCTCTGCAGTTGATGAGGATGTGTTTAATGGGCTGAAGGTAAGAAGCAATTGCTTCAACTGTGTTTGTCTGAAGAAAATTTTGTTAGAGACTACTTTCAAAGGCAAAAAATAATGCCCCGACCTATTCAAGAGGAACATCAGACTGTCTGGTGTGGTTTGTGGTGTGGTGGGACACTCTCTTACAGGAAGGGGCTGGCTCACATTGCTCCCTTTGCTGTTAAGTGTCAGTGATGATGCCCAATGTGCGAGCAGAACCCTGTGTTTCTGGAGCTGGAGCATCTGGTGTCTGTAGGAAGGCACAGAAAGGTGGGAGCAAACCTCTCAGAGCCGCTGGAGGTCCTCCAGTGTCTTCCCAGAGAGGACAGGGCTTAGTGCTAATGCTTTAATCAGCCTCTTCCCATCCAACTGCTGCCACGGGGGGCCGAGGCTGATGGCTGCTGCTTTTGCAGAGGATGCTTCAGGTGCCAGCAGCTCATTCAGGGAGCACTCCGAGCTATTGCCCTTACACTGCACATAGCCACGAGCATGCTTGGATGGCCCTGACAGCAGCAGAGGTGGACAAAACCATTTGTCTTGTTTGCAGTGCTAATGCAATGATTTGGTTTGAGAGACACCATATGCTCAATGGACCTTGTAGTTCACACAGTTACTGTCTCCTTGGAGCTGCTGGGCTGCCTGGACAACAGGAGAAACTGAGCTATATAACATCTGTAATGTGCAGCATCCCAATTCCTGCCCCCCAGGCTGCATGGTGAAAGCCCTGGGAGCGTGCTTTACCATCAACTGGCTCTTTACTGTCAGCATTTTCTAAACCAAAGAAAATGGTTCATCTATGTAACCTGTCTGTTTAATGTGATCAGGGTAATGCTGCCGATTTTTGCAAAGTTAAAGCCTTGCATTGGACCTGGTGGGTTTCTCTTCCGTTCTTCAATAACCCTGCAAATCTGGGGGTGTAGAAACACAAGTAACTGCAATATTTTGTTACCCTTCATACAGCTGTGCTTAGTTGTTGACAACATGACTTGGGAGAAAGCAGATGGTTTTGCAGTCCAGAAGTCTGGAATTCATTAGTGGAAATTTTCAGACATGGGTTATTTTTCTGTTTTGTGTTTTTTTGGTTTTTTTTTTTTTTTTTAATTATTTTTTGGCTGAGCTACAAAAAGTCAAAACAAACAGAGCTGAAAATTCATTGTGAGGGGTGTTAAAGAGTTTCTTTGCTCTCTTGCACTAAAGAAGTAACTCAAGGGGAAAATCACTTGAAAATTACTTTTTCCGGGTTTGCTTTATCTGTGACAGCAAACCCTTTCCTGAGAAGAGGAGCTGTTAAGAGCTTCTCTGGAATTCAGGTTTATTTGTAGAACACCAACTAAAGCCTGCAGTTGTACTAACCTCGAAAAGGAAAGGGGAGGAGACAGAGAAGTGATGTTAATTTATTCACTGAAGTGTTCAAACTGTGCAGTTCTTCCCCTCCAAGGAACTTTTTCTCCTGCCCAGGAATAGAAACTGCACAGCAACTGTTAACCTGTGACATCCTGACTCAAGACAGGAGCAGATTGGTTTGAGTTTGTTTTCTAGGCACTTAGTGAGAGCAGACTGCAGCATTTCAGTACTGCAACTGCCTGGAAGAAGATGGAGGTGGAGTTTGGCAAGAGCGAAAAATTCTCTGCCTGAGTAAAAGCACAGGAGTGCTGAGCCCTCCCAAGGCAGGCACCAGCCTGGCTGCTGGTCTGGCAGTGCTCTTGGCCAGGCTCTGCCTTGAGCTCTCCCTTCTCAGTCTCCTACCTGTTTCTTCCACTTTGTAGCTTTTCCCTCCATTTCCACCACCTAGATTTGTTGCTCTAGGCTCCCCCTCTTTAGGGGGACAATGGCATTGTCTCAGCTTCTGGCAGCTTCTTACCAGAGTGTTTTCCAAGAGATCCTGTGCTCCAAGCCCGCTCCAGCATCCACCCTTCCCTGCTATTCTACTTCCCATTAGTCCTCAGACAACAAATATTTCCTATCTTGTTACACTCCTCCGACGCTGAGCCCTGGGAGAGCCTGGGCTCTGGTCCAGGACCAGCAGCTTTCTGACAAGCACAAGCAACACCGTAACAAATAGTGGGGCTTTGGAGAGCCGCCTTTCCATAAGGAGAGGGGAGGTGGAGAGAGAAAACAGGCATGTGGAAGCTCTCCTGCTAAAATTGTCCAGCACACGCTGTGGATGTGCTGCAAAGGATGTTTCAACACGAGCTTCTGGAAGCTGTGCTGCTCGTGAATCACAAGGTGGTTTACACACACCTTAGTCTGGGAAAGCCTCTAAGCCTTAGGTAAATACAGGTAAACAAACCTGTGTTGCCTGGGGTTTCAGAAGTGTTAGGTAAACTTCTCTGGAACTGGGGGAATTGGTTGTTTAATAAAAAATAAAAAAAAATCCCCGTTTCTGCTTCTCATTTTTGGGCCTCGTGGATTTCCAAGCTGAGTTGGGTGCTACCCTCCCATGCAGACAGGGAGGCAGATTTGGTGTGTCACAGCAACCTTGAAGCAGAAGTGATGTCATAAGAAAGCTTTGCCCCAGTCCAGACAGGATGATGACTCTCTCCAGTTGGACTAAAGACTAACTAAGCCCCTGGCAGCCAGGCTCTCAAATCTAATACGTAGAGAAGGTGCTGCAGCTGATTATTTAACATCTGTGCTCCTTCTACTCAGACAGCCAGTAAACAATGTGACTAAGACACAAGGAAATTGGATTTTTTTCTGTAAACTGTAATGTGAATTATGGCAGATGATAATCCCCCATTTCTTGGAAAAGGGAAAGACTCTTATCTGGGATTTTCTAAGCATGACACAGTTCAGGAAGCAAATAACCTTACACAGAATTCACTGCAAAGTTAAAGTAGCAAATTTCTGGTCCTTGGTGCCAAGGATGATGGTTCTTGTGAATTGACATGCTTCCTGTTGGTTTCCAACATGGAAATTCTTGTAACTCCAGTGGCAAATGCAGGACAGACTGTGAAGCTGTTTCTTCTGCCTTCTTTTACTGCTGCTTCTTGTAAATGAACTTAGAGGATATGTAATATAAAATACAATGGTTCCTTATTTGAAACTTTTTCATGAACTTACGATATTTTTAGCACATCCAAGTTAAAACTGCATTCATTTAGGTTGCTCAGAAGTAATTTCAATTTTTTGTGATAGGTGGATCCTTAAGTGTGCACACTTGTGTTAAATACTGGTCATTTAATTCAACACTTAACTGTGTTTGAATTTAAATCGTAATCAAGCTGTATTATAAGAACATATCCAAGCTTTGAGCCTGGACTGACTGTATTGCATTCAAGCCTTCTCTTGGGCTGCAGCAATGCTGTAGCTGTCCAAGCACCAGTTTAAACATTCCTATGGTTAGAAGTCTTCAGCAATACTTCCCTCCAAAACATGGGCAGAACTGCTGTAGGCTGCCAGGACAGAAGAGGTTTGTGATCATTCCATGTCCTGCTGCAAGACCCTGAGGTTACTGCCTCGATGTAGAGTTGATGTCCTGCAACTCGATCATCTGAGGGGGGTGGAGGAGAGCCCAGTGCCTGCAGCTGTACAAATAAGGATTTAGCTGCTTGGGTTTCAAGTTTGCCAGCCAGTTTTGGTCAACTGAGTTGAAAACCTACTGCCTTTGCTGTGAAAATGTACAGCACAAAAAAAAAGTTTCAGACTTGAATTGAAATGAGATGTTTTGACTAGGGGAGGATATCTTTTGAGAGTAAATCCCTTCATTTTAAGATGTAACTAAAATATAGAAACCAGAAATATCTATTCTTTAGTCTTTTAGCAACTTACTCTTACTTACTCCCCCAACTGTTCCTTAAATTTTGTCCAAGTTACCACAAGTTAGTATTTTTTCTCTTTAAATTGCAGAAACAGTAGGGAACATTTAAGAAGTACGTGCTCAGTTTCAGCACACAAAGAAGGACAGTTAAAAGCAGAGAATAAAAACCACAATCTTGTCTCCCATTTGCCCAGATAAAATGATGAGGTAAACTGTAGGTTTACTAAGAGCAGAAAACTCAGTTTTGAAGCAAAACATCGTCCTCAACTTACCCCATCTGGTATGTTCACACCAAAGTACCCAGAGCCCAATGACAATACCACAGGAACTTTGGTTGCCAAAGGCAACTTTGCAGTGCAAGAGCGTAAACACCCCCACAGGGATGCCATCCTTTCATGCATCTCAAGGGATACTCTAAACATGAAGTTCTAAATCCATTTAGTAACTGGAGCTGTTAGGACTAGATAGAGACCATCTGAGTGAGGGAAACCCAAAGGGGATTTCTAATTTTTGCTGTAATGCGAAAGTCCTGTGCTTAATAGAGGAAAACTGTATTTACAACCAAAAAGGAAAAAAAAAAATAAAACCAAAAAAAAGAGAAAATACATGGAATTTTTACTGGCAATAAAACAGTGCAATTCATAGCTTGGTCATGAGAGCTGTTTTGCTGTGCAGTTGGCGGAGGCTGTCAGGGAGAGATTTACTCTGCAGCCTGAGGGGCAGTGGCAGCAGAGATGTGGGATGTACACTTGAGGTGATGCTGTGGGGGAGCTGCCATTTCACTGCACAACTTTTCCTCCATTCCAGGCTAACTTAAGGATAACATCCTGCACACTTCCACAGGCTGTAGAGCACTGTTTTTTGTTAGTTATCAATTTGTGACTTCAGCTCAGTGGTCTCTATCACCCTGTTCTGTAGCATTGCTGTGTGTGTAGTAAACAGATGCTCTGCACTTTTTTTTTTTTTAAGGTGCTTCTTAATCTCTAGTACAGAGGAATGGCACAAAAACCAAACTGGTTTTGCATATGGCTGTTGATAGAAAAGTTATCTTGGAATCGCCTGTGTGCAATATCTTTATTTCTACAAATGTTGATGTGCCCAAACCTGATTTTGACAACTGGTAGATTGTGGCAGATCTAATAACCCCAAACCCCTGGAAACAGAGATGTAGATGAGTCATTAATTGTCAGTGAAAGAAAATGACTGCTTCTATTTAGACAGAGTTAATGCCATTTTTCTTTGAATAAGCTGCCAAAAGAACAAGATCACAAGCTGTTAGAAAAACAACTTGAAGAAGCTGTAGCTGTGATTTGTGTCAAGCTCAGGAGAAATATAGAATCTGTAGGCAAGAGCAGACATCATCAGAATAGCTGTGACTCTGGGACAGAAAATAACCCACCTGTGAGAAGAGTTTTGTTCAATATTGTATCAGTTGCTAAACAACAGCATCATATATGTACCATAACTGGGTTTTATTTATTAAAGCTCGGGAATGCCTGGTTACCTGTGCTTGGACTTCAGGTATTTTACTTTTCAACCTCCTCTAAAATAAATAGGAGCACTGAAGCTGCAGTGCTAAAAATTACTGTTGTAGCTTAATCTGGCTCCCCCCTATTTATTTATTGTAATCACAAATGGGAGAAAAGGGGAAAGAGGTGGTGTTTAAATTCCCAGTAGGTAGTCCTTTGATGCCCATCTCTATTAGAAAGAAGTGATAGGGACAGATTAGGATTTGGGGATAAGGACAGATAAAACAAATAGATTTGAGTGTGTGAGGTAAAGCCAGATGCATCTTGTTATATGGGCTGCTTTTGGAAACTGGGATTTGTTTTCTTTCAGCTTAGGGCTGCTGATAACTGGAGCTGTTTGGAAGTCACTCCCATTCCCAGCACCTTGCCTCCCTCCAGCTCATTCCAGCTGCTGCTGTAGCAGCTTCTTGCTGGGCAGTGGTGACAGAAACAATGTTAGGGGTGAGACAGTGGAGAAAATTGGACTGTTATTCAGCTTGGCTTTGTGGAGAGTATAGGTAGGCGTTCTGCAAAGCAACAGGTTTTTATTTGCAAAATCAGAAGCTTCTTGCCAGAGAGCTCTTTAAAGGGCAAACCAGAGGGCAGCCAGAAGCAAAACTATTTTCTAACTTCAGAGGTGTTGTTCTCAAGGGCCAGCATAAATCCTTGAAGCATTAAAGCAGTGAAAACAAATTGAGAGAAGAATGGAATGAAATTATTCTTACCAAAATAGCAAGCCAGGTTCATATGCTTAGAAATAAAACTACCCAGAACAGTGCAGAAGTTACACTTCACCCTCCTCTGCTCCGTGGTGATGAGTGAGCCAGAGCAGCTGGGGGAGAGCAGAATTATTGCACACGGAGGGTGGCTGCTGCCTGGAGGGCTCTGCAGGAACTAGGGAAGGAGAGTGTGGCTTTCCTTCAGTCGAGGCAAGGAGGTGATGCTGTGGCCTGTGTGGGGTGTGATGGAGCTGTAGGAGCCATATAGAGGAGCTGCAGCAGCTTTTTTGGTTCTCTGACCAGTTCCTTGCTCAACCACCTTCAGCCAAGCCATGTTTTGGTGCATCACTGGAGAGAATTATCTCCTTGTAATGCTTCTTTCATCTTTGGATTTTAAGCTTCTTGACTTCTCACATGAGCATGCCTTCTGCAACTATTGTAAGTAGCTAGCTTTGCTCCCTCCAACCCCATTTAAGCTGAGAGAATCCCAAATTTACGCAAAATACTGAGTAGATGGACCTGAACCCCAGAAATGGGGCAGGGGAGGGCAGGTATGCAGATATCTGTCAGCATTTCTCACTTGTGACCTGAAGGACCACATTATATGCTGAGAAAACTAATCAATCACTGAAAGCTGGCTTGCTTGAAAGATCTACAGACTTTTCCAAGAATTTATTTTTCTCTCTGACACTTGCCATCAATTTATTTGCAGCTCCTGTTATGAGGAATTTACATCAAAACCTCAGGAAACCACTTACTGCTTTTTAAAACACAATGTTTTAGATGAATTATTACTAAATGCACCTTCGTGTTTCTCAAAGTATTTAAGATCTAGTTAATTAGCTGGGTTGGTTTTACATTACACATGCTCCTCATGACACTCAGCTGAAAAACCACCACTGAATTAAATTATGGTTACTTAATCCTCAGTCATAGGTATGATGTTGATTTGAATTGATGTATAACTCCCCCTACCACACATAAGTTTTATAATTTCAAACTCGACTGTTTGACAGCAACAAATGACACGTAACTCTTCCCTGTTCTCAAATTAAAAGCTGTTAATTAATATTACATACTTTTAAACTGAAAATACCAATGCTTTAGCCCTACACAGATCCTAGGTGAGCAGCTAGTTGACACTTCCACTGAGAGAATGATCAAAATAAACATTTTTTTCCTCTCTTTTGAACTTCTCAGCAGAAGAAAGGTGTTGCTGTTTTCACTTCAAAGGCACTGCTGATTGTTTTCCAAACTCGCTGTGGAGCTGAGATGGATGCAGAGGGTGTCCTGAAGCTCAGCCTGACCTTCTCCACGTGCCAGCAAGGTCAGCACTTCATTTTTATATTTTTTATTGGTGGAATTCAGCTTCACTGGAGTGACTCCTGGTTAGCAGCAGTCATCGTTATCAGACTGGGAAGAAATCAGAGAGATCCAGACCAAGCTGTCAGCCCAAATATTCTTGAGAGCCTTGGTAGGGAATAACACTGTCCCATTTTGTTAAAATGAAAGTGATGGTGATGAGAATTTTCAGAACTTGTCCGTGTTTTAAATATTTTTTATTTGGAGTAATACATAAAAATTGCAGAAGTGCAGAAGCCTAATTGTACATTATCTGTAATGTACAATCACTGCTTTTAGTCTCTCAGCTTCCACATTTTGAAGCAAGAAATCTCTAAATAAATAATAGATAATTATATGTAATATATAAATATATAATATAAAATAAAATAATGGACTTCATTGTTAATATAAGAACTTCTGCTGTGTATTCTAGTATGAATCTAGAGACAGGCTATTAGTTCTCAGAAATGTTGCAGCCACTCAAACAGCAGTTCAAAAAAGCAATTTAAAAGGAGTTTTATAACCCAGCCATAATCACGGAATTGCTGGAGTTGGAAGGGACTGCCATTTGGTCACTCCTTGTCCTTCACACCACACACAGGGCACTCAGTGGTGGCTCCCAGGACAGGGTCTATTCCAGTGGTGTCAGCAGTGAAAGGGCCATAAGCTAGCTTCTGGGGACTGTTCCATTGCATAACTGCTCCTCCTAATTTTTTCCTGATATTTATCACAGTTCTTCCCGTTTGCACTTCACATTCACTAATTTTTACCTGCCCCTGTTTACCAATGAGAGGGATTTGGTCCTTTCACTCCGTGGGACAAGGGAACTTAGTGAAACTCCTTACCAGGAAATTTGGTCTCCATGGGTGTCAAGGAACAGAACAAGGTATTCAGAGATGTATATGGACCTCTTGAGTATGCAAATGCAGTTTGAAATATCTGTCCTTGAAATGCTGATAGCTGATTTTCAGGGCAGATCATAAATGCTGTGAGAACTAGTACCTGTATTAGGCTCAGAGGGAGCCTAAACATAAATCTCTCCTCTTTCCAGCCACATGCTCAGTGATTTTCATTGCCCCGCGCCTTCGCCTATTTGTGCCCCAGGCAAATTCCTCATTACCTGACACTAAAACAGTGATACAGTGATCTCCATCCTGGACCCCACTGTTTCCTACTTCTGTTTTTGGTCAAGTGTAAAGACAAAAAACAAAAACGAAAAAAAAAAGGAGAAAGATGTAAAGACGTAATTGGGCAAAAATTCCTGATCCTTTGGGTGCCCGTTCAGGTTTGTGTTTGGACCTTAGTGGGAAGTTGCCCAAGTTGACCTCCTTATTGCTTGTCAGTTGCCTCTTATGACAGGAAAATGGCAACCTTCAATTTACAAACTCTCTGTCAAAACTGCTCTGTTTTGTTTTGGATTTTTTAATGGTCATGTGAGAAGAGCACTTTTCCAGAGTATGGCAGAATTTCTGGATATTTATGATGTTGAATACAGTAGGTGATTCTTTCAAATATTTTGGCTTTTGGAGTTTAAGAAGTTGGGAGATGGGAGCTGTTTGATCATCTCCTCGGAGTGCTGTAAAATGTGTCCTTCAAGCCAAACAAACCCACCAGTAAAAAGAATTAGTGTGCTCTCCAATGCACTTCCAAAAAGTCATGAAAAAGCCAAATGGCATCAGACAGATGAGTCTGGGAAGTGTTGACTGATAGGTTATCAAGGTGATGCATTAACCACTAATTAATGCAGTTCTTACTAGCAGTTGAATCTCATTCTGTTTAGTTTTCTCCCTGGGAATGTCACATGGAAACATGAAATGTCTTGCATGAGTGGAATTTTGGGCTCTAACTCGTGATCCTTGGCAATTAGTATTGCAGTGATGTTAAAAAAAAAAGTGTTTCTTTCCTACTGTTTGTATCACTCATTAGTTAAAATGCTCTAAAAGGAGCAAATAAGTTTTCGTTTATTGTATATAATTTAATATAAATAGCAATGCTATGTAACACACAGAGCTGCAATTAGGAATGTCCCTCTTCACTCAGACTGGGCTGGGGGAAACAAGATCAGAGGTTACTTTAGAGGAGGAGCAGTTACCTAATCAGAGAAGAAAAACTGGAATGGAGTGTTGAAATGACTTGCCTGATGTCACATGGCAGGTCAGTGACAGAGCTGGGAGTGCAGCGGTGAAAATCATGAAAATATTCTGGGAGACTGGGGGAAGGAAAACAATATTGGTTTTTAAGGAGCACGGTGTGCATAGCTGTCCACATGTAAAGTGAAAAATACACTTAATTTATCCCTTTTTATAAACTAATTTAAAAGAGGATTTAAATGCTTTTAATTTTATGATGTGAAAATATTTGAAGTCTAGTTTTTTAACCTTAAAACTGAGACAAAGTTTCTCTTTCATGAAGTGGCACAAAAGGGTTTTTAAGACACCTTGCACTTGAATTTCAAGAACTCTATGAGATCAGTAGGATCATGTCTATAAAATATTTTGGTACTTTTTAATAAGGAAAAAGAAACTATTTAATGAAACTTTATGTATGTTTTACAAATTTGTTCAAACAATGGCTTCAGCTGTTCTGTGAACGCTGTCAGTCCAAGTGTGCTGCAAGGCTTTAAACCCCACCGTTCATTCCTTTGGTTTGGAGGAGGCTCTCTGAGATGAGATGACTTTCTTTAGAAGCAGATAAAGCTCGAGGCTCTGCATGGGCCATGCCTCACACCTGACACACACCAGGGGCTGTGGCCTTCCTCCTCCTTGCAGTGCCTGCCCCCAGGAAAGAGCATGGATTAGGAGGCAGAGGCTGGACAAGGCTCCTGGAGCAGTTTCTTTTTCTCAAGTACATGGAGGAGACCACAGGGGCTGAGCAGGAGTCTCAGCTCTCCCCGAGGTGAGCCTGGTGACTGCATTCAGCTCCCAGCAGGTGCTCCCAGTCCTGCCTGTGCAGGCACAGTTGGCTGCTGAGTGTGTCCATCAATTCTTGTGGCTGGAGGATGGAGGACACCCTCCCCTGCCCAGCTCCAAGAGGGAGCTGCCCTGACAGCATAGACCTGTCCTGTTCCTTCACGGCACTGCGAGGTGGAAAACCAGAACCAGTGCACAAAACCCACCCCCTGTGCTGTCCATGGTCACACAGCCAGGTCTCTCTGGGGTTCCTGTCACCCTGAAAATCCCTGAGCTGGCCTGAGTCACCCAGGCCTGAGGTGGACATGGGATTCATACACGTCTAGACTATGTAGCCTAGAGCTGAGCCAGAGAAGGTTGAAGTTGGCCATCAGGTAGAATTTCTTCACAGAAAGGGCTGCCAAGCATTGGAACGGGCTGCCCAGGGGGGTGGTGGAGTCCTCATCCCTGGAGGTGTTGAAGAAACGATTGGATGTGTCATTTACTACTCTGTTTGACCAGGTGTGATCGGTCAAAGGCTGGACTTGGTGATCTGGGAGGTCTTTCCCAAGCTTAATGGCTCCGTGAGTCCCCGTGTGCGGAGCTCGGCAGGGCGAGAATCCCCGCGGTCGGGTTGGGCTCTGTCCCACGCTGGGCTCTGTCCCACGCCACGCTCTGTCCCTCTCCGGGCTCTGTCCCACGCCACGGTCTGTCCCACGCCACGGTCTGTCCCTCTCCGGGCTCTGTCCCTCTCCGGGCTCTGTCCCCGCCGGGCTCTGTCCCCTCCGGGCTCTGTCCCCCTCCGGACTCTGTCCCCGCCACGCTCTGTCCCCTCCGGGCTCTGTCCCACGCTGGGTTCTGTCCCCACCGGGCTCTGTCCCCCTCCGGGCTCTGTCCCACGCTGGGTTCTGTCCCCACCGGACTCTGTCCCCTCCGGGCTCTGTCCCACGCTGTGTTCTGTCCCCACCGGGCTCTGTCCCCCTCCGGGCTCTGTCCCCGCCACGCTCTGTCCCCCGCCACACTCTGTCCCCTCCGCGCTCCGGTCACGCCGCGCTCTGTCCCCCGCGGGGCCCCGGGCAGGGGGCGGGGGTAGGCAGGGCTGGCCCGGCCCTGTAACCGGAGCTATAAGAGCCGCAGGCAGGGCCAGCCCGGCCTCAGCCGCGTTTGCCGGGAGCGGGAGGGACCGTGCGCTGCCACCATGTGCGGTGAGTGACGGACCGCGGGTCGGGCCGGACAGCAGGGGACAAGGGCTGCTTTGTCCCCGAGCCCAGCGGTGTCGTGCGGGTTCGCTCGGGGCTGGCCCCACTGCATCCATCTGAGAGGGTGGGAAGGACAGGGAGCGCCTGGCAGGTGAAGGTGAAGCCCCTCCGCCCGCTCCTTCTCCTAAGGAGCGGCGATCGCCGTTCCGTTCCTCCCTTCCCGAGCCCCCCGTGCCTGGCGGCGTGTCCCCGGGTCTTGGGATGGAAATCGTCCCGTTTGCACCGCCCGGCTGCCCCAGGGGTGCCAGGGGTGCATGGTTAACCTCTGCTCCTGGTCCCGCTGCCTCTGATGCACGGGATGCGCTGGGCTCTATCTTTCCTAATCCGGGACTAGGGATTGATTAATCGTGACTCACTTCCGAGCTGCGGCGATAAGGGAGAGTTTGTGGTTTCTAAACAAAGGCAGTGAAGGAGTTTAATTCTTAGCTGTTGTGAGTTTATTCACCTCATTTTATCTAATAAAGATGAGATGATAAAGATAATTCCTACAGCTTGTACACAATTGCTTAGATAGGCTTCGGATCAGATTGAAATCGAAGTGTGGGTTCAGAAGCTCCTAATGCGATTGTATTTGGTCATATGGAGGAAAGTTTAGTGAACCTTTGCCAATCCCTCAGAGGAGACGTCCCTGTCGTCTCCTCTCAGATCTAATGGAAGTAGAAAAATTTGCACTTGTACTTCTTAGTCCACAAATCCTCTTTTGTGGGATGCAGTCCTAAAGTGAGTTACTGCTCCCAAAATTGTACTTTCTGAATTAGGTATCTTTTCCTTGCCTCCACATCCTTTTTAATTGTAACCTCAGAAAGAGCAAGGAGCTCAGGAACCCTCTTTCACTTGAATGGAAACACGAGGTGATATTGTTTCAGCTCCTATTGTTTGAGCTCCTACGTGACAGATCACTATCGATGAGACAAACTCGGTGCCTTCTAAACAAAACCCCTCCAGGTGAGAAACCTGGCTCAGTGCCTGAGCCACCCCCGAGTGTTCACAGCAAGCCCTGAGACACATAATGGTTATACCGAAAACTTTGCATGTCTGAGCTGTGTATTGATTGGGAAGTGAGGGTGTTAACAGTGTTCAGGGAGTTCGGCAGAACGTCCAGCTTGGGGTGGAGCAAGTGACTCAGAATGAAACGGCAAAGAGCAGCAGTTCATGAAGGGTGAGTGAGAGTAGAGCTAGTTTTTTTTTCCCATCAGCATTTAGAGACCTTTTATATTAAATTTGCTTTCATGAAAGATCCCCCAGCCTGCTGTGCTGGTCTCTGTAGGGAGTGTAGGAGTTCTTGAGACTGCAACCAGCAGTTTCCAAATTACTTTTTGTTGTTGTTTATATTCCTTCATATCTTTTCAGGTTTAAGTGCTGATAATAGAACCCTATTGTGTTTTCTTTGGCTTCAGGTAGCACGTGAAGATTTATAGCCCTTGGTTTATGTTTTGAAAATACAAAGATCATAAATACTGCTGTAAACATGCTCGTAAGGAAGCAAAGTTGAGACGGTATCATTCTTACGTGTAAGACAGTATAGCAAAAGTATTCAAGCAAAAATATTCAGGGTTTAAAAAACAGTCAAGATGCACTTAAACTGATGACCTCTTGTAAATCAAAGTCAGTTTCATCAGATTATGAAGTTGAGACTTTTTCAAAGCTAAGTTTCTGGCATCAACAAATGTGCTTACCCCAACAGAGGTAACCTTTTATTTTTCAAAAATTAAATAATTTTGTTCAAACTTCAAGTATAGGCTGCCCCCTTCTTGATTTTGGTGAAGTCTTGCAATTGCAAGAGTTCTTGTGGAATTTTCCCACAAAAAATACTTAATTTACTTTTCCTCTTTTGGTGCTCTGCTTGTAAATCCTGAAAGGGGAAGCTCTAAAGTCTTGATAGGCATGTAAAGGGAGAGCCTTGCTTTCAGTATCTGCACGTGATTTAAACTGGCTTTACTAATGTTTTAGCAACCTTCTCTTTCTGTTTTTAGTACCTGCTTCTAAAGGTAAGCAATACATGATTGACCTAGTTCATCCTTCTAAGCAAAGTGTGATTATGGAAAGCTATAAACTAGATTTAACATTCAGATCAAGAAGGCAATGATGTTCTAGTAAAACACCTCTTGGATGCGGTGCTTTTCCTGGATTTTATGTTTTTGAGTCAGGGAAGCAAGATCTGGAAATGGCATCTAATACCTTGGGGCGGCCATCATAAAGGAACTTTTTAGCATCACAAAACTCTTATCATAAGTATGATTCAACTGAGATTCAGTCATCCTGGTGTGCTTCCAGAAAGAATTTAGATACAAGGAGTCTTTATCAGAAGTTGTTTCTACATGAGTTGAGCAATATGCTTTATATCTGGCCAAATTGATGACTGAGGAGGGAAAAAAATATGCGAGTGGATAAATCATGAAACAGAAATGTACTAGAGAAGGTGTTACTCTCAGTGCTTAGAGAAAGATTTATTTCCCTTAACTGGAAGAGTTTATAACATGTTCTTTGAAGTCAGGCTGCAGCTATTGTGTTCATTTTAAATGGCCTCTGGTGACTTCTTCATCTTCTAATGCACGTGTGTGGAAGTGCAGCTCCAATTCCCTGGAAACAAGGATCTTTTTAACAATTGCAGCACACTGGCAGCATTGTAAGGATGGTCCCAGAGGAAGGTTCTTCCTGGAGCTCTGTGTAGCGAAAGATGCCACATGGAACTTAGAAGGACGTGTAAGCTTAAATTCATTATGAAATCTGGCCTAGAAAGTAGAGCTGGATCTGAAATGAGGTGTGTGGCAATGTTTTGGAATGATGTTGAGAAATTCGTATTGAAGAAATTGAAGAATGCTGCTCTTGAGGTTCATGGTTAGTGCCAGAGAATGGTAAATATCTGGAAAAATGATCAACAGGCTCTCAGTCTAAAGTGACTACTTATAACCAGAGGCATTATTTTTCAAAGCATCCATGAAGAACAGTATTAAGCAGTTCAAATTCCCAAATACCTCCTTAAATGCACCTATTGTCTTAATGTCTCTGTTAATGCTGGATGCGCTAGTAATAATTAGGCTGAGCTCCTTGTAAATCTCACTTCTGAAGCAGAAAAGTATTATCCACCCTTTAATCTTTCCAAAATAAATTCAGAGGCAAATGTAGTACTCTCTTTGTCTCACTGTCAAATCAACAGTATTAATGTCTTATAAACCAGTGGAGTAACCAAATTCACAGTAATCTTTAGAAGGGAGATTTATTGGTGTATCATTATAACAGCTTCTTCACTATGGCCATTTACAGTTCAAAAGCCTTAATTGAGGGGGAAGAGGGTGTTAAATTTCAAACAAAGGCTTTCTCTATCTAGAACACTTGTCTGAACTGCTTATCTGTTGAGCTCTCAAAGTCTGGGTTTTTTCCAGCTGTAGGCTCCAGTCCTGACTTGTTGCTCAGAGAAACTGTTCGAACAGTGAAATTAGTTGTTTCTGGTTTTTTGGGGTACAGATTTGCCAGAGTTAATAAAACGGCCTAATGTATCCATATGAATACTAGAGTCCCAGGAAGACCAGTAGGCAGAGAAAAGGAATACCTGTGTTTTCCTTTGCAGGTGACTCTATTATTACATCTTTTCTGAAGATAAAACAACATCACCAACACCCTTCAAATAAAAAATGCCTGAGTACTTAAAAAAAAAAAATATATATTTAAAAAAATAGGGTGGAGAACCAAGCCCCAAACTGAAAAAGCGTCTTCTTGGTTGATGACTGGTCTGTTCAAGAGAAGAGGGATCAGGCAGGGAGGGCTCCCGGAGGGGCAGGCACAGGGCTCTTGTGCCTGGCTGGGTTTGGCAGGAGGGATTGTGCTGAGGCAGCGCAGGGGGGTGCTTGTGTTTGGGGTGACCCTCTTTTGTACCTTCTCTTTCTTCCCTTTGTTGTCCTACCCTATTGACTTCTGCCCTTTCCTCATGTTTTCTTCTCCATTCCCTTTCTGCTGAAGTGACTGTTGCATACAGGATTAAGCTGGAGCCTTTTAGAAATAGATGTTGTGCCTCGTACCTACCCTTGGGTATTTAAGGCCATGACTTGGATTACAAAAGTCTCCTTGTGTTAGTACTGGTGAATATATTCCTTCTTTGAATGCCTGGATATGAAATAGATCACAATGTTCCCATTTTCAGCTGTGGTTTTCGTTAAAAGTAGAGTTTTTTTAACCTCTCCTAACTGTTTAACTCTTGGGTAACATGAGGAGAGTAAAACTCGCCAGTAAAATTGATGTGTTGTGTGTTGAAATGGGGCTTCTGAGTCCTTTATTGTATTTGAATTCTTTCCATTTAAAAAGGTATTAGAAGGAATTGTACTAAATGAGAGGTTGGGTGTCCCTAGGACTTCTCCCTGACATTAGTTTTAAAGAGTTTTAAATTGAGTCTGAAGTAATGCAAATTTTTTAAATAACCCCTTTGCTTCTTTTCCCCCCTCCCTCCCCCTTTCTCTTTAAACAGGAATTTTTGCTTATCTAAACTACAGAGTGCCTCGAACTAGGAAGGAGATATATGAAACTCTGATAAAAGGATTACAGAGACTGGAATACAGAGGTTATGACTCTGCAGGTATGTTAACCAACTCAAGGAAATAATTTTAGCAACCAATACCTCATTCCATTACTTTTTTTGGTACTTTCAGTGTCTGGCTGCTTGGATTTTTCTTTCTTTATTCTACAGATTAACAGATCAGAACTAATTAGCTTGATTCTTGGAGTGCTACAGCTTTCCTCAGGACTTAAAATTGTGTGTTTAGCTCTGTAATTAGATGGTTGAGGTTAGTACACGTAAGCAAAACAAACAGGGTGTGGAAGAAGATCTCTATATGGGGCCATGTAGTTTCTGCCTTGGCCTTTTCTGTGTATGTGAATCCCAGTGAAGGATGGGGAAGACTAAACTTGTCTAAAATTTGAATTGGCTCATTTTATCAGGCAGAATATTTCAGTGTGTTGTCAAATGCAATTTGAGATGGCTCATGTATATTTTAATCTGTGCAGTGGATATAGACTTGATGTAGTTCCATTTGAACATGCACAGGTCTAGCAATAGAGTTCAAATATATCCCTTTAAAGGGTAATTTAAAAATATTCATTTCAGTGGTGTGTGCCTGTGTGTATTTTCTCAGCCTTCTCCTCATTCTGGTGTATTTCATATTCATTTTATATTCATATGTATTTAAAACTGTGTCCTGTGCTGTAGGAGTGGCGATTGATGGAAATAATAATGAAGACAAAGAAAGATTCATCAAACTGGTTAAGAAAAGAGGAAAAGTAAAGGCCCTGGAAGAAGAGTTGTACAGTAAGTGTTAAAAATGACCCCTTTACTTTGGCCTCCCAGTCAGATACTATCTGCATCTCAGCAGAAAGTCAGACCATAAAATTGCAGTTATGATTTTGCATCAGCAATAACTGCATTGGGAGATCCAAGCAGCTAAACTTTTTGTGCCCCTCAAATCTGCACTTAAAAAGCAAGATGATCTTCAGATATAGCACTGTGAAATTGTCAGTCTATGCTCCCTTCTTTTGGTCTCTTCTTTGTTCAAAACCTTCAAAAAGTGCTCCTTTGGCACTTTACTCATGTGATTTCTGTGCTGCATGGCTGAAATGCTGAAACATGCACTCTGACAGAATTTATGACCATTTAAGCAGCTGGCTGTCATCACAATCTGCTTTATACAGTGCTTCCATCTGTGAAAGGCTGAAGTTGTGTTTTAATACATTTACATTATAATTTGTTGTAATAGGGTCTGTTAGCCTGGCTCTTAGTATTGGCTAAAAATGCTCATGCCTTCGCAAATAAGGTTTTGATCACAGTAGCTTTAACTTCCTGAAGTGTAATATCAAGAAAGCAAATGGTTTAAAAAAAAAAGTAAGATAGCTTTTAGATTTTTGCCTGTAGGAATTGTCTTTGTGTTTTACTAATCATGTGCGTGTGTGTGTGTGTGTGAGAGGGAGAGAGAGGCAATATTAATTATTCAGTAAACTGAATTTCTCCTGTATAGAACAAGATGACCTGGATTCAAAAACAGATTTTGAAACACATTTTGGAATTGCTCATACTCGCTGGGCAACCCATGGAGTACCAAGTGCAATAAACAGTCACCCTCAGAGATCAGATAAAAGGAATGGTATGTAACCTCTGCAGCACCTGAACCACACAAATCTGAAATGATTCAATCTACAGAGCATGGATGTTTTTACTATTGTTATGGTATCTGCCTTTTATACTAGGGCTAAGCTGTTGCCATTCTATTAACTCAGATGCTTTTAAAATGAAATAGCCTCTTCTCAGGCTAAAGTAACACTACAAATTAATGAGATCTGTTCTCTGAAAATTGCAAGTTAATTGAAGTACAACATTCTTGTTTTGAAAGATGAGACTGAAAATATGAATGTATAAATATTGCCTGGTCCAGAAAAGGGAGATTTTATATCACTCTTTACTTGAGATGGCTTGGTCCTCTACTAGGTGTAGTTTAGAACTCTCTCACTAATTTGGAACTGCCTTTGTTTACTTTCAGAATTTGTAAACTTTTGCTTTTAGTTGTCCTTGTTGTGATAAACTGTAGGTCTGAAAGCTATAGCAGGTGGTTTCAAGTGTACTTCTTCCTTGTAATTTTGTGTTCTGAATTAAATATCTTAATCTTTTGTTGCACATGAAGATATATATATATATATATGTATATTTTCTCTTAGAATTTGTTGTCATCCATAATGGAATCATCACAAACTATAAGGACCTGAGAAAATTTCTGGTGAGTCTGGGGCAACTCAATTCCAAAACTAGAAAGTTAATACTCCCCAAAACTACCATCAGATCTTTCATGATTTGGCAGAACATGAATTCAAGTTTCTTGGTATCATCTATAAAAAAGCTGTGTGGAGTCTGCTTAATAGATACGCAGGAGCTGGTAAAGTGCAATATGTTCCTATAATCCTAAATGCAAAGTATTTATGAGTAGAGTAGCAGTTTGTGCTGACATTCTCTGAGAGGGTGTGTAGAGTGGGCTCCCTCCTGTCTCTTGGTGCTTGACAGATGCTAAACAAGTCTTACTATGTGTCTTATTCCAGTATTTTCCAAACAGTATTTATGACATAAGTCCTCATATTTTATCTATAGTGATTTACATCTGCTGGTCCAATGTAGGGCTCCAAGCTCTGACTGCAGTTTCTGGTGGGAGGCAGCTGAGAGGGTCTTCAGTGTTTCTTGCCTGAGGATGAACACAATTTTTACTCTACTATGTGATATTTCAGGAGAGCAAAGGATATGAATTTGAATCTGAAACGGACACAGAAACAATCCCCAAATTAATCAAATACATGTATGACAACAGAGAGAGTGAAGACACCAGCTTTTCAGCCTTGGTAGAGAGAGTTATCCAACAGCTGGTAAGTGGGAAATTTTTTTTTTTTCCCCCTGTACAACAGAATAAGCTACTTGTGGGGTTCCTTATCATTCTGCCTAATGCATTTAGATCTTCTGCAGGAGTTCTTAGAAGGTGCTGCAAATAACACTTTAAGGCTTCTAAATAATGTTTAATAGACCAAGAAATGAGTTTAAAATTTTGGAGACTTCAAAGGCTTTTCACTGTTAAATCTTTAAATTGCAATAGCAGCAGGTTTTGTGTGTTGAGTTTTTGTTTGGTTTTTTTTTGTTCTGTTTTCAGCAAGAAGTTAACACAGCTTTTTAATGAAGCAGTTCAATTTAACAAAGTAATAGAAATCTCTGGGGGTTAAAATCTCTCATAAATGGCAATGTGTTCCTAAAGGTTATTCTGATCGTGTTGAAACACTGCTGTGATTCAAGTTTGGCCAATGCCTTGGCTCTCTTATTTGGAAATAGATCTAACAAGCTGGACTGGTTTCCAAACTGTGAAGTGGGAATCTACTGTTACTCAGTATGTGAATGCTTAAAAACTTTGATAGATGCATTGCAAACTTGGAGAAAGCTGGCTTTGTTTCCTCCCTCAGACTCCAGGCAGATGTTTTCCTTCCCCTTCCTGCAGTTTCTTACACTCTTTTCACCTCCCCATCTCCTCTTTAAAGCAGCTCTGTAGGATTCCTTGGAGCAGGGCTGGAATCCACACCAAATCAAGACCTGTGTGGGTCAAGAGGGAGCAGCCACGGAACTGAGGGGAAGGGAGGCTTCCCCTGAGCCCAGAACAGGGACAGAGTGCTCTGAGTGGAGCCCTGTGAGAGAGGGGGCAAATGTCACCCTCTCTGTCCTGCTGGCAGGGTGGCTCCTGCTTTGGGAATCCTCCTCCAGGAGTTTGCCCGCTGTGTTAGTACTGTAAAGTTGTTTCTGGGGTTTTTTTTTGGTGTTGATGATTTTTTGCGTGTTTTGTTTTTGAAGTGCATTAATGAGAATTTGCTGCTTGAACTAGAAATATTAACTCCAGGTGTTCAGTTGAAACTGCATGGTAATGCACTACGTGCAAATTTTGATTGAAGGTCTTACTGAAAGTAAATGCCTAAGAGTCTTCATGTTGATTATGAGTACCATCTCTGCCATTTTCATAGCCTTTGCATTAGAGTTTATTGGGTTTTATTTTCAAAGAAAGGCTAAGTGCTCACTTCCTGATCTTTCACTGTTAATGTTTGTGTCAGCTTGTTCTGCTCCGTGGCCAATTCCTTTAAAGGTGCAGTCTGCCCTCCAGGAAGAGACTCCTGATAGCAATTCCTTCAGTGCCTCTTCAGAGAGAGGCCCCAGTTTAATGAGATGCAACTATTTGAGATAAGTTGTTTAGGATCTTTTCTTTCTTCTTTGTGTTCATGGTTTCCAGGAAGGTGCTTTTGCATTGGTTTTCAAGAGCATCCATTACCCAGGTGAAGCTGTTGCTACCAGGTTAGTAAAAGTCCATTTTATACATAATGCATGCTTTTTATTAGGTTAAAAAAAAAAGCCAGCCTCTCTTAAAGATACTAAAATATTAATGTTTAAAGTGCTTAATTAACCAAAATCAGTGAGTCAATAAAGAATCTCTGTGTATTTTGTGTTTCTAAATTTGCATTAAGAGCGTGCTAACATTTTTCCTGTATCAAAAAGGGGAGGGGGAAGGGATATTGTTCTGTTTCAGTTCCCATTCAGTAAAGACTGAGATAAGTATATTCATGTTGGCTGAAAGACCATCATAGTAACAGGTTATATAAATAATGTTCTATAGCTGTCATAGCATTTATGGTGTCTTTCTGTGTAAGTTCTACTTTTATTTATGACTTGAAAAACAACTTTCAGGAAATGTAAAGATATTAAAATAGCAAGTGACATAGCAAGTGATTAAAATAGCAAGTGATGGGAATAAAGACTGTTTTATATTACAACCCAAAAGCCTATTGCTTTAGTGGTCTAAAATAAGGCTACATTAAAATTTCAAAAAAGCCAGCTGTACCATCACTCCAGCTGGAGAACATCTTCTGAAATGAGCTGTTCTATATGTGGTTCAGGTTTGGGGTTTTAGGGCTGAGGGTTTTAAGAGATGTTAATCTTGTAATCTGAGTGTGACTTGTTCTTTTATTCCTGTGATTTTTTTTTTTTTTTTTAATAAGGTCTTCAGTGACATGTAGCCCATATAATAAAAAATGATCTTAATATTCTACAGTTTCAGAGGTGCAGTAGGGATGGTTGATGTTTCTGAGTTTGAAAGACAAAAGATGTGCTAAGATGTTTTCTGATTACTGGAAAGAAAACAGCTGGTTCATATACATTTTCCCCTACCTGGATGTAGTTTACGGGTAAAGAAGCACCAGTGGTAATTACTTATATAATAATATTTGGTGGCTCTTACAGAAGAACCAAGTTTATATAACTCCTGCCATGTAATGGCCTTAAGATCATGGTTGAAGGAGGCTCTTCCTATTTAGGAAGCTAGATGGGATATTGTCTTTTCAGCTTTACTGATGTGTGGTAACATCTTTGTGTGCACATTTCTCTTTATAAACGTGTCTTCCTTTCTGTAGGAGAGGGAGTCCTTTGCTCATTGGGGTTAGGAGCAAGTACAAGCTCTCAACTGAACAGATTCCAGTTTTGTATAGAACATGTAAGTTGATAAATCAAAATGCATTATTTTTAAGAACTAAAATTACTGTTACTTGATGATTAGAAATTAGGTTAATTGTTTTTTGTACCATAAAACTACCAGCTGATGCCCCAAATAAAATTTGATCCCCAAATTCTTGGCTGGGGATATTTTTATATTACTGAATGTGTAGTTCATGGGACAGTCCCAACCTATTTCTGTAACTGTGATACTCTAAACCTGTATAGTCTGTAATCTTAACTTGAACAGAACTTGTTTTGCATTTAGAATGTCTCATTTCTTTAATAGGCAACATTGAGAATGTGAAGAACATCTGCAACTCTCAAATGAAAAGACTGGACAGCTCAACCTGCCTTCATGCAGTTGGGGATAAGGCAGTAGAATTCTTCTTTGCTTCAGATGCAAGGTAGTAAAAGTACTTCAACTTTGCTGAAAATACTGGGTTTTTGTTTAAAAGTGAGATTGCTCTGGAACTCTAAGCTCCCTTCCTCTTGTACAAGGGCTTTCTGAAAGAAGAGACATTTTAATCCAGGTAACATCAGAAAGCCACCAGGCTCAGGTGCTTGAAAAACATTTGCAGTTCAAATGCTGCTGAAAAACTTTCTCAAGTGCAGTATCTCTCAGTTGCTGACCTCTATGTGAAATACATCCAGTGTAGGAAAGTAATTTGGGTACAAATGGACACTCATCAGCTGAGCATTTGGGCAGACTATAGGCTAGTTGGGGTTGTGATGTTTTCAATTCAGATATTGGAGGAGGAAAATAGTGGTGTGGTTCCAAGCTGGGCAGGAATCTGGACATCAGACACATGTTTATCTTGGAAACAAGAGCATGACCTTAGCAGGATCCATCAAGGACACTGGGAGACAACTTCAGAGCAGCAGAAATGGATGCAGTGGTTCCTGAGCCTCCTGCTGAGGGTTGCTGTGAGAGTGCAGGAGGAGCAGCAGATGGAGCCATTGCCTTTAGGATGGCTCTGTCTGCAGTTATGTCCAAAGGGAAGAGAGAAGCAGGGCTGGAAGTGCTCTTGTGGCATATTTAATTGCTTTGCTATTACCTACTCTGACATAATAGGTTTGTCTTACTTCTGTTTTTTCCTCTGTAGTGCTATTATTGAGCACACCAACAGAGTGATTTTCTTAGAAGATGATGACATTGCAGCTGTAACTGATGGGAAGCTCTCGATTCACCGTCTGGAGCGTTCAGCTAGTGATGATCCTTCCCGGGCCATCCAGACCTTGCAGATGGAATTGCAGCAAATCATGAAGGGTGGGTTGAAACATCTGTAAATAAGTGTCATCAAGGATGGATAGTTACTGTTTGTGTAGTAGATGAGGCAGAAAACTGCTAATTTGTTGTGACAATTACCTTTTGTTCAGGCTGTTTCTATTGGGAGCTGATAATTCCAAGTTTTGAGACCAAGAGAGAGTGGGCAGTCTGGGACCCTATCTATTTTAGCCTTGGAAAAGTCATAGATACTTCTATTCATTTCAGTATTTAGTGAAAATGTAACTAATGTTAACATATTGTAGTTGTTGGCAAAGTTTGACTGTAAATTAAGAATTGAAGGGGAACACAGACGTTTCCTTATAAAGGAATTTATTTACCTTGTCAGTATTAGGAAATAGAACCAATGAAATAGAGTGGTCTATCCATCCTTCATTTCTTCTTGCCTATTCTAAGCTTTTATTTAGTCTAACACAGTCTTAAGTTAGTCTTAAAGGTTCTCTTTGTAACTGTAATAGACTTAAAATAAAAAACCTAAGCATTGCCATGTCATGTTTTTGTAAACAGGTAACTTCAGTGCCTTCATGCAAAAGGAAATTTTTGAACAACCAGAATCAGTTGTCAACACAATGAGAGGCAGGGTGAATTTTGAGAGCAGCACAGGTAATGGAGAACAGCCCTTCAAACTGCATTAAGTTTGAAATTTGTAAATATGCTATCTAGAAAATGAAAAACATCATTGATATATGTGTCTTTATTTGTTTGCAGTTCTGCTGGGGGGGCTGAAGGATCACTTGAAAGAAATCAGAAGATGCCGAAGACTGATCATTATTGGCTGTGGGACCAGTTACCATGCTGCAGTGGCTGTATGTTCCCAGCCTTGGTTGAAATGCACATAACTTAATTGCTGGGATTCAGACAGCAGCTTTTCATCTGCTTTTTCTTCTCTCTCGGATTTTGTCTTCCATTGAGGGGTCTCACCCTTTTATTTAGCTTTCCATAGTGCCACGTTCTTTTTTAATGCTCCAATGCTATTAATTACCATGCTAGAAGTTAATTTTTTCCACCTTGGTTTTTAAAGCTCTGGTGAGCTGTAATTACCAGCTTTACTAATAAGAATTCATTTGGATTTTCTCTGACTTGTAAAATGTCCAGATGTTAGTGGGTGGCAATATTAACATATACTGTGTTCTGCTTGAATACAGACTCGACAAGTCCTGGAAGAATTAACTGAATTACCAGTGATGGTGGAACTTGCCAGTGACTTCCTGGATAGAAACACACCTGTATTCAGGGATGACGTGTGCTTTTTTATAAGCCAGTCAGGTGAGCTGCATTTGCTGTTCAGTGAGTGCTCTAAGATTGCTTCCCATTGCACTTTGCATCATGTAAGTGTGAATACAGTTATTTAGAACACACTTGTGAAGAATTTGATGCTTTTCGGGAATAATTATTATCCTGAAATCAACCTGAAGTGTGAATGTTTTCCAGGTGAAACTGCAGATACACTCATGGCCTTGAGGTATTGTAAAGAACGCCGTGCTCTGACAGTTGGCATCACAAACACAGTTGGAAGTTCAATATCCAGGGAGACTGACTGTGGTGTGCACATCAATGCAGGGCCTGAGATAGGTGTAGCAAGCACAAAGGTAATTGCTGTTCAGTGTTTGACTTTCACCCTTCAGCCCTGTGGAGTACAATTCAAATTTTAATTGCAGCACTTCAAACTGAGATCATATTTGCTCTCTGCAGAATTAGCTGCTAAATGTTTTTGGTTTTTCTGCAGGCTTACACCAGCCAATTTGTGTCTCTTGTAATGTTTGGCCTAATGATGTCTGAAGACAGAATTTCCTTGCAGAAAAGGAGACAGGAAATCATTAGTGGACTAAAATCATTGCCAGGTATATTGATATTTTGGGTTTGAGGAAGCATAGGGGATGTTGGCAGTGTAAAGTACTACTCAGGGATATTTCTTACTCATTTAAGTTTCACTATCCCACTCATCCTGAAAGGCTGACAAGATGAGAAAAATGGACTGGTTGTTTCTGCATTATTTGCCGATTTTACAAGTGCCTTTCCAAGAAACTTGGCAGGAAGATTGGAATTTTCATGGGCTGGGTTTTCTAATTACAATGAGGTAGTTTGCTATGAGAAATATTACTTGATCTCCTAAATTCATCATTTGAAATTGTTAAAGCTTCCCACTGTAAATCAGGATAGATAAAAGGAAACTAATTCAAGGTGACTTTTAAATGGATGTTTCACAACTTCCTTTAGAAATTCAAATGGGATGTATAAGCACTGCTTGAACCAATAGTTGCTTTGAATTTATTACGATAAGTAAGGCTGGAGAAAATATCCTTAAGCTCCAGCCAAAGTTGCTAAGTTAGTGGCTGAATTGTAGGAAGTGTATTTGTTCTATTAGATAATTAGAATTCTGCTACAAGTGAACTATTTTTTCCAGTGGAAAAAAAATTGATTTTTTTTTTTTTTTTTTCTGTGTCTCAATAGAAATGATTAAAGAAGTCTTGTCCTTGGATGAGAAGATACATGACTTGGCTCTTGAACTGTACAAACAAAGATCATTGCTGGTTATGGGTCGTGGGTATAATTATGCCACTTGTCTGGAAGGAGCTTTGGTAGGAACTTCTCAATATTGTTTGAATATTATTTACAATGAGATTTTTTTTCATTTCTGCAAGATAGTTTATTTATTGTATTTCATTACAATTTAATTCTGCTGCAGTAGAACTGCTGTCTGTAACTAGGAGCATTTAATTAAACATGTACATAAGGTGAACCTGGATATGATATCCTGTTTCTTTCACATAGTAAACATAAATATATATAGTAAATATAAATAATAAACACAATATTTAATAAGTCTATTTAAAAACAAGAAACTAAGAATTTAAGCTGCTGACCCATTTGAAAACAACATCAGAAAAACACAATGTGCTGATGTTGAGAAGAGACGCTCATGCATGAAAATTAAATTATGTTATGATCACTGTGGTAAAATGGACATGGATTCATCTCTCAGAGGAGATTGATGTGTTAAAGGCAGACTGCAGTAGCCAAGGTTGTGCTGGGTGTTTGGTTCCTAAAGTTCCTGTTGGTTACTCCGTGTGCATGGGTGAGCTCTGCTGCTGCCCACAGCCTGCTAGAAATCCCAGCAGCCAGCTCTGTGTTTTCACTAATACTTGATACTGGGGGGTACAAATAAAGTGGCAGAGGTACAGCCTTGGTGTTTTGCTTCTTGTGGCTGTTGTTCTTTTAGCTGATTTAGTACTAACTTGAGGCGTTCTCTTTTTTTAGAAAATAAAAGAAATCACCTATATGCACTCAGAAGGTATCCTGGCTGGTGAGCTGAAACATGGGCCCTTAGCCCTCATAGATAAACAAATGCCTGTTATCATGGTGATTATGAAGGATCCTTGTTTCACCAAGTGCCAGAATGCTCTGCAACAGGTCACTGCTCGGCAGGTATGGTGTTTAACTAATTAACTGTGTCATAGGAAAAGAGATGGTGCACACTGCATTGCTGCTGACTGTGCACCTGGAAAGGGACATACTGCTGATTATTGTTGATTGTTAAGTTTTAAATAAGATTCTACATCTGCATTGCAGGTTGTTATTACAGCTTAACATCAGCAGTGAAAACTGCTTTCATGTGGCTTGTTTGTTTTTTGGGGGGGTTTTCTGTTTTGAAGCAAATGGAATAATGTTAAAACTCTACAGGGTGAAAACATTGAAATCTTACAATATAGTGAAAGTCAAGAGCCATTATGCAAGACTGGCATTGCTTTTGTTAGCTACTTGAGTGTCTTCAAACATGGAAGCATGCTGTGAACAATAATTTAAAGCAGTTCTAGGCTAGCTCTTCACTTAATGATGCAAAATTTTATTTTCAGGGTCGTCCAATCATTCTGTGCTCTAAAGAAGACACTGAAAGCTCAAAATTTGCCTACAAAACCATTGAGCTGCCTCATACAGTTGACTGCCTTCAAGGAGTGTTGAGTGTCATTCCTCTTCAGTTGCTTTCATTCCACCTGGCTGTTCTCAGAGGATATGATGTAAGTGTTTTTCTATATTTAACACTCCTTTTAGTGCAGTTTTGGGCTTCCTCCTACCAGTGTAAAGTGAAAGACCCAGTTATATGGCATATCTAAGAGTCACTAGCTGTGAAAATAGCTAGTGAATCTCATAATGAGTGTGGTTATAGAGGTGGCACTTCAGTGCCAATTCTTCAGTTTTGTATTTTTAATTAGTATCCTTTGAAAAAAAATTATGAAGCTCTTGTGCTTAGTTTGATTAGTTGAGACTGTAAATGAGACTTTTTCAGAGAACCTAATCTTGAAATGTGATATTGTACTTTAACTTAAAATAGGTCAGTGCTTGGAACGGCTTGGTTTGTTGATGTGTCGGTGTGTCAGTTTGATGATGATGATGGTTTAGGAAAGGTACCCTGTGCAAAAGTAAATATGTATTTGTTAGGAGAGTTTTGGAAGCACAGAAGAATTCAGCTGCGAGTCATTATGTGCAGATCTATAGCCTGTTGTGTGTGTTAATGTGTCTAGAATAAAGCTGAACTCATTAGGAAGTCTGAAAAAGCACACTAAATGAACTATCAAATGCAGAATGTCAGTATTACTCTGTCATACTGAAAGCCTGTCTCTTATTTCTAGGTGGACTTTCCAAGAAATTTGGCCAAATCTGTTACCGTAGAATAACAGCCAAGAACAGCTGATGTCTTTGTCACCAGACCTCTGAGTTAAAGTTGCAGAATGTGTTGTTCTGAATTTATAGGTAAATGTTTTTTCTAAAGAGAATGACACTGCTAACTGGAAAGTGTCAGAAGGATTTATTTTGCAGCTTTAAAAGCTTTTGATGTGCCTTGTACCCAAGTGCTTTTGCTCTCAGCAAATATTCCTCTAAGTCCTGAAATTGCCAAAGAAGATAAAAATTGTTTACACATGGTATACTGAATGAACTTTTTTACTGTGCAATATATATATATATACAGCTCTCTCCAGAGTAACTGTGAACGTTTTTTTTAGCCTACACTACATAACTAGTTTCAAAGATATAGTATTTATAAGTACAATTTGTATAGCTTTTTTTAAGTTATTTTTTTAGTACATTGCTTATCTGTAACATTGGTAATGCTCAGAATGTAAATACTGAGCCTGTTGATACTTCTGTACAGTTGTTAGGGATTTTCCTTCTTCAGCCTGAAACTGGAAATTTGTTGTCCCCTCTTCTTTCCCAGCTTCCCTTCCCCCATTGCATCTGTGTTTCATATTTAACCAGTCATTTGCAAAGTACTTCTGTGGCTGTACATCCCCAGCTATGTTTTAAATTTCTGCTTCTTTCAACTGTTTTGAAAAGCCAGAAGGACATTTGTTTTGTATGCCACCCCAGCTCTTATTTGCATAACATGTATAGTGCAACAGAATAAGGGAACTGGATGTCTTTCAAGTGACACTTTTGTTTGAAGAAGGTACAATGAAATGACAATGCAATTAAAAGATTATGTAATTCTTCTTATTTTGTGGTTTGGTTTTTGTGTGTGTGTGTGTGTGTGTTTGGGTTTTTATTTGTTTCGTTTTTGTTGTTTTGCTTTGGTGGGTTTTTTTTAACTTGATGACTTCTATCTTGTTTTAGTAGCATATGTATTTGCCAAAGCACATTTTGCTAGTTGTGAACCAACTTGCATTAAGGGAGCACCTATAAACCTGCAAAAAAATAGGGGTAGATACACACAAGACGTTCTCTTCTCATTCATTTGAATGAATGGTTTTTATTTCTAAATGGCCAGATAGCATAGTATTTAATTTCTCTAAATTTTATTAACTAAATACTTCACTAGTGAAGTTTTCTTTATAATATCCCTCTGCAGTCTTGGTTCTAAATGGAGGTGTTTGAATATTTTCTTAGGTTAAGAGCTTGAAAGCATTACACCAGTTTGTTATAATAGAAGCTACTTACTGGAAACTGCCCTAGTACTTTTTATAACCATATACTAGAACCAAAATCATAACGAAAAATATAGTACTAATCTGACCTAAATGCCAAGAATATGTAACTCTGTATCTAACACGTTTCAGTAAGTGATGAAAAGACCCCTTTTACTCTTGATCTAGAATTAGTATTTTCTTCATATTAAAAAGTTGAACTATCAAAGCATAGTGATGTCGTCTAGTCTATAGGCGACATTTAATTGATTTATTAAAAAAAATTACATTTTTCTAACCCCCTCTGTGAGAACATAAATCACAGAAATGAAAGCTCTCATCAGTCCTAGGAGAGGTGGAAAATTGAGTTTATTTTTAGGCAGCACCTGTTTTAAAAACAAGCAGCGCTGGTGTCAAGGCGGGGGGTATGGGATGGATAGAAGGCTGATGGTTTTGGAGAGGGGTTGAAAATAGCTCGGGGAGGGAATAAATCCCTTCCCTTCTGAGCCATCCCTCTGGAAGAGCTGCGGGCAGCCTGTGCTCCAGGGGCCATGGCAAACCCAGCGGGCAGAGCCGGCTGTGCTGGGACGTGGTGACAGCTGCCACCGTGTGACGTCATCGTGCCACTGCGGGGCCCTCGTGCCCGGGGCAGGTCATGACGTCACCGAGGGCTTCCCCCGGCCTGCTGGAGCCGTGAGGGGCCGGCGGCAGGATTGGTGTCACCGCCGCTCGTGACATGCCACTGCTGTGAGATGACGTCACGGCTACGGTGACAGGCTGGCATTAGGCAATGACGTAATAGCTCTCGTGACGTCATGCGATGCCATCGCGAATATCGTGACATAATGACGTCATGCAAAGCCAACACGCCGGGGGCGGGGGCCAAACTGCCCCGTCACTGCGGGCCTTCGGCGCCCTCCCTTATATAGCGGCCAGCCGGTCCCGCCCCCAACTCTCGATTGGCTGAGCTCCTCCGGCGCGGGCTGTGATTGGCCGGGGCGGCTGTCAGTCAGGGGCGGCGCCGTGCGGAGCACCGGGAGGCCATTGTGGCTGGGGCAGCGGGAGGCGGCGGCCGGGGCCGGTCCCGCCGCGTCCGACCCAGGTGAGGGGGCGGCCGCGAGGGGCGTGCTGGGGCGGCGGGGCCGGAGCCGGGGCGGGACGAGCTCCGGGCCGGACGGAGTCCTCGGCTTGTCCCGCGGCGCGGGCAGAGCCGGGGCACCCCGCGGGCCGCTGCCCGGGCCCGGAGGGACGCGGGGGAGCGGCAGGGCCGGGCCCTTCCTCCGCCGGCCGAGCCCCCCGCCCGCCCGTGCCGCAGTGCCGGCCCCGCGGCAGCTGCTCGTCCGGCTCCCCTCGCTCCGTGCCCGCTCTGCCGGTGCCCGTGTGCGGCCGGCCCCAGCCCGGCGGCCCCCAGAGCCCCGTCCCGGGAGGGCAGCAGGGAAGAGCGCTGCGGGACCCGCGCTCTCTGCAGCACAAAGCCATTTCCTAGCAGAAGTTTTGGGAAAGATGTGAGAAGACTCTTTTTGCTCTGTTCTTACATAAACAGCGAAATTGCTTACAGCACATGCTGTAAACTTTAAACTTTTTCTCTCTTTACACCGACTTGCCGTGGCAGAGTTCTGAGATCCTTTCAGTGTTTGTGTTTGTGTGTAACAGCTGAATGATACTGTAGCAGGTAGTGGTGAAATCTTCGTTTGGTCAGTAGTAATGTGGGTTGCTTAAAGAAAAAGGTCTACTTTCCAAGAGTTTCCAGTTGCAAACTACTTCTAAACTGCTGTAATCGTTTTGCATTACTCATCTAGTGCTTAGTTACACTTTCGTTCTAAAGGTTGTGAGTAGAGGAGTGAGGTATAACTCACTGTGCTTTAGTAGTTGGACACTTACCTTTTGATATATACTGCAGAAAAGATTAAAAAACCCCACTCCTTTACACTGGATGATAGTCCTTAAAAGGGCACACCTGAATCAGAAGTGCTTTTGCAAAGGTGAATAAGACAATAGGGGGAGATTTTCTGCAGAGAGTTCCCATGTGTTTTCATAAATGTGTGTGTGTGTGTGTGTGTGTGTGTATATATTCGCTGATAATATTGTTATCAGTAGAATTTTAGCTAAAGGCTTAAAATTCAAGCTAAGCTTCGTGTTGTTCTTGTGTTTCGTTGTCAGTAATAACATTTCTGTAACCAAAACAACCCTGGGAATGTGTTCCCAATCTGTTTCATAAGCTTTTTTGACTTGAAGATGTCCAGAGTACAGATCTGGTTAATAATAAGTTGCCATCTTAATAAATGTATTTTAGGAAGTGATGTTTAATGCAGGATGTAGTCTATAGTGCAGTTGCTTTCACCTTCTAAAGATTTCTCACTGGAATTTGTGTATAAGCCTACTACTGGCAGGTTTGGTGTGTTGGTTATTTTTCTAGCAGGAGAATAACAGGGAAGTACTAAGAAACTTATTTGACAGATATACTTCTTACTTGCACAGGAGGAAATATATTTTTATTTGGGGGCTCTTGGACCCAGAATGGATTGACTGGAGTCCTGTGAACAGCTACAAGCCCATGGCACCTAATTTACGTTAATGTGTATATCTGAAGTAATACATGTACTGATGCATTCAAGCAACTTGAAGCCCGAGTGAAAGTCAAGACTCACAGGGTAGTGCTTTGCACAGAAAATTGTTGAAACAGCAAATATGTTGAAATTCGTAAAACTTGTGTGTTCTGATGCCCCATTTCTCTCTTTGGGGCTCTTTTCTAAAGAGCTTATCCTCATCTCCAAGTGATTTTTGAAATGTACCTTTGCGCAGACAATGATTCTTAAAGGGAGGGTTTTTTCAGGATCAGGATAATTTCCCCATAATTCTTTATCCCTTTTACAGACAAGTGTTTCATGATTCTTGTGTAGGTAACAAGTTGATACCCTGTAACTTGATACCCAGTTTATGCAAAATCTGTAGTTTTTTGGTTTTGTCTCTAAGTCCTTGCAGAGGGAGGATCTCGACCTTCCAGCTGTACCTTTTACAATATTGAAGATTCAGTGAAAATACTGTAGCTGCTCAGGAACTGTTCATCAAAGCACTTGGTACCTCAGAGTGCATGGCTTTGGAGTAATGAAAAGGGTTGGAAAGAAGAGTGAGATGTACGAGGAAGGTGTGGGAGCTGCCCTTGAGGCATGCTTTGGTCTCGTGTTAGTGCTAGCTGGCTGTGGAACTGCATCTGACTGCCTCTAATATTATTGTGTAGGACATTCCGTTTTCTTCCTCCTTCTCCCTGTCACAAGAGGCAGAAAATGGGTAGCCCACATTCTCCCTTTGCTGAGTCCTTTCTCCTCTGGTTTTTTCCTAAAGCTTCTAAGACGAAATGTCAAGTAAACTGTCTAAATTGCTGCCGGAGATGACCCAGTTGAATGTGTGCCTCTTAAAATGCTGCATAGATTTTGAGAAACTAGAAGGTGAAAAGGACTCTAGACATTTCTTGAGACTCTCTTAAGACTATTACAGTTTGGTTTAAACTCAGTCTTTACTAGGGCTTGGAGGTCTTCCACCTGTTTTATTGCAGATTCCTTGAGTTCGTCTGTTGACTTAAAACATGGAAAAGATGCTGCTCCCTCCTACGTGCACTGAGGAGAGAAATCCAAATTCTACTTTTTGAAGCAGCTGAAACTTATTTGTGTGGCTTTGTGCCCTTCTAGGGTGGGTGTCTGGGTTGCTCTTGAGGCTTTTCTGTTTTGCATTGGCTCACAGGTATTCAGTGGGGCCAGTGAAGAGACAGACGTTCTGTTCTTTCTGTAGCCAAAGCAGACAGCACAGAGCACAGCTGCTCCGGGGGAAGGGGCTCCTTGCATTTCCTGTTTTAAGGAACAAGTTTCAAGTGTTTTGCCTGTGTAAATCACTCTGGGCTCTAATGGCACTATCTGTCATAGGGACTGTGAAATTACAAAGGGGAGAATTTGTTAGAGAGCTCCGCAGTAATTACTGCGGTAATTTTCTTGTGAGGTTTGGAAGAGGGATGGACACCCAGGAAAACTGTTGGTCTGTGCTCTCGTTACTATAACACTGCAGAGCTAAAGAGGTTGAGTCCATTACTGTGCTCTCTGATGTAATTACTTACCTCTAATTCATTCTTGACAGATGAATTTAACTGACTCTCTATTGTGGCAGGGAAGTCTCTTCTAAACTGTAGCACAAAAGTCTTATTCTGTAGTACTCCAAGGACGCTGACTGCTAGTGTAGGGTGTTGTGGTGTGTATAAAATGGGAAGGAGAATGACTTGCTGTAGGTCTGGATCAGGGAGACCTTGCCTGGCTGAGGTAGAAGGAGTGGGCAGAGCCCTCCTTGAAATTTCTTACTGAACAAGGCTGAAGGGGATGTTGGAGAAAATACAGCAGCCACAAGGACTTTGGGGGGCAGTTTTGTTTTAAACTTGTTTTGCTGTTTTAATGAAGTCTTTATTAAAACCCTGTTTCCTTCTGCCCATGAACTCAATGGATGTCTGATGTCACTTGTATCTGTGTTCTGAGTGTTTGAGTAACATCACTTTTGGGGTTTTTTTTCTGTAATGCAGAAATTAGAATGGTCCTAGCACATAGCAGTAGTCCTAAGTTATGGAGTAGCCTTCAAGGAGTAGAGAATTGTATTTGGGTGGTTTTGTTTTTAGAGTTGTTTACTTAGATGCTTTTTGTTTGAGGGATTGGAGTAGGAACATGCATTCCCTTAAAGCTGTGGAAGCTGTAATTGCTGTCTGTCTGCAAGTATTTTTCATTGGCAGTAGTAATGCACAAAACTGAAAGAATATTTGTTTAATGGTGTGCTGTTGAAAAATTCATATGTATTAAAATATGTATAATATTTCCCATTTTGTCTGCCTGAAATTAGTGAGTTCTTGAACATTTGTTTTCTATCTTTTTCTTTAAGGTCTTGAAAACTTTGCCAGGTCCCTGAGAGAGAAAACTACATGACACTACACCATGACTGACAGTAAATGTGATAGTCAATTTTACAGTGTTCAAGTTGCAGATTCAACATTCACTGTGCTAAAACGTTACCAGCAATTGAAGCCCATAGGATCAGGGGCACAGGGCATTGTTTGGTGAGTTTTAAATACTTTATTTAAGTATAAAACACTATAAATATAAAGCAAGATTTGCATGTCTTTCTGATAGAGGTACTGGAACATAAAACACTGATAATAAATTCTCTTGTTACAGAGTTATGGACTAAATAAATTCTAAACCAATTGCTTGTTATAGTTCATGTGCAAGCCTTTTTTTTTAATTCTGTTTTTAGGGAAAATTAATATTTGGATTACGGCATAAATTAGAATGGTCAACAAATTTCTTCCTTTCTCATTAACCACTTTATTTCTGTTTCTAGTTCTCCCATTGCCCTTGTAGTTGTGATATTGCAGTGTAAGGTATGACAATGGTGAGAGATTCTGGGTTTTACTCGTTTCTTCATCCCGGCCCCCTTTCTTCCCCCTCTTTTATTCCCAATCACTCCTGTCCATTTCTAGGAGCCATCAATGCAGTGCCTTGCCATTAACTGTCAGGATGAGGCAGATCAGTGTCATTGTCACTCCATGGATTAACCAGAAAGGGATGCTGTGTGAGGGGCTGGGCTGGCCGGCTCTCCCTTGGTGTGTCACCCCAGCTTTGTGTCCAGCCTCCACTGGCCCAGGACGTGGGAGTCCTTAGGCTGATCCTGAACCTTAGTCTCTTGTATGGCACCACACCTCTGGGCCAGCTAAAGGTAAACACTTTCAAATGTTTTTTAGACTGCAGCAATCCATTCTGCACAACTTAGTGCCAGCCCCTATTTTGTTGGGCAAAACTTACTCGGTAACAGCAGGAATGTTTATTGATGTGGGTTTTAATTCCATAAACAGGGGAGCAAATAGATTACTCAGGAACTCTGTGATATTAACTTCATCACAACACATGGTGGGCTGTTCGTGCTCTGAATCCAGCCTGCAGTTTGTCTTCATCTATAAAATCTGCAGAATAAGTGTGATGACTCATGTACTGTGAACAGCTCCTTAACAGCACCTGCCCATGTCTTCTTGGCCTTTTCATAACCATAATAAGTTATATAAGTAGGCAAAGAGTGTATTTCTGTGAGAGCATGCCTTTTTTTAAAATTTTTTTAGCTACTCCTCTTGCCCTGCTGATAGGTTGCAAACAATCAAAATGAGAACATCATATTCCATTCTTTAGTGGGTTGAGTGATGATGGGGTCCTAGACATTGTTCATTAGGATTTGGGAAAGATTTAGTAGAGTACTGACATTTTCCAGGTGTCAGTGTTTTCAGGGTTATGCTTGGTTTAGATGGCGTGCAGGCATTTGGGGTGCTTGAAAGTGTTTCTTCTTTCATTAGAAGCCAAGCATTTTTAATTCAAATTGCTTTGACTGGATCTCTGCTTCAGAATGAAATGCAGGTATGTTAAGGTCACTATGTTGGGAGGAAGAAGAAATTATTTGATTTATTGATCTGTTTTGAAACTACTTGATTTATGGAACAACAGAGTGAAACATTGCATAAATTTTCATCTTCCTATGAAATAGCTCAAGTTGAACAAGGTGCAACGTCTTAGTTTCTCCTAAAATCTTCATGCAAGGGAAGGATACGCTTTACTTCCTAGTTTTTTGTAGAAAACTTAGTTTAAGATGAATGCTATCCTGCTGTGCTTGGCTGAAAAATTGTCAAGTCATTAGGGTAACACACAGATGTGATGGGTTTTTTATTGTCCCTTGTATAATATAAAAAATAGGAGAAGTTTTTCTGGCATTTTCTGTCTGGATTTCATTACTTCTATGAGAAATCTTTAATGCCACCCATGTCATTTTAGTGAGGAGAGGTCTAAATTTGCACTTTTTTTCCCATGATGTTAATGGGAAACTCCATTAGTATTGCTCCGTGTAGTTTTATCTTTGATAATTAAATGTAGGAAAGTAAGTAGTTTCAAAAATACATACTTAGGAAGAACGGTAAATGACAGCTCAAGAAGGATGAAAAAGTAATTCAGTTGTTATGCAGAGGGTATTTCTAGCTCACATTGAACACAGGCTAGGAGATAAACTGGATTATACCTTTTGTATCTTACGTACAAAGCACACATATTTAACTTACTGCACTTCTTTTTTCCTAACTATTAATACATCTGAAGTCTGATAATTTGTTTTGCACTGAATCAAAATAACTTTTGTCTTGAACTTCCTGATGTCTTTTATTTTATCTTTCTTGTCCTTGATTTCCTAAATTTTCTAGTCAATCCCCCAGATAAGAGGTTCAGGTGGAGTTCTTCATGTGTGCTTTGGCTGAGGCTTGTCATACATCTGTTTTGTCAGATCATGCAGGGACACTTCCCCTAAAATTATTCCTCTATCTGCTGCTGCCCTGTGATTTACAGCTAATTCATGTAGGCCTTGTTGGTTACTGATCTGGTTCTAATTTACAGGTGTAGTCATTAACATATGGAAGTCGTTAAACACTAAAGGCATTAACATATAAAAATTACTACACATGTAACATCTTTTGGGTGAATACTGAAATATCAGTGCTCTCATGTTCGGGAGGAAAAGAATTTCTCCAACTGTCTGGCCAGTTGCTTTCCTCCCACTCTGTTTCCTTTTGCACGGGCATAAAGGCTTTAAATCATAGATTGATTGTAACCTTCAGTAATGACTTGTGCATTTCACAGAACTAAGCTGAAATAAATGCTAGCAAGTGTTTAGTGTAAGTGGCACCTTGGTTCAAATTGGGAGACATGTCCCAAGGAAACACATTTCCTGGGTGAGCCCTGCTTTGTGGTGGTGATGCTTTTTGCCACGAGGGAAAGCAGTGACTTTATGCTGGGCAGCTTGATGTAATTTGAGTGTTGTTCTCACAGGGAAGCTGTACTTTTTGTGAGAGTACTGTAGTGTGATGGCCCTTTCAAGTCTGGTGTCACACAACTTGATGAGAGAGGAAAGGAGCTCACAAAGAGCTTAAATGTGCTTGGAAAAAATGTGAATGAGAATTCTTTCCTACCCTATGAAAGTAACATTAAATGGAAATAGGGTAATGTGGGAATCCTTATTTAAAACTGAAACTGTTTAAAGACTGGAACTCCTGAGTAGCATGTGCTAGGAATTCACATGTATTTTGCCAAATAGTCTGTGTTACTAATGAAGACTATTCCCACTTTAGTCTTGTTTTGTTTATACAGATAGTTTAGTTTTAGATTCTTAGAGCCATTAAAGCAAGTTTAAACTCTGACCTCAAACTTCAGAGGGAAGGAACAAACACAAGTGAAAAACAAGGTAAATTGAATGGCCTTAGTCTTTTCTAAACTCCTGTATTCCTCACTTCAGTCTGAATTTTCCTTATTTCTCAGTTCAATGCTTTTTTTCCACTCAGAAACAGATGAGGAGTGTAATTTTCTAAAAGTCACTCCCATTTTTTTTATCAGTGCAAACTCTCCATGTACAGGAGAATATTGATCCCTGCAGAAGGGATCATGGAGACATGGTTGTGACTCTCCTTTAGCAAAGAGAAATTCCTGCTGCAAATACTAAATGATTGTCAGTCAGCAAAAGTGTCCAAAAAATATTCCAAATATACAGATTAGAGCAGCTGCAATACTTCTTGATTTTAAACAAGCCTAAAATATTTTTAGATCTTGCAGTTTTGGGTGTGAGTCTTGAGTCAGCAGTTCCAGTCTAAAGACAAGAAGGAGAGCAGGAAGAGCTCTGATGAATGTCACTGCTTCTGTTTGACTTTCTTGTATTTATTAAAAGTTGTGTAGTTTTTAAAGGATTTTTTTTTCTGAATTAAAATTAGGTGTAGTACCAACAGGTTAGTGGATATAGTTGGTCTTAAATCTTGATTTCTTTCCTTCCTCACTTCTGCCTCCCTTTTTCCCCCGTCCTCTCCCTTAAACAGACTTGAACTTGTTTGTCTTTGAATACTTCTAGTGCTGCGTTTGATACAGTGCTTGGAATCAATGTTGCTGTGAAGAAGCTGAGTCGTCCTTTTCAGAACCAAACCCACGCCAAAAGGGCCTACAGAGAGCTCGTTCTTTTAAAGTGCGTCAATCACAAAAATGTGAGTTGGGCTTTGTGTTTCTCTCCTTACTCCGAGTTAACAAAAAAGCTTAGGGTTTGCTCTCACTCGCTGTTAGTAACCATAGGAATGGAAACAGTGACAGGCTGGAAAGATTTGCTGTGGGCAGTGCAGTTCTGCACAATGTATAGCTCAGTTTTTGGGTGAGCTGCTTGGGGTCCAAGTACCAAGGGAGGAGATTTTTGCTGTGCTGTTGGTACAGGGCTGCCATCAGTGTCAGCATTAGAGACCAGGCCTTGCTCTGTTGCATTTGCCCTTTTTAAGCCATGTGCAGCAAAGCCTGTTTGGCACTGGAATGGTTTGTGGGTTTGACCATTGTAACTTCACTGTATTTAAATCTTCTGAGCTTTGGCAAGATTTTTATTAGATACAGTGTTTTACTGGTGGGGTTTTCAGGGGTGCAGCAACATCTACAAAAGTGAAATGCTATGGACAATACTTGTGAATTTTGAAATCGTTAAACTCTCTAAAGTGACCCTTGTTATCAATACTTCATTATTCAAATACAATATCAGGTTTATGTGACTGCTGTGTGCTGGTGCTAATATGAACTAGAAACATTGCTGGTCATTGAAATTGTGCAGTCAAATCTCCAACTTCCTGCAGTCAATTTGCCTTTCAGGGTTGCTTTTTAAGTAAGCTTTTGGTGAGGCCCAGATGTAGCAGAATAAAAGCAAGGTGGTTATTAAAGATGGCAGTGCAGCAATTTTAGCAGTTCTGGAAATAGTACATCATAGTCTAAGTTTAATGGGATGGCGTGGGGCACCTCTGTGCACATGGTGTTGGACAGCCTTGGTTAAAATTCCTTGCACAGCATGTGATTTAAAATAAGAGATTATTTATGGGGGAAAATGGGATATATTTCAAACACTGTGGAGGGAGCTAGAAGGTGTCATATAACTTAAAAAAAAAAAAGTGATTTTGTCCTGTCTAGATTCCCTTGGCACACATGCTGCAGTTTGGAACTATTTCTGAATTGGCAGTTTTTCAGCATATGTGGATTAAGCACAGCCAAGTAACATTCAAATTGTGTATATAGTAACAGTGGGCACTTATTTTACATAGGAGTTCTGCTGTACTGGAGTTTTATGTGAATTAAAGCAGAAGTTTCTTCTAATGTTTGTTTTTATTTTATAGATTATTAGTTTATTAAATGTATTTACACCACAGAAGTCACTAGAAGAATTTCAGGATGTGTAAGTACTGGATTTTTTTTCATTTTCTCTGACAAATACTGGCCTAAACCCTAGAAGTGGATCTCCAGTATCCTACAGGCTTCACACTTTGAAAAGCAAGAGTAGCTAAAAGCCAAAGTGGGCAGTGAAAAAGAGATATTTACCTTTTATTCATCAGTCTGCCATACTTCACTTGCACATGCCTCTGATTTGTGTGCGTGGTCCTTCAGCTTCATGGATCACCCCAGGGTAAGAACTTGGTCTGGATAATGTGAGAGCAATTTTTCACTGTATCAGTCACATCAACACAGCAGGATTTTGGCCTCAATTCAGAGCTAAATATATTTCTTTTTTAGTCAAGAAATATCAATTGGTCTAGAAAGGATTCAGGGCTATTTGATTGTTGGGATATCCCTAGGTTCCAGTGAATGTGCTGTTGTGGTTTTGGAATAGGCTGCTTGGGTGAATGAGGGAGTGTTTGTGTCTCAAGAGGGTAAGTAGATGACAACTGAAAATTATTTTATGATTTGTAGTTTTCACTGTGATAATCCTAATTTTCTTATTTTTTTTAGAGTAAAATACAATGAAAGAGAGCATTTATGTTGCAATATCTGCAATCTCTTACCAACTTCTCTCAGTCTTAGTTTTTCATGGTGGATAAAGATGGAATTATTCTCTGCATTACTGTTTATAAAACTTGTGGAAGTTTAATATTTTCTGATGGAATAGTGAACACTTCATTTTTAATAGTAGGAGTTTTTGAATAGATAATTTTAACTTGGTAAAACTGTGCATGATTGTGCTTGGGGTTTTTTTTTATCATTGGCTTTTTGACACTTAGGTTAGCAAAGGAGGTGATTTTTCTTTAATATCTCTTATGCTAAGCTTAAACCTCATATGAAAAGTAAGACTTGAGTTTTCTTAATGCTTTCTTTTTTGTGCTTTAGATATTTGGTTATGGAGCTGATGGATGCAAATTTGTGCCAGGTTATTCATATGGAACTGGATCATGAAAGAATGTCTTATCTTCTTTACCAAATGCTATGTGGGATCAAGCATCTCCACTCAGCTGGTATCATCCACAGAGTAGGTAGTAGTAGATCATTAACAATACTCTTTGTGAGCACAGTTTTATGAAACAGGGAGAAAGGGAGGGGGTTGTATAAATAAGCACATACACCAGGGCAGGAAAATGCAGTCGTTAGTAAAGTGAATTTTTGGCTTATCCTGATTATGGAGGGGGGGATGTGTGGGTATTATTCTGTATGTTGATCCTTCCTTAACTAAAGTAATTTCTTGTTAGGATTTGAAACCCAGCAACATAGTAGTAAAATCAGATTGCACACTAAAAATCCTTGATTTTGGATTGGCAAGAACAGCATGTACTAACTTCATGATGACTCCATATGTAGTAACACGGTATTACAGAGCACCAGAGGTTATCCTGGGAATGGGATACAAAGAGAATGGTGAGTGCTGGAGTAATGCTTTAAATCTTCTGTCTAAAGCATGTCTCTCTTGGAACATAACTGCTTTAAAAAGAGGGGGGAGGGCTGCTTTCCCTCTGTCTAGTTTGTTTTTAAAGTATTCTAATCATGGTGCTGGAAATCAAAATTATTTCAGGGTAATTTTTTGTTGAGAATTGAGTAGTTTTCTATGCGCTTTTCTTCATTTAACATTAACTGCTCCCTCCCCTGCTATATTTATCTCTTGCCATACATTCACCTATTATATTTTTGCCATGTTTTTTATTCTCAGAAAACGGTTGAGACACTGATGCTGGCTGGTATTAAAAAAAATCTGAACCAAAAATCAATATATAAATAATAAACCCTTTAATCAATGTAATTTTATTCTGAAACATCTTCTTTTGACAGTGTGTCCCCTTTTGCCTCTCTGATTATTAAAATATGCTGCAGATACCTACCATAAACCATGTCTTAATTTCTCTTAAGTCTGCATGGTGCTCAAAGAGGCTGGGTGTTAGAGTATTAAAACCAACACAGCTGTAATATATTGAACATTCAGCCAACAAATTTGCTGCCAAGGAAATTGTCCTTGCATTATTGGGGGGTTTACCTGCTGATTCTTACTAGAATTGGACTTGTATGTTCTTTGCTTTATCACAAGGGCTTGTGGATGCCATGGTTTTGTATATCTGTAATTTTGGCTGTGTAAAATGAGGGACTTGTGGGACCTTGCTGGGCCCTTGATAATAATAAAAACACTTTATTTAGTGCAGACGGCAGCTTGTTGTACAGCAGGTGTTGATGTGGATCAGAACTTCAGCAGAGATTGTTCTGGTTGGGACAAAAATAAATTATCTGCAGGACTGTAGGAATACAGTGTGAGTTTTCAAATAAATAATTGTCGTGTTTTAAAAAAAAATCTCTTTAATCTTTTGTCCTTGTTGCACCTAACATATGATAGTGGATATCTGGTCTGTTGGGTGCATTATGGCAGAAATGGTCCTCCATAAAGTCCTGTTCCCAGGAAGAGATTGTATCCTTCTTCATGGTCATTTCACAAGTGTAAACACTGACTATGTTTTGCAAAATACAAAATTCAGGAACAGTCAGTTGGTGTTGATATGATTGAAAATTCATGTGAGCAGTTTGGTTTTCCACATTGTTGTGTTTTACTGTAGATGCAGATGGTTTTGTTTGTTTTCCTCCCATTTGTTCATGATACTCCATAATTTGATCATTTCACTTTTATTTTCAGTTGATATCTGGTCAGTTGGGTGCATCATGGGAGAATTGGTGAAAGGTTGTGTGATATTCCAAGGCACTGATCGTATCCTTCCCTAGTCATCCTTGAATCCCATTCCACTTCCAACAGAAACACAATTATTTAGAGCTGTATAGAAGGATAAACAATATTTTCAAGAATACGTTTTACTAGATCCACTGTACTCTTTGAAATTAGTGTCATTAATCAAATTGTTGAGCTTTCCATTTTATTTTCTTAGTAGACTACGTTTCATGTTATTTATAGTGGTTGAATCCAATGTGTTATGAGCTTCAGATTTTGTAGTTTAAAAGACAGATACTGCTAGGTTTGAAAAATAGAAAATAACTGCTTTTTTACTCTTGTTCTTTGTAGAGAAGTGTTTTAAGCAAAAGCCTACAAAGTTACTTCTTAACTATGCATGGATTTTGCTTATTATTTGTTTGAACAGTAGACTAATTTTTTTTTATTGCACAATGTTTTGAGTTTTAATCAGATTTTTTTCTTGTTTATTAGCGCTTGCTGGGCAAAGGTGACCTAATGGCAAGCACACTGCATGAGATTTTAATTATTATTATTTAACATAAAAAAGAAAAGTTTTCTGGAGGTTCTTTTTTCCCCTCATTTTATAAAGATTTAATTTTGGACTTAGTTTTTTCTAAGATTGTTATTCTTCAATTTCTCCCTCCAGAGATGTCATAGAACCATCATCTCACAATAGTTTGGGTTAGAAGGGGCCTTAAAAACTGTCTCATTCCAATCCCTCTGCCATGGGCAGGGCCACCTTCCACTATCCCAGGCTGCTTCAAACCCCATCCAGCCTGGCCTTGAACCCTTCCAGAGATGGAGCAGCCACAGCCTCTCTGGGCACCCTGTCTTCATAATTATGCTCCAAATTTTTGAAGCCAATATAATATTTTTGCTCATCAGCAAGGAGCAACCACCACTAAAACATCAGGTGCATGTTCACAGATACCTGTGTATGTTATAGGGGAGGATTTCCAATTTTAATGCTAAATTTCATGACACTAATCTTCAACAGTTGATCATACATTATTTAGTAGTAAAATTTAAACATTAAATAAGTTTTTTTTTCCCCTACCTTTCTTCCTTTCTATATTTATTATTTTACCTTTCGAAGCCTTCAGACCAACCTAACACAATTCTTCATGGATGTTGTGTGTCTTTCACCTGCATGTTGTTAGCATGGGCTATTTTGATTTATTCATGAATAAATTAAAGAAATTTTGTTCGTACTTGTTGAATACACAAGTGATCTTCTGTGATTCTCTCAGGGCCACTGAAGCTCTACCAGTCTATGTTTCAAGGAGTCTCCTCCCCTGATAGGGAAGTGCATAGCTGTGCTTACAGTGATTTTTGCTTCTTGTAAAAGTTTCAGTTCTCTTTAATGTGAGCTACTGCCAGCTCACATTTGTGTTTAGCTCAGTTTGTGTTGTTGAGGCTTTTCCTGAGTGATCACTGTGTGGTTATCACCTTCACCTGCAGGATTGTCCTGCAAGGTGGTTTATGGGCAGTGCTGCTGTGCATGGCCATGAAGCTTTCCTTTTGTTGATGGTGTTTGGGATTTCTTTTGTTTGGCTGCTTTTCTTAAGTTAAATTTTAAAATGTCTTAGTATTTGTGCATTTGGAAGAGGGAGCCAAGTTCAGCATATTGCCCAATGCTTGCCCTTGACTGTCTTCAGAAAAACCTCCTCTTAGATTCAGTAATTTGTATTTTCCCAGATGGAGGATGGGAATTTCTGGGATACTTGCAGCAGTGCTCTGGGTGGAATGAGATGCTCTGCCTTGCCAGGGTGATGGATGCACAGAACCTGCTCCTAACTGTGCTGGGGAGGCCTGAGTTACTGCCAGTTGCTGTTGGAGATGAAAATGGAGAAAAACCTGGGAATGTGGACACCCAAGGTTAAATAGTGGAAAAGCCTGGCAGCAGCCACGTGATTTTGATGTTCTTTCTGCCCATGTGGAGAAGGAAACTGATTGCCTTACCAATGCAGAAAGTACAAGGGATATTTGTGCTTTCTTGGGAAAAGTCTTGCTTTGTTGTGATGGTAATTTGGACTCTGTTTTCAACTTCTCTTCTTCCAGAGTCCCAAAAGGCAAATAGACTTGGCATGGATGAAATGCCTGTTCCTTCTGACCCTGAAGTCTCTAAAATGGGAGAGTGGCTTTGTATGAATGCTGCCAGGTCAGTCACAGAGCTTACTCTGCCTGTGTTATACTGAAATCCCACTTGGGTTTCTGATAAAAGGCTTATTTTAAGTCCATCCTATACTGAGATTTATTTTATTTTTTTTTTAACTTTCACCATTTGTAAAGCACTTTGAAACTGAGTTAGTGTTTTTTGCCCATTTTTACCTCAAAAGAGGGATGGATCATTAAGTTTTCTGCCCTTCCCTGCAGTCTTCTGAGGCCTCCTCAAAACTGGACTCTTAATTTGATTATCTGACTAACCAGGCTGCTATTACTTAAAGGAAAAACATCTTCTTGAATCTAGACTGGTGGAGATTTCACACAAATCAGTTTCTCAGCTAAGAACAAAATTTCCTGATGTATATTAATTTTCTCTTTGTCTGTGCTTTGTTTTAGCATGACAGTTAACAATATTCAGTTCTTAATTTTGATTTTAATAGAGCTTTTCCATTGGAATGCATTTAGTGAGCAAATAAAATTTTCAATCTTTGTATCAGAAGTCTAAAGTCTTAGCATGGAGCAGTGACTATACATATATTCATAACTGTATTTCTGACATACTTACTGAAATAGAAGCACCTCAGTGTTTGTTAAATACATATAAATTCAAAGTACAGCCTATTTGTTGTTTAGTTGCATAGTCTGTCTGTGAGAGCGGACAGGTTGAAGTGCTAGATGGTGAATTTAGCTATGAACTAAATTTTGCAAGGTCAGTGCGTAGGCTCTGCTGGAATTGCACATTCTTTTTATCAGGAAAAGCTGGAAAGTGTAGATCAGCATTGACTTAAATATCAGGAATATTAATGTAGTGTCTCCTGAATGTGATAAATGAGCTTTGTTTCCCCAGCTGGGCTGGTTCAGAGCAGGCTCTGGTATCTCTGTAATGAGTGTCACCGTGGCTGGGGAAAATGCACTCACTTGAGAGAGGGAGAAGGGGCAGTCATGAAGAAACATGAGGCCAAATTTCCATTTGTGACTTGTAAATACTATTCTTATAAAGTATTTAAATTTTGTGTTGTAAGAACAGAGTTATCTGTGAATGTTACTATGGTTGATGCACTTAAACAGAAGATCCTGCTATAGAACCTTGTGGAATATGGATTTCCCTTTCAGAACTCCTCTGGACTTTTTCTGAAGTTGATAAAGGAAAAGAAACCAACCCCCACCCACCCCCCCCCCCCAAACACCAACCAAAAAAAACCCCAACCATCCAGTTACACCCGTGCAAAATGTTCCAACTCAAAGTTTGATTGCCTGAGGAGACAGGTACCAAGTTCCTTACTTTGAGAGGGATTCATTTGTGCTTTAGGGTTTTTTGTGTATTTTTCTCTACCTTCAAGAACATCAGTGTTCCTGATGTTACGCTTCAGCAGATTCCACAGTAGCCTTTTTCTGACCTTAGAGTTGTTTTGCTATGGATACAACTGCCAAATAAAGCTTCTTTTGGATTCTAGAAAAGCATTATAATTAGAAAAAGATACTTAAGCCTAATGGATTGTGCAGCACTTCCAGCCTGTCCTTCAGAGTACAAAATCTGAGTCTTATTTTTGTGTCAGTGTAGCTTTTTGCATGGCAGCTCAGAATACTGCTGATGCTACAGTGAAGTTCATCTTTGTGTCCTCTGCTCAAGCTTCCGTTAACTTCTCAGATTTTGTAAGTGGTATTTTTGAGGAGTGCAGACTTCAAATTCTTCAGCTGATTTTCCTAAAGATATGGTGCAGATATTGATCAATGGAATAAAGTTATTGAACAGTTAGGAACACCATCAGCAGACTTTATGAAGAAACTGCAGCCTACTGTGAGGAATTATGTTGAAAACAGGCCAAAATACCCTGGTATTAAGTTTGAAGAGCTCTTCCCAGACTGGATATTTCCGTCAGAGTCTGATCGTGACAAGTTAAAAAGTAAGGCAAGTTTTTTCTCTATTTTTCTATGATATTAATGTAAAATGCCTGCAGCACACTTAATTTAAAGCCTAATAAAAATGTTTATTGTAGTAGGTGTCAGCATTAAAAGCTGCATGCCTTCTCTTTCTTTCATTTATGACAAGTTCTGGGATCTTAGTAGTAGTTACTAAATACATACTCTTTCCCTGTCCCAGGATCCTGTTTAATTCTCTTACTTTTAATCCATTGAATAATGTCTGTCACTTAATGTTCTCCAAAAGTAGTAATTTTTGAGATTATTGCTGATATTTGTAAGTGCACAGAGCTCATGTGGGTTATACTTTATCTTTAGAAAATTACTGAGAAAATAAAAAAGAAAACCAACAGTCCACCTTATAATATTCTATAGAACAGAAGTGAAATTTTGCAATGCATGTCCTGTGTTCCCAGTATTTATTTCCTGTGTCAGACATTAAACTTTACAGTTCTTTTACATGTGTGTTCTTTTCACCTTTACTTTCTAGCCAGCCAAGCTAGAGATTTATTGTCAAAAATGCTTGTAGTAGATCCAGACAAGAGAATTTCTGTAGATGAAGCCTTACGTCATCCTTATATTACTGTCTGGTATGATCCAGCTGAAGCAGAAGCTGTAAGTTTGCAATTAAAATAAATTTTTAAGATTCCAATTCAATAACTTTAAGAAATACCTTTCATTTTAAGTCAAGAGCATGCTTTGATGTCATTGGCTAGCAGGAGTCACACAGGAAGCCTTCAGATGAGCATTAGGGACAGAATCACCTGAAGGACAGCTGCTGGTGGGGAGTTGATGTAATTTTGAAAGTGGTTGTTAATTTTTCATTCTACTTACAGAAAGAGGTGCCTGTTTGGTGGCTATCCTGGGCCTTTTGAAACAGGGTCTTGCTCTAAGGCCCTGTAAAGCCTTGCATTGAATTTAATTTTGGTTGATGCCTTTAAACAGCCTTTCAGTGTGAGGCAAGACTTAAAAGCAGATTCTGGAGTTGTAAAATGAGTGTGTGAGGTGTAGGGAATAAGCTGCCAACACGAAGGTAAAAAATACTAAAAAAGTTGACATTTTTAGATTTTTTAGTTAAGATTGGGTGTGTTAACCTGATGTAGTAGGCACTATAGACTTTCCTTTTCTTTGTAGCCTCCACCTCAAATCTATGATGCACAATTAGAAGAAAGAGAACATGCAATTGAAGAATGGAAAGGTAAGGAGTGAGCATAATGAATTGCATTTATTGGAGTGTCTTGTGTTATTACTGGGTGGCTGCAGAGTGTGCTGGGTTGTGTAACAGACTGGAATCCACTATTCCAAATAAGCAGTACTGCCTGCCTGTGGCAGCAGGAAAAGGAATCAGTGATGGAAATGTGTGTGGAATGAATACATAGCTAGGTGTGTGAATGCTCAGATATACAGGGAACATTCTGAAGTCTGTTTAACAAAATACTGCAGTTTTCTTTTCTTCCTTCCCTTTTTGTTCTTATGTGCTTGTAATCTATATAGTTTTTTTCCTTGATAGAGAGTTCTCTGAAAAAGAAACATGCCTCTTCTCAAGTGTGCATTATTTAAGCCATATCTCTTGACAATATTTACTAGTTCATTTGTTCAAGAAATCTTTAATAGCAGGAGAGTCCTTTAGTGTAATTTTTTTCTCTAATCTCATTGCTTATTTATTCTCCAAATAGATTAAATTGTTGACTTAAACAAAAGAATAAACAACACTGTGGTATTAAAACCAATTCCACCTTACAGTTTTAGTCAAAACCATTAAATGGTGAAGCAGTTAAAATGTTAACATCTGCCATCACAAGACCAAGGGCAATAGACATCTTTTATGACTACTCTGAAAGCTGCTTGCTTTTGTAAAACAGCTTTTTAAATTTCAGATATTGATTCTGGCTGATCTATACATATATTATCCTTAGGGCATGCCTGCACAGGTAGGTAGGCTTCAAATCAACTTTGATTACTGCAAGGTGGAAAAGTAAAATCCACTAAATGTAATTGAATGCATTTGTAAACATTGTTACTCAGAATTGAGGAGTCCTTAATTTTATTTAGATACTGTTATCTGAGTTACATTAAGACTATGGATACATACACAAGCTTTTGTGATTTAAGTTACAGCTCTAGATTTTTCTGGATGTTGTTCAGGTGACTGTATCCTAAGTTGTCCTTGATTAGTAAATGAGGGGTTTTATACAATATTTTAACTGTTTAACCTTCTTCAAAATATCCAGACTTTCCATGGAGTTGGTTCTTCAAGAATCAATATTTGTGTATAGTTTTGTTATCAAAGTAAAATTTCATGGGAGGTTTACATAAAATAAGATTTTGAATCCAAATTTGATTTTTAATTATTTTTTTAAAGTCAGTATTAGTGCATTGTAGGCATACAAAAATTTTGGGATGGGATATTTGTTATTTTTAAGTGGACAGCTATGCTATTTATGTGTGTTGATTTTGGTACAGTCCTAATGTCTTTCTGTGATGCTTGAGAAAATCTGTATAATTCTTTTATCATTGCTGTGGGGTAGGAAAGAGGGCAAATAAATACCTCTACAGTTCTACTTCAGACTGAGCCTTAACTATTTCCTTGTACCTTGATACAAATGTGAATTGTGTACAAGTCCTCTGTGATCTTACAGTGCTTTTTCTGTCTCTTTTTTTCTTTTGTCTCACTGTTCTCTTGTAAGAATTAATATACAAAGAAGTTATGGATTGGGAAGAAAGGAGCAAGAATGGTGTGGTAAAAGATCAGCCCTCAGGTTAGTCATTGTTTCAGTAGTTCTGTAACTGTCACGTGTAGTGCTGTGAATGAAGAAATCTCAATAATGCAGGTAGGCAAAGCTTTTGTTGTTTGGGACTCTTGAGACTGATCTGCTTTTGGAGATGTGTTCTGCTTTTTAATTGTTCTGAACTTGTAGAAAAACTTCACTGGTCTTGTGTGTCCCACACCCTGAGCTACCTTCTCCCCAGAGGGCTCAGTCATCAAATGAAATTATCAGTACCAGTTACCTCACCTGGTGCTCAGGTAACTGTGCTGAGTCCTCTTCTGGGGCTCAGCATGTTTGACCCTTTCCTCAGGGTTAAACAGCATTAGGGCTCCCTCAGGATACTTAACAGAACTGAATACTTGTGCCCATGATTGAATCTCTATGTTTGCTGCTGTTCTCACAGCTTAGTAATCACAATATTGTACTGTCTTTTGTTAACTGTATCTGTTAGATTACTTGACAGTCAAGTCACTATTCACACTATGCATTGTTAATTTTTAATACCTTTCCTCCACAAAGGGAGAAAAATAAAAATCCCTTAAAAGATCACCTTGACTTTGTGTGCTTGTGCCCTTAGTGCTTGCTTTTCTCCTTTTTTATTAATTCCTTGATTTTTCTAAGGATTTCCGTGGGGAAAGTGCTGCTCACATCCCAGAAGCATGGTTATTTGTGACTGTAATATTGTCTTGCCTCAGATTTTATTATGTTTGGTTTTCTTAGCACAGATGCAGCAGTGAATAGCAACACCAGTCCTTCCCAGTCATCATCTATCAATGACATTTCATCCATGTCAACAGAGCAAACACTGGCCTCAGACACAGACAGCAGCCTGGATGCTTTGACAGGACCCCTCGAAGGATGTCGATGATCAGCCATGATTGCAGACTTTGGAAAAGAACTCTTGTTTCCATTGGGCCTGAATTGCTTGTAAGTTAATGGAACCAAGTAGAAAAACTCCATGTTCTGCATGTTCTGCTAAATGCCTGTTGTTTTTTTTACTCAGTTGTTAAGAATTTGCCTGCTTAATGTTGTAGAATGGAAGCAAATTAATGTCTAAAGAACAAAAAAATATTAAATTTAGACACTATTATAGGCTTTTCTTTGTTTCAGCCTATTTCAGGTGAGCAGTTACAATAGACTTTTAGCCAATAACTCCTCTTAAGTAGGTTCATCAATCTCCAGTCCCAGCTGGCAGGCTTCTGTCACACAGTGGTTGTTTACATTTTAGTACAGTATTGCTCATTAGTAGGTTTTTTGAATGTATATTCCCCCTGAAGTTTGTTTTTCTGTGTGACTGTGGCAGTTTGCTTTATTTAACGACCGGAGTGTTGTGTGCAAGTGTGAGCTCACATGTGGAACACGCTCAGTACTGTGCTTAAAAGGCAGTTTTTCTTCCACATAGCACTTTCTTTTTTCTTTTTTTTTTTAATCAAACCCTTTCTATCTTCACTTTTCAACAGTTCTCTCTTCTTGTAGAAGTTTTAAACATGAAGTTTAAAGCATAGAGCCATTACTTTCTCTTTCACCTGAGTGTCTCTAACTTTATAAGTCATCTAAATGTGGATGAAAGATACAGTGGCTTAAATAAATCTTGAGGAAGGATGAGTTACTTTTCTGTGAAGCAGTGCCTGTTTAGAAGAGGAGAGTGTGCTGAAATGTTCTGTATTTTTTAGCTTATGATACTCATCCTTTAACAAACATAAACAGAAAAAGAAATTTTATCTGTGATCTGCAAATTCTGATAAAAGGAGAGATGACTTGGAGATTCTTGCAGCCTCAAAAAGTTGCAAAAATACTTTCCATTTTTTTTAATGGGTCCATTCTATCTAGTGAGTAAGAAATAAAAGTGCAGTAGTTCTGAGTCACTTGTAAATTAAGCATTTAGTTACCAGAGCTTAGCTCTATTCTCACCTTAGGAAAGTCTCTCTATTTGTAATGAAAAGAAAAACATGTTTAATACAAATTTTCTAAATGCAGTGTCAGAGAAGAGGAGGAGGTTGTTTGCTGTTGCCATACAGATTTATCAATACAATTTTCAGAGTCAAATTACAGATTTACAAAATTGCCTGTTACATCGCACAATCTGCTGAACTAGAAAATGCTTTTTTTAGAATTAGAAAATGCAGTAGAGTAGATCTTAAATTGCTTTATAACACACTTGTGACCGTGCACGTCCACTTTGAAGTGCACAGGTGTGAAATTTTGCTGAAGGATCTCATGCGTGCATGTGTGTGACTGAACTATAGAACTGTAAGAGTAATAGACATGTGAAAGATGAGGTAAAACACCACTTTCTTAAAGGCACTATACTTAGCTGTTGATCAGATATTCTTGTATTGAATATATAAACAGAACCTGTAAAATATACTGACCCAGAGAGCCACTGCATTACTGACATACTTCTCTTGGAAAACACAATTGTCCATTGTCCAGACCTTATGACTTGAAAGTAGCACTTTCTCCTTATGCAAACATTGCTTTTATATTAAAATTTTGCCCCTTTTTAATAGCTTAATTTGCTGTGGTAAAAATGTCAAGATTTTAGTGACCCAGACAATTAAAAAAAATTAAAGAAGTAGTTAATGTTAACTTCAGAATTGTACTCTGGCATCTCTGATTTTTAAAATTCTGTTTAAGTGAATTGCAAGATGTTTGGGGCTTGTGTTTTTTCTTATGGTTTGATTTTCACCCTATGGATAACTTACTTTTATCTTTGGATACTAAGGTATATGTGAAATATTTTTAGTGCATTCTTGTCACTGGAAAAACATTTTAAAATTCCTATTTACCATCTAGCAGAACAGTACACTTTGGTGTTCTTTTGCTTTTCTTAGTCCACGTTATTTGTGTAAGTTAAAATAGCTGAAGACACCTATTCACAATGAACAATTAGTGATTCATTATGGAAAATTTACCTGCTGAATTTCATTTTTCAAGACTTTTAAATTTTTCAGCTGAAGTTGCACTTCAGTTGCTATGTTCATTTTAACAGTTTCTGCTTTAGAAGACTTAAAGATTTCTTTCTTTTTTCCCATGTGATTCGAATACTTGTAGAGCTGAATTTTTCCTGTTGGACTTGGGCTGCTCAGCACAACGGAGGGTTGGACCAGATGACCTCCAGGTCCATTCCACCCTAAATTATTCTGTGATTCAAATTGTCTTTTAATGTTTTTAGCAAAACTGTCCTGTCTTCATGACTTAACTGGTATCTGACCTTCTCCTAGTACATACTGTTAGCTTGAACATAAACTCTTGGAACAAGAAAAGAAACCCCAACCTTGAGATTAAATGAGTTTATTTGTAAATCTTGTAAGAAATGCTGTCTCATACCTAATTTTTTTTATGTCTTCTTGCTGTGGCATATTGAAGCTTAATTACAGAATGCCTTCAGAGCATGCATGAAATGTCTGTGAATATTGTGGATTTTGACTCCAGTTTAATTCAAAAGCAAAGTGCAAATGCACGTGGATCTGCAGAGGATCCCCAGCAAAGCCAGCCATGTGCATGCTGCAGTTCCCAGGCCATCCCAGTGTGCTCTTGTAGGCTCTCAATGCACTGCATGCAGCTTCTCCCCACATCTCTGCTCCTGACTGCAGGGGAAATTCAGTGCCAGGTTTGTGACATGGGTGTCAATGCCACGAGAGCCTCCTCACTGATGGAAAACAAAATGCGGTGTAACTTGACAGGGGTTTAAAAATTAAGAGTTTGGTGTGCAATATAATCACTTTTATTCCTAATACTAAAACTGTGTATGTAAAGTGATGCAATTGACCTTTTTTTTTGCACTTTGGCATTTATAAATATTTATATGTATTTAAAGATTTAGAATATGTGTGTGTATACATATATATTAAGAAAACAGCTCAGTTTTGTAAACATGAATGTTACTTTCCTTTGAGAGACTTTGTATAATGTTAACACTGCTGCAGCATACATAGACAATTTATGAGCTATGACTAAAATAACTGGTGGTCAACATAGATACAATCTGTAATCT
>CM031869.1:7532544-7620868 GCA_018697195.1 Certhia americana
CTATGACTAAAATAACTGGTGGTCAACATAGATACAATCTGTAATCTTAACTGCTCACCTGAAAAAGAAAGGGATCTTTGGCTGTCGATAGATACTTTACCAGAAACTTGTTAAACATCTGAACACTGAGTAGCTGAATGGCATTGCAGAAATGGAGTATGTTTTAAACAGTTCATTTCATCTGTGCTCATATCATTTTTCCTCAAAAAAGCCTTAGAAAGAGAAGCTTGGCATTTTGCAATCTGGGTAAGCAGCCTGTAATTGTACTTTGAGGAAATACTGTGATATGACAAGTCTAGGTCTGTATGGAAAAAGACAAGAAATGAATGTCAAAATTAAGGCTTTGTCTGCATGGATCATACAAACTAAACTAGTCTTAGGGCTGGAAACTACAGTTTGCAAACAGCCTTTGAAGTTTTGTAATGTTTCCAGCAAGGGCTTGCATTTTCTTGTCAAAATAATGAAAAACTCAACCTTGACTAGAAATTAACTAGTTGGTTGGAGAGTTTCAAAAGCTGTTAGGACCCAGAGGGCTCTTGAGGTTTTGTCTTTTTTTACATCCTAACAGAGCATATGTGTTTATTCCAAATTAATTAAAAGAAAAAAAAAGCGATTCCATATGTTTAATTTTTCTTTCTTAAAGGAAGGACCTTAATTGCTAAATCGCTTTCCTTAAAATTACAGTTTTTATGAATGAAGTAGGATTTAGCTGTTCCAAACACAGCTGACAGAGTCTCTGAGGACGGGGTGGGTGAGCCTTGTGTTGTCACAGGGGCCACCCTCCAGCTGGCAGTGAGCTGGGAGGTCACAGCTCCAGGTGCAGACAAACCTTTGTAGTCCTTGGGGAGCGTGGGTTCAGCCTTGCAGCAGCACAGAGTGTTTGGGGGAAATGCTGAACTGCATTTGTCTGCATGTTCTACATGTGTCACATGGATTCTAGCAGGGCTTGATGCTAAACATAGTGAGACCATATACTGGGAACCAGATTCTTTCCTGGGATGTGTGTTGTGTCATTCCTGCTCAAAACTGGTTTTGATCCAGGGACACCTGCATCCAGATGCAGAATTTGGACTTTAGTTCTATAATGAATCTAATGATTTCTTTGCTTTTCCAGAGTGTCTTGAATTATTTTTTTAATGTGTTGTAATATGACAAAAAAGTGTATTCTGGCTCATTATTTTATATATTTTAGATTGTCTTTTACATGAGTGATGTTCTAAAAGCTTCTTACACAAGTTGTCAAATCAGTTTTGGTTTTTGCTTGTTCTGCATGCTAAAATAATGTCTGGAGCTAAAATAATGTTTTAAGTAAACCATCTTTTCTCATATTAGCTTTGGAGGAAAGTGGAGAGAGAACCGTTGTTTCTGTTTGTGTTTTATGAAATTATTATTTTTGCAGCAAAATTTCAGTTGTTGGATTTCAATCCCAAGTGTTGCTTTGTGGATATAAATTTCCTGGGTCCTCTATTTCAAACATGTATAACAAGTATAAAAATTAAACTAATAAAATGTACTCTTCTGCAATTTGTTATTGAAAACATGGCAAATCATTTCAGTCCAAGAATTCAAAACTAAATAGAGAAAATACTTTTAACTATTTAAATTTATTCCTTGATGTTGCTGCTTATTTTTTTAAAAGGTGCTTGCAGTTTTGCACAAAAGAAATCAATTTTATTAATTGCTGGGTTTGAAGCACTTTAGGGTTCTTCTAAACACAACCATATATGATGTGAAAAGGAATGACATAACATGCTTAATGTGTTTAAATTTTGGTTGTGGTCTTTGCTATTCTGATAGATTTGATTGGCATGATTCTTTAAACCTGTTTTCAGAGGTTAGAAATCAAAAACTTTGGAAACTGAAATTTAGCACATGGTAAGAGATCAATTGAGAAATACCTTCTGAGTGGGTGACTTGATAGGCAATGTGACTACCTGGCCATCTATTGAATAAAGACACAGCAATGTCTGTTCCTGCAGCAAGGGCAGCTCACTGTGAGCACTGGGATTCTTTTTTTAAACAAAGAAACTTTTCTTAACTCTTGGCTATGCATCATCCAGTTGTATGTGCTGTGGTAAGGCCAGGCCAGCTGCTCTGGGGGACACCCCTGCAGCAGATGCTCTGTGACTACCATGGGCAGACACTGTCCCTGCTCTGCAGTGCTCCAAATACCAATCCCCTGGTATTTGTGGGGTGTCCTTGAGAAAGTCCCTGTGTTTCTCTCCCTGGCTGGGCAGTAGCTCAGCACTCCACAGGCTCCTGAGGATAACAAAAACAGAGAAGGAAGGAGTCAGGTATGAAGAGTGTTTGGTGCTGGTGGCCTGAAGCAGAGATGGTGTTTGTTGCTGATCACAGAGCTCCTTATACCCCTGAGCATGTGCTGTTGTTTTATCTTCTAACGGGGAAAACCTTTTTTTGAAAACCCAAGTGTGTCACAAGCTTTTCTATGAATTCAGATGCTTAAATTGGTGCTAATTTTTTAAAAGAAAATGTAACAGATGGTTAGCACTGTATTTGTCTGTTTTTGATACCTATATTTTCTTAACTGGTAGCAAGCCAAACTTTATAAAATGACTAATGTGCATTTTCAGCTTCATCAGATTCCCAGATTTTCCTAAAGTAAAATGTTTAAACTTCCATGGTAGCTACTGCTTTGGAGCCATTGCTTTCAGGTGTTTTATACACTAATCAAATGAACACAATTAGGACAGACAGCAATACCTAATTATCCCTTTCTTTAAATCACAACGTGGTTCCCCAGGTGGTTTTAGCGGTTTAGTGTGATCAAGATGCCTAGTTAAGAGCAAATTAGAGATTCCTGTGTGCAGTTAACTCAGTACATTGAAGCCTTACCTGGTTGTTAAGATAATTTATAAAGATTATACAAATCTTCATCTATTTTAAAGAGGGAATAACAAGCAGAAATAATTAACTGGTTTTGTACAAATTAAATGTAAATTCCAGAAAATATATTATTTAATATAATACAGAACACGGGCTATTAAAGAGTGTAATAGGCTCATTGAGTAATTAGTTATGAAATCCAGTTTTATCCAATGACTCAAACTAAACCCCCTCCAAAATGTAGTTCTTTGAGAATTTCTTTTGGATGCCTTCAAGTTTAATTCCCCTCAGAATCCTTTGCTGGTTTGATCCTCTTTCCCACCTTCTGTTTACCAAATGTCATCAAAAGTAGCATCAAGCCCTATCACTTGTTACAGTGTTCTGGTTTTATGGCCTTAACATTATTCTAGTGTGGTGTATAATTTCAGAAGAAAGATGTGCTTGAAGTCTAACTATAGATACACGTGGCCTCTTCTGCCTATGGAATTAGGCTTTGATTGTCATATCTCATTCTCAATGCTTGTGCAATAGGAACATATTCCTCTCAATGCAGTGGCTATTTTGTCTGATGCTGGACTTTGGTATCAGGATGATTAGAAAGTTTTTTTGGGTTTGTTCGTTTGTTGGTTTTTTGTTTTTTTTTTTTTTGTGGACAGCAGTCATGTTTCATTGGTTATTTGGACTGATACTCTTTAGGAAACTAGAATTTCATAAGGAAAACTGTCAATAACTAGTTCTGTAGTTCTAGTTAAAGCCTTGTTCTGAAGCTTTTTGGTTGTTTGATTTTTTTTTTTTCCAAAAACGTTATTGTAAAACAGTACTAAAGCCACTGTAAAACTACAAATAAATATGTATACATAAAAGATTTGAGTAGTCTGTCTTATTCACTGTATTTTTTTCTTGGTTCTTCCTGTGTTGAAGTAGAATGTTTTATGTAAGCAATGATATATGTCTGATGAATAGATTACTTCTTTCAAAACATCAAGTTTCAGTTACCACTTTAGCTTCCAGGTAACTGAAACATAGGTATTGGCATGAAAAATGAATGAAAAAAACTTGAAGAAATTGATTGAAGCAGCTTTTTCCTAAACAACAGGAACATTTGGACACATTAACAGCACTTAAGTTTTACTGCCAAGTGTGTTCTGAAACTTATTTGGGGGGTTTTGTTGGTTTTGTTTAAATGACAGAAGCTTGAAAAAAATAGTTCCACTGTGCTTCTTTTGAGAATTATGTATTTTTGCAGAGAGTGATGAGGTTTCCAGGCACCTGCAGAGCTGTCTGCTCTGACTCCAGGGAATGGGAAGTAAAACAGAACTACTGCTTTGATCTACTGCATTTAATGATGGGTTTCTGATATTAAAGGGAGGATTAACAGCAGCCTTCCCAGATCCAGGGCGAGCTCTCAGCCAGCTTTTGGTGTTGTGAAAGCTTTACCTGGGACAGTCTGAAATTATTTTTACAGCAATGTTTCTTGTGTGGAGAACATGTAATTTTTACCTCTTCTCTACAAGGCTTTGCAACAGAGTATCTGGATAAGGCAGGGATGCCCAGGATATCCCAAAGCATCCCTGTGTTAGATGTTTTTCAGGTTGCTGTTTGAGCTACAAGGAAGATCTAATCCATTAAATACACACCAACAGCAACAAAAATATAAGCATAATGATGTGTGAGCAGGGAAGTGCTTTGCAAAATATTACCCAAGAACATTCCTCACTTATGCAGTACCTCTTCCTTATGCTTCCTGCAAGTTGTTGATGCTGGCAGGACAGTTTTTAAAAAGTAAGGAGGGAGTGATGTGATTAAACAAGACTCAAATATTTTTTGTGGAAAGTGAGGAAAGACTCTGGGTTTTTGAGACATTCAGATTTGATCTTAAAACAATCTGCTTTCTCTTCTCTGGGGGAGAAAAGCATCTGTGTGGTTCCTGCTGACACACCATTGTCTGCTTTGGTGACACTCAGCTCTCAGGTAGGTAGCCACTCTTACATTTAATCTGGTTGGAAGAGCAAATAACAAACTACACGTTCTTACCGTGCAAAGTACAGTTTTAAATTGGTACAGGTTTCAGTAACGTGGCATTTGCTTATGTGAAAGTTCTGCAGTGGGTTAAAACAACAGTGGTTATTTTTTTCATGTAAATGCTGTATCAAGGTAGTTACTGTATTTCTTAAGACTAATGTGTTCTTAATAGAGTACTGTAGGGGGGCTGATTATAATCCAGAGGAGTAAACGGCTTTGAAAGAGACCTCCTGGCTCTCCATGAGTGGAGAATATCCCTTCAGTGAGAGGGACAGCAGCTCTGATCCCAGGCACAGTGCAGGTAGGAGCTGTAGGGAGGTGCAGTGCTGTCTGCTTGTTTCTGTGTTTGTCTCTACCTGAAACAGCTGCTGTGGGGTGCAGGTAGGAGCTCAGCTCTCTCCTGAAGCCCAGGTGACACCTGTGGCACCCCTGGGATGGCTGCTCAAACACTCCAGCAGGTGGGACACCCTGAAATAAAATCCACTTGAGCATTTAGAGCGTCACTCAAGGCCACCTGAAAAATACCAGAGTGCTGCCGCAGTACACTGCATGGGCTGGCTTGGGAGGGATGGTGCCAAGAGTATCAAAGATTTTTCCAGTGGTAGAAGAAAGCATCCCTGGCAGTAGCGGGGTAGTACAGTCTTCCTGGGGGTCCCATCATGTTTGTAACAACTGCTCAGTGCAAAATCAACAGGCAGGGTTTTCTGTTGGGTTTCCTGTTGTACCTCAACAGGAGTGTGTGCTGAGCCTAGGACTGGCCTTTCTCCCCAGTTTAGCTCCACTTCCAAGTGACACACTTCTGTTTATTTCCTGTGCATTTCCCCAAAGGTTCCAAAGAACTTCCATTTCTATTTCTGAGTGTTTCATTTCTCTGAGCATCTTCCTTTGCTCTCTCTGCATTTCTCATCCCCATCTCCCCCAGCCTGTACCACTTAGGCTGCTGTCCCAGTTTCCAAAGCATCCCCTGAAACTCCAACTGCAACGCTCTGTTCTGCTCCAGGCTGGTAGAAACACAGATTCTGTAAAGCACAAGATTAATTTCCCCCTTAGAAAAGCTCTAGTCTTTTCAAGTTAGCCTTTTTAAACATATGTTCCCATAAATACAAGTATTGGCACCCCTGATATGTTTCCAGTCTTTAGTGTTATGTATTAGAAGCTGCAATTTTTAGTTATCCTAATTTATAATAAGTATAAATAACCATATGGCCAAAGGAGTCAGTTTGTGGGTTGATGGGGTTTTTAAGGTTTTGTTTTTGTAGTGGAATACTCCAGTAGTCTAACAGCAAATGGCATTGCAACACATTTAAGGAGACTGATTCTGCTTAAATTGCAGTTTCCTTGTACTGCAGGGGAAAATAGAAGAACACAGCAAAGATATTAAAAAGAAAATAGACTAAAATCCTACAAACAGTTCCTTTACTGAGAAGAAAATCGATGAATACTTCAAGAAATTAAAGATTAAATGCATCTTTTTCTTTACATGAAGCAAAGTGTAATTTGACATTAGCCACTTGCCATTTGTTGAAATGCAGCATGTTGAGGTGTTTTCTGGTTTATGTCAATTTGCATGACATACTTGCAACTTTTAACTAATTAACAATGTTATATTTAAAACATTAATTCCTTTTAACTAGACAATAGCAGAGCAGTGCTCTTTGGAAAGTGAAGCCTGGAAATGTTGCTGCCTTTTGGCTTTGATAACAAGCTATGGGTAAATCTCCATTCAATTTCTAATCTTAGAAATTGGGAAAATACTAATGAACATTTTCCTCAGAGCTGTTGAAATTCATGACTTGCAATTTGTAAAGAATAATGACTTACTGCTAATGCTGCTTAGCAGCCTGCACATTATTCCCTGGAGAAATGCTTGATACTGGATTAAGGCAAGAAGGGAAAATACACAATAGACCAGAGGGTTTTCAAGAGCTCTGTGGAGCCCTGCAAAAAGTCTTTTAGATGCTGTGGAGTTCCTCAAGCACCTTACATGAAAATGAGTTTGGATGACTGAATAATTGCCTACCTAATCCTGTAATGCTGGATCCTGGTGCCTTCCCAGTGGTACAGGGAGGCATTGACTGCAGCAGCATCCACAGACCCTGCTCCTGGTTACATACCAGGGAAGGGATGCCTTCCCTGAACCCTTGTAGTGCTTAAAATCCTTTACCTTGCAATTAGAGATTTGTACTCAGCCTTTTGTCTGGCCAGCAGCATCCTTAGAGCTGCCAGGTCCCCAGAGCAAGCGAAGCTGTCACTGCCATCCCCCTGGGACCTGTCCTGTCTTTCTCTGATCCCACATAACATGACTTAGAGCTGTCTTGGTTTCTTGGGAGTCTTCTGTCCAGGCAAATTTCCTGGGAGTCTTCTGTCCAGGCAAGTCAGGTATCTTGAGAGTTTTCCTCAATCGTGGTACCTCAGGAGGAGCCTGTGAGCTGCCCTGCCTGCTGTCCCTGGGCCCTCCAGTGCTGTCACCCACTCGGTGCCTCTTCTGCTCAACAGAGAACCTTGTTTGTGCCTTGCTCTGCCCTGCCACAGGACCTGAGAGTTTTCTTCCTCCCCATGGCTGTCTGGGATTTTAAAATGCTTGGAAGGGGTCCATTTTGCCAGAGCTGGGACCTTATTTCAGCCTCCAGCTTTGCTTTTTGTGCACAGGAGGTTGAGGTCTTGAGCTGCTGTACCCATCTGCTGCCCACTCCATCATGCTGTCACCATGGCTGGTTTATTGGCATCTCCAGGAGCTACTGCTGCTTTTCTACCCCAGCTCTGTTGGCTGTAGATTGTCTTGACACCTGCAGGTGGCCCATTTGAGAGCTGAGCACCCTTAAATGGTTCAGTTCCCTGGCTGGGAGGGGAATTCTGCAGCACTGCCCTGGTGCCAGGGCTGTGCAGGGGAGCAGGGAACCCCCTTTGCAGGCATCAGGGATGCAGAGAGAGACCTGTAACGTGTTTTGGCTGTGTATCCAGCTGGTGAGGCATGAGAAAAATTGCATGGATGTGAAATGGCTCATGCTGCTCATCCTTGGAGCATTCACTGCGTTGGCTTCAGAGCGAGCAAATCACAGCGGTGCAGCGAGGGAGGCGACTCCTCCGGTCACGATGCTTCAAGGACAAGAAGCTGGAGGTTAAGGGAAAATAGGCCACATCAGCGATATTTCAATTCCTCTTGGAAAAACTTTGATGTGAATAGATACAGAGTGTTTATTTTAGCTGCCTGTTCTCACAAGAGAATCAAACACAGCACAAAAATAACTCAGTTACAACTAAAGAAGAGCAACCCTTGCAGTTTACATGCATGCCTCAGAAATAATGGAGATATTTTAAAATAGTCTAGAAGCATGTTTCCTCTCCCTCATTCCCACATGTTCAGTCTCATGATACAAGAGTTGAAAATGAGCTGGTTTAAGTGTTGCTGTGTTTCTGTAAGTGTTTTACAGGTCTTTCTCTGAAAATCTCTTCAGGTTTCCCTCTGCCCACCTGACAAAGCCGGGATGTGTTCCTGGCAGAAGTTGGGTGTGGAAGGTTATTGAGATGCTTTCCCACCTTAACCTGCACTGCCCTCAGTAGGAAGAGTCCTTAGAAATGAGCAGGCATGTGAGTGTTTTGGGAATCTAAAGAAGGCCTGGGTGTAATATGTAAAAGCCAAATAAGTAGGGCTTTAGCTGTCTGAGGGGGAAGACACTATACTGGAAGAAGGTGGGGAGGAATCCACCAGTTTGATTTTGCAGAAGTGAAATAATAAACTGGTTTAAATTCCATCATCAACCACCCTCCCCCACCCACTGCTGCAGTTGCTGCAACCTAAACTTTTCCTCCAAACAGAGATCTTCCTGGAGTATTAATGGCAGTGCTTTACAGCAGTTCTGTGCCTATAAATAACTGACAGATGGCTGTAGTTTCTGATGAACCGGCTTCGGTTTCATTGATTAATCTGTTTTCTCCCTGCCCCAAAGGACAGGCACAGCTGTGCCAAGCAGCAGCTGATTTCCACAGGCACATCTGCCTGCCTGGTGAGGGGATGCCAGCACTGCTGCCGTGGGGAGGCTGGGAGGGAGCTGGCCTGGCATCTCTGCGGAGGCAGGATGGAGAAGCAGGGCAGCCAAGGGGTCCCATTTGAGAGCTGAGGCACTGGGAGGAGCCTGATCTCGAGGTCCCCATTGCAGTCACACAGTTAAAACAACATGATGTGGGTGAAATTAGAGAGTTCAATGGGAAATTCAGAGAGCTGACCTCTGGTCTTGGTCCCCAAGCCCATGTATTACTGGAACTGTTTCACATGGGGATAGCTGTTGGAGGCAGCACATGGGGCTGGGGAGGACAAGCCACCCTTAGTCCTGTGACTCTTACAGGGGGGCTGCAAAGCTCCAGGTTAGGAACTCAAAGTACCCCAGAGCAACATCAGTGGAGTGTCACAGCTGGAATCTCATCTACTCTGTGCTTCCTCTCCATGAGATGAGGAATGATCTCCAATGATCTCGATGAGGCACTGCATCATATAATGTTGATTTCCTCCCCCATGCTCCTCTGGATTTATGTTTATTCATGTGCCATGTTCTCCTTTCACCTTCCCTATGGCTTCTCCAAGAAGATTGCTTGTATTAGTTTCCTGACAATGTAAAGGTCAGCAATGAAAAGAGCTGTGTTTTGGGGCTTTTTTTGCCCTGAGGCAGAGGAAGAGCTCTGTTCCAGACTCTCAGCTTGCAGAGAGCTGGGATGTTTTGAAAAATTGTTTCTTATTTTGGACTGACTTGGGATGGAGCTTGTGCTTCTCTGCTATGACCTCTCCCTGGAGCGCAGAGATGCTGCCATGTGTGGTTAAATTTTAACATGCTTGAAATAGTTCCTCCAGGCGAGCTGTGGGACTCAGCCTCCCTCAGTTCTGGTCCTGTGCCAGCTGCCTGTTCCCCTGGAATCGTCTCTGAGCTCTAGAAGAGAGACCTGAGTCCCCACACTGTGCCTTTTGTGGGATATCATTTGCACTGCAGACAGATGAGATGTGACTGTTCCAAAAGGGATATTGATCAGCCTCAGGACTGTGCATGTTTGAGGTCACTGTCTGCATAAAAGTTCACAACTTCTTCACACAAAAACTGATGACAGAGTTAGAGAGTCATAGAATGGCTGGGATTGGAAAGTACTTCAAAGGTGTTCCATTTTCAACTTCTGCCATGGGCAGGGACACCTTCCACTATCCCAGGCTGGTCCAAACTTGGTTCAACCTGGCTTTAAACACTTCCAGGGATGGGGCTGCCACAGCTTCACTATGCAACCTTTGCCAGGGCCTTACTACCCTCACAGGGAAGAATTTCTTCCTAATATGTAAAATCTGTAAAATATGTAAACCCCACCCTTTGCCAATTTGAAGCCATTCCCTCTTGTCTGGTCATGATCTGCCATTGCCCAAGTCCCTCTCAGCTACACCATTGAACTGCTGTGGTAAACTGGCTTAATCAGCACTTTCTCATCTTCAGCCTGGGGCTAGTGCTGAGCTCATCTGTCAGCAAGGGAGAAAGCAGGGAGATCTGCACACAGCTGGCATGGCACCCCCTTGTGCCAGGCTCAGCTCTTCCAGTTTGTTAAAGTAGCCATGTGATTTGTGCAGGTAGCCAAGAGCTGCTCAAATTGCACTTCCAGGTGTGCACTGGAATGGCTGGGCTTGGCACGACCTGAACCCACCACTGTGCTCCCAAACCACCCTGTTCTCCATCAGCCCCCTGTGGGGCTCCAGCAGCTGGTCTGGAGAACATGTCCTGGTATGGGGAAATGCTGCTGCCCTCTTCTGCAGGATGCAGTCAGAGCTGTGTGTGGAATGAAAAACTTTAATGCTCTCTTGGTTTGCTGTTAATGAATTAGGAGTTTTGTTCTTGCAGGGGTTTTTTTCAGCCTGGACTTTCATGATGTTGGAATAATGAAAGTCACAGCCTCATCTCTTGTTTTCTTCTTGCAGCTGAATTAAAATTAAAATTAAAAACAGATTCCTGATTTTTTTTTTTTTTTTCAAATCCCACTTGGGCTTTAACTCTGAATGAACTATTTATTGTGCTAAATGTGGTGAGTAAAGGGAAACAAAGAAAATGTTCTCTGTGCACCTGCAGAAAGAGAACCAGGATGGACCAGCTCTGGCTGGGATTGGCTCTGGACCTAGGCACCTGCCTGTGTCCTGAGCCTGGCCTCTTGTTAAACTCCTGGCAGCAATCTTGTTGCAATCTTTTCACAAAAAGAAATAGAGACAAAATAATAAAAAGCAAAAGTTCATAACTTGATTTTGAAATCTGATTACACTTTTAATCTTAGTTTGCCTTTTTATGATCCATGTTCTTATACAAAGGTGCTGCTGCATTCCAAGAGAGGAAGAACAAGTGTGTGTGGCTTGATACCATAAGGACCTGAGCTTTTTAAGCTTTGGGGCTTGTCAGGAATATTGGATATTGCTCGTCTGCGTAACATAATGCTTTTGTGCATAAATAAAGGTCTAGGGCTGTGGCCAGACAGCATCACAGAAAATGAGGCTGCTTGCCTTTGGGCAGCTGGAAGCTGCTTGAAAAATAGAGCTGGAGTCTCCTTCCTTTGACCCCAGCAAAGAGCCGTGAGCACGTTTTAGCTTCTCTGTCTCGTTGCAGGCTGGAGCTGAACGTGGCATCCCCCTCGTCCTGCCCCCAGTGCCGGGTGAGGGCTGAGCACCAGCCCTGTGCGGGGCTGAGGCTGCCGGCCACCCCGGAGCCCTTCCCGCTGCCACAGCTCCCAGATTTACGGGGATATGTGGGAAGGAGGGAATGACCTTTCTCCTCTCCAAAGAGCAGCGCTCAGCCCATCTCCCGGTAGATGTCACGGCTGGGGCTGGGTTGGGGCTGCGGGCGCTGCCGGAGCCAGGATGGACAGAGAGGAAAAATCCCACCCTTCTCTCAAGCTCTATGGCACTTTGTAACCAACACCGTATAAAAAACAAGCCGTAAAATTATTTGCATGCCTTAAAAAGGGGGCAAAAAGACAGGTGTGGGGGGATATTTGAAAAATCACAGGCTCCCGGCAGGAGAGGGCACTGTGTACTTGGTTATCTCCGAGGCAACGTGCGGTCGGGCTGAGGATGTTCTAGGTGGGAGCTGTGCAGCCGCAGAACAGGCACTCCACTGCTGCCGAGCTGTGACCAGCCCGTGCCGAGGGCTCTGCTCCTGCTCCTCTTCCCACACCACGCTGGTCCGGGTTAAAACCTGCTTTGTACCTGATACTGGGTTACAGGGACGGGGGCTGCTGAGGGATGGGCTGGGATGAAGGCAAAGCCAGCGTGGGGAGGTGGGAAACAAGATTTCATCACAGGCAGCATCTGCATCACTCTGCAACAAAAGCATCATCACCAAAAAATATGTAAATACCTTTAATTTGAGATGCTTTTGTCTCTCAGCAACCGTATTTGGTATCATAACCATTATTTACCTGTTTGCTTTAATGTAGGATTTTCATCTGGGGGAAATGGAGTTTCACTGGAAATGTGTGTTCAAATTAACTCTCTTATCTTCTGTTTTCTTCTGTAAAATAACTCCTGTTGTGTTATAATGGGAGAAAATTGCTTGGAAGGGACCCTCCTAAACTGCCTGTCTCATGGACTTGGCTTTTAATAGAGGCAGCTTTGATGCCATTCCCTGCTTTAGTTTTATTTTAGCTCTACAGATCTGCAAAGAAGGATTTCAACTGTTGGGTTTGTTCAGCACTAAAGGCAAGCTCAAGACTTTCTTGTGCTCTCAGAATGACCCTTAAACCCTCACAGGGAACAGTCTGTTTAGTTCAGCATTTGTATTTCTGGTGAACACTAATGGGAGCTGCTGGTGTTCAGGCTGTCATTCAGTTTTAAAGATTTTATTTCTCTTTCAGGTTCTTCCCAAGGCGTGTTTCCATGTGGGACTTTTGTCTTTGCATAAGAACAAGGCTTTGACTTTAAAATAGAGAAAATGCTGAGATCTCCTGCGATCCCTCTGGAAATGATCACTGTAACAAATGCCTGCTGCTCGGCTTGAAGCGAGCTGTCGTGTTTAGCTGCATTTTGGATGGTGTCTATAAACACAGCAGCTGTCTGCATGCAAACGGGACTTTCCAGCAGTGCATAATATGAAAAGAATCTTATTAACAGTTAAAAAAAAAGAAAAAGCAAGAAAAGCTCAAAGAGCTCAGATGAGGCCAGCTTCCTATCAGCTCTAACAGCAGTCTAGACATCTTGGAGAGTCATCAGACTAATGTGATGTGCGTGAGGCATTTGCAGCTCTGCGTGCCTTAGAGACAGCTGGGAAAAAGGAGCTTTCCTCCAGGGGTCGGCACAGTTCCTCAGGGCTCCTGCTGTCCCCTGTCCCACTTCTCACCTATTGCTCTCTGTCCTGCCTGGCTTGGGGTCACCTCTTCAGCATGTGACGATGATTTTCTTTTACAGTCCTTAACCTCAATTTTTCTCAAAATGCTCGGGGTTCTGCAAACGCTCCTGAGGCAGGGCTGTGGTCACTTCAGCTTGGCCAAGCCCTGAGGCCATGGGAAGGGCTGAGGCTGTGGGAGCTGCAGGGACACTGGCAGGAGGTCAGACACCTCCGCTGTTCCCTGCTCTGGGCCTTCCTCAGGGTGGTGAAGGAAAAAAAGCCAAGGTCTGACCCCACTCCCAACATTTTCCCCAGCCACAAGCTGCTCTTCCATCTGCTCCCAAAGCTGCTGTGCTGTGATACCCCAAGATGGGGCAGCTCGTTCTCCCAGGGATCATTTCTGACTCAAGTGTCCCCACCACCTCCTGAGCCAGGCTGCTCTTTGGGGCAACAATTAACCATCTCCCAGCTGCAGGATTCAATTTGTAAGACATTACAAAATTTTGGGGAAAAAACCCTCAATGCCTTGCTCTTTAGCAAGTAATTTACTTACTTGAGTGCAAAGCCAGGGATCTAAGTGGGTTTTCTGCCATCCCTTGTGACCAGCTGAGCTGTGGGCGATGGATGCCACAGGGAAAACTTGGCTCTGCCTGAACGGAGGAGGTTCCCAAAAAAGAAATACCAAACACCAGAGGAAAGTCTGCTTTCATGATAACTTTTGGCCCATCCAGAGGGAGAAAATGTCAGGAATTTCCCAAGAATATTTGTAGTCTTTGACTCTCCAGCTGAACTCTAGAGCTGTCTGGAATGGAGGAGCACCAGAGACTGCAGGTGTCCTGCCTCTCTTCCAACACCCAGACCTGGCATTTCTCACAGGGCTCTTCTTTTAACAAGATTCAACAAAATTTATTTGGTGCTTCTGGGTTTTTTTTGTCTTCTGGTTTGTGTTGACAGGAGCATGTTGGGCTGGATACACAGTTTCATTGTTTGCATGTTACAGGGGAAAAACAAGAAAATGGGGAGGCTTATGGAAAACTAACAGTTCTTTGCTATCATTTTTGGAAAATACAGCACAAAATTCACTAGTCCCAAGCAAAGATACTGAAGAAAGAGGGAAGAGATATGTAACTTAACGTGTTATTTTTCCTAGGCAAAGCAAGCAGGTAGCAGAAAACAGTGGAAGGAATAAATCCATGTTCTTATTCAAACTGATAAATAAAATGCATATTAAAAATGCAGTGAGTGATTGCTTTAGGGGGCTTAAAATTATAATAAATTATAATATATTATATTGGTGGCCCCAAAAAGGCCCCACAACTTACTGCTTTGAAGGTACATGACTGAAAGTGGTTCCTGTGTAATCACTGCCCTGGGAACATGACTTTGCTCTTGCCTGCACCCAGTGCTGGAGCTTTGTGCTTCATTGCAGCGTTGAAATCTCCCCTCAGCTCGGGACCCTGCCTGCAGGGTCGGGGATGCTGAGGGTGGGTCGGTGCCTTCCTCTCACCTGACCCACCATCCATGGAGGGTTTCCATGGCTGGAGGGGAGCATGAGGAACCAGGGGTGCCTGGTTCAGTCCACATGAGGGCAAAATTTTGGTGAGAATAAAGAGTGAGTGAGCCTTGTCCTGCTCTGATGCTGCTAAGGAGGAGGGGGTTGAGGCACAGCCAGCGCTGCACGGCCAGCCTGGCCCAGCACAGGGGACAGAAAGGGACAGCAGCATATTAGACCCTCTGATCCAATAATTCTTTCCTAAATGTCACTTGAAGAGAGTGGTCATAATGTTGAGTCATTACCAGCCATTTGCATGTACAATCACAACAGGGAAAAAGATAAAAAAATCAATACCAGGATCAATGGAGAGTTCCCTGCTCTGGGTCTTTTGCCTGGAGCTTATCATTAGCAGGCACTCACAGAGTAGAGTACTATTAATTAGAGGAAGCATTTGCAGTCCACGAAATGACTGGCAGCTGGAAAATCCTTGGATTTTTTTTTTTTTTTAACTGAGATTTTGGAAGTAGGTTTGTTTTCCCTTTCTCTTCTGGACTCATCAGTGTCCTGAGTGAAGCATCTCCTTCCCACCTGTGTTTTGAACAAAGACTTTTCTCTCCTGGAATTATGGGAAAGGATGACTTTCCAAAGCATGTGAGAAAAACCCAGGGACAGCTCTGCTTGAGCTTAACCCCTCTCAGATTACTGGGCAGTGAGCCTCTGATCCTCTTCTCTTGCACCCTTTCTCCCAGTACTGCTCGAAGCCTGGTGTAGCACATAAATAACAAAAATTTCAGTTGTTTTTGCAGCAACAACAGCTGATGGATTTCCAGGAGAGGGGGCTCTGGGCAGGCAGAGCATTCTCCAAGTGCTGCTGGAAGCCTCAGCCCTGGCCTGAGGAAGACCAGAGCTGGGTGGGTAAAATGAACACCAACCTTGGCTTCCATGCAATTTGAGTAACATGCATTAAACCCCCAGGAAAAAGCCTTTCCCCCGCAGCTGTCCCCAGGCTGTGGCACCCTGCCACCCCCAGCTTATGGCACCATCCAAGGCAGGGTTGGTGCTGTGGTCTTTGACTGCTCCTCCCTGACCACTGGGAAATGGCTCGGTGCCAAAATTCATCTCCAGAGCCCCCAACTCACCCACTGCAAAGAGCAGTTATTGATTGGCAGCGAGGAAAGTACACAATTAACTGCAAAAAATCCAATTATTTTGCTTACTTTTGACAGTTCTGTGAGCTAAAATGAAGACAAAATGCAGCAAATGTGTTTAGGGACAGCTGTGTCATGGCTATGCCGAGGTGAAGCTGTGCCAGGGCAGGGCAGGGGCTGCCCACGCTTTTTGCTGGGGAGAACCCACTGGATCTCAGGCTGAGGGTGAGGACCTCAGCAAGATTTACTTTTTCCTAGTGTTTTGGGGAGTTACAACAACTTTAATTGTGTGAGAGTGTACACAATCCTGCCTGGACTGGCTGGGCTGTGAGCCTGGCTCTTGGCACTCTGCTTTATTGTCTGTGGTTGTGCATTTACTTTAATTAAGAAACAAATGCTGAAACCACATTCAAGATACTCTTCCTCCTCTGCATCATGGTTTAGCTGATCCCAGACAGCCTCTATTAGGTGGCTTTGTATTTTAGGGGTTTTTTTTCTTACTTGCTATTACTACCATGAAAGCATTCTAGGCCCCAGGGAAGATGGGGAAAAAAAAAACCTCTTTAAAAACAGCAATTATTCTTAGTAAAATATTCTAAATAATTCATTGCTTACTGGCTGTAGTGCACTATTAAATGCCTTTTAGCTACTACTTGTATAAACTCTTAAAGCCCTGGTTCAAAGCCAGGCTCAGGTTAATGATACAGTGATTTCTGTGGGAAGCTCTGTGCGTCCCAAAGGGCAGCTCCTGCAAAAGCCCCACTGAGCTGGACACAGAGGGGTCTGTGTGGGCAGGTGTCCGTGTCACTGGACTTGGTTTTAACCACATTCTCAAGATTTCTGCGCCTGGGAAGTCTCCTCATTCTTGCCCAGTTCTGGAGAAGCTGGGTGGACAATGTACTGTACTGGTGTAATGTTCTTCCAACAGAAACCCATTTAAACCCAGGGGATTTAAGAACATGACAACTGCCAGTAAAGCATGGAAGAAAAGGCCACAAATGTGAAGCCAGTGGTGGCTCAGCTCACCTGCCTCTCCAGCAGCCAGTTCTCCATCCATGCCCACAGGAGATAAAGGAGAGTCCCCAGCAGGCTGGGCTCAGTACAGTGCCCATTAGTGTACTGTGAGGGTGTTTCTTCTTTTATTTATCATATGTCCGCCCATGTGTCATGTATTTGTTTCTAGTTGGTTCAAAACAACCCAGCACTTCAGCCCCTAAATCTGATCCAGATGAGTCCTTACTTGGCTGACAAAAACTTTACCTCAACACTGCTAAAAGCTGTGTGAGAGGACTAACCTGTGTACAGCATTAGACCCAAGGCATCTGCCTCCAGCTGATCTCTTTGAGCATCACTTTTGGGTGCTGTCATAAAGAAAAGGCTGAAAGATACTGAAGCATGAAGATTTAAATTTACATTTTCTATATAAAGCTTTCTTTTTTTTCCTAGTTTTTCTTTTTTTTTTCTTTTTCCTTCTTTAATTTTCTATATAAAGGTACGTGCCTATTAGCAGGTATTAGCATCTCTTTGAATCCTTAACATCTGGGTAAAAAGGAAAAGCAATGACATGGCTCAGCAGCTACCAGGTACATCAGATTCCAAGGCCATTTCCATCAGCAATTCAAGCAGTGCCTGTGCAGTCTGTAGGATGGGATATGTTTCCAGGAAAAATGGCTGGTGGAACCAATTAAAGGTTTTCCAGTTTCATTCTTCTTTAAATGACGAATACTGCAGAATTTCGGCAGGCATTGAACTGTTTATTTTGTCATTTCAAGTGAAAATAGTTCAATTCATGATTTAAACCTCACAGCTCTTTGCAGAGCTGGTCCAGGTTAGTTTCCAAGAAAGAGTAATGTGTTGCTAGACCTGACAAGCACCCATCTGAGCTGCTGGCCCTCACCCAGCACTGATCACCCCATGGCACTGGGAGCTCTTCCTTCAGGTCAGCCACAGACCTGGGATTTGCAGGGTTTGGCTCAGGATGCTGTTTGGGAGCCAGCAGACACCACCTGAGTTCTGCTCCCCCGAAGGTCTCCAAGTATTTCACAAATGGTGACCTTCACTTTATCTCTTGGAGGTAGGTAAATAGTAATATACTAATTTTACAGATGGCTAAACAGCATAGAGAGTTTAAATGATTTGGCCAAGGTCAGAGCAGCCAGCAGTGGGGCTGGAAGGAGATCCAGTCCTGCTAAATCCCATCACCTGCTCCCACAGCTCTGAGCAGGCCATGCCTTTCACAGAGCTCAGTGGCATGGGGTTGAATTTAAATGGATCTCAATTTCATTTACAGCAAACTCCAGGATATAAACTGGGGGTTTCAGAGCAAATCTTTTATCTGGGCATTTTTTAAGGACTGTGTCATTTAAAATTGGACTTGGCAGAAATCAGGCTCTTAGAAATCAGAAAATAAGCTGCCTCCTGAATGACAGCTATAAGGGAATGGGTGAGTTAAGGGATTAATTTGTTTGATTAAATCTTTAAAGAGTTTACTGAGAGTGCAGACAGGCCTGCAGATTATAGCACGGGTGCAGTGGTGGGCAGAGGAGTTATTTAGATAGAGCCCACATGCTATCTTTCATTTTTCTGTCTGTAATCACTTATAAGTAAAATAAAAGCAAAACCACAACTGAAGCTGCAGAATTAGTTACCGTGCTATTTTTGCTCTTCCAGGATAATAAAATAGTGTGAACGACTGATGGCAACAGTGCTTCCTTCAGCCACCAGCTCCCTGACACAGGAGCTCCAGGGAGAAATCAGTGTCACAGCCCAGATGGGCTTTTGGTAAAATACTTTTTCCTTTCCCAAACATTAAAGCAATCACTGAAAGCACACGTTCAGGATAGGAACAGGTTGAAGACACTGAAGTTTTTGATCATGGTAATGAGCTGTTTTCATTAGGGCTGAGAGGCTGGAATACTCCATTTGTCTCCAGGTTTTGCTGAGCCCTTGGGAAGCTCTGCTGGAGCAGCTTCCGAGAAGGGGTGTCCGTATCCCCAGCCACTGGCTGCTGCCATCAGGAAACATAAGCACATTTATTTAAGCCAACAGTAATTAATGGAATGTTTTTCTTAATTTTTTTCCTATGATATGCAATGCAGCAGGAACCCAGGAACACAGGTTTCTACTTTATTTAATGACTCTGAATGCAGCAGCTCCCTGCCAGCCCTCGAGCTGCCAGGCAGTGGCTGTGTCAGAGCAGCAGCTAAAGAACCTGAAGGAGCTGGTTGTTGACAGTCTTCTTCTCAGCACTAGGAGGCTTTTCACAAAATGCTAACCACGGGGTAAAGTGCTGCTAAGCAGGGACACCTTCCCTCGACTAACTGTTCATGGGACACATTAGGAACAGGTGGGGCTGGATCCTCTCTGCAGCCTCTGGCCTAAGAGTGCTCTCAGCTGCTTTAATCACTTCAGGGCCAATAATTCCTGTGCCCAATTTGCCATTAGCTGCCCAGAAACACAGATGAGCTTGCTACAGTTTGGAACTCCACCTGAGTTGGAGTGGGCTGATGGCCCTGGGGTGGGTATAAATAAGGGATGGGCCCCAAAGGCCCTTGTTTTGCAGTGTGGTTGAGGTTGGAGGTGGGCTGAGTTTTTTATGTATGAGTAAAGGTTTTTTTGTCTCGCTCACAAGTTTTAAGGAACTGTGAAGCTGCTGAGTTGGACCCTTAAGCTACCTAAAGGCAATGCCAGGTGAGAAAAATGAAATTTTCTAGCAGAAGAAACTACAGAGGAGCCACAGGTATTTAAATGACTCGCTTGGCAATTGTGTGCTGGGCTTGTGAAAGGCTTGTGTGTGGTGGAGCATCTGCCCTGTGAGAATGATGGCTCAGGAGGGGTGGCCCACAGTTCCCCTCTGTTGGTGGCCACAGAGTGAAACATTCAGAGTGGGATCCACACAGCATATGTCCCTGGGGACAGCTGTAAGGAAGGGTGTCCTCAGCAGCCCCTGCTTCCTGCCCCAGTGTCCTGACAGCATTCCCTGTGCTGTGCCCTCAGGGAAAGCTGTTGGAGGAGTTCTCTGGTTTGCTCTGCTGAAAGGCTACAAGTGCCTGCTTTGAGGGGACTGGTGCCCAGTGTGGGGGAAGTGCTGGCAGAGCCTGAAACTTTAGGAGCCTTCCCTAAAGCTTGAAGACACCGTGGAGCTGAGGGGTTGGGTTCTTTTTGGAAACATTTGGCATGGGAAAGGGTGGAAGTGGCCACAGCTGTTGCTGCCACAGGCTTTCAGAAATCTTAGAAGAACTTTGTTGCAGGTGGCAGCTCAGAGTCTCCCCCTCTGTGCTGAGGTCCATCACTCCCTGCTGCTTTGTTCCCTCGTGTCTGATTTATGAGGTAGGGCTTGGTTGGTGTCCCCCAGTGAGCTCTGTCCACCCAGGTGTCCTGTGTGCCAACCTGCTGGGCTGGACTTGCTTGGTGGGGGTGATGTTTCCCAGGAATGCTGAAGCATCACTGCACTATTGCCAAAGCAACTGATGATTGTGAGCATCACTCTTGCTTTTTATTTGCAATTAATGCTGGGTTTGTGCCTTGAACTCTTGTTTTTTTCAATACACGCAGACCTGTTCTGAACCATTAACCTGATAGCCAGTGAGTAGTAACCTTTATTTTGCTGTTTTCAAAGAAATAGAAGTCCTTTTCTGGAAAATGAATGAATCAGATTATTAAAATCCTGCAGGAGCACTGTGGTGAGGCACTAAAAAACCAAGGTTTTGCTCTTAATCCCAACTGAAGACAGCAGAGTGTTGCTAGCTTGTGTCAAGGCAAAAGTCTGACCTACTGTTTTAGGTTTGCTTTGGAACAGGATGTAGTTGGGTTGGTGTTTGAGAAATTCCCACTTTCTTCACACACTAATTACCAGGGGTACCATATGGTTAGGTTTACAAATGGTGTGTTCACTGTAAGATAGAAGATTTTCCACACAAGCCCTGTCCTGTAGGATTTCCCACATCTGATGATGCACGAATCATCCAGTTTAGTATGGGGTAAGAAGGAGCTGTGTTCACAACACATATAAACTTACACAAATTTGAAATTTCTAGAGTAAAATTTAAAAATTGAAAACAAGTTCCCACTATCCTTGTCAAAACAACGGTTGCAGGACAAATTCAGAATTCACCCTTCACTCCTGAACGATGGCAGAGGTTCCAATTTCACATGGTGTTACTCAGAACAAGATGAATCTTGCAGCAAGTCTTTGCAGAGCAAAGAGTTCCTGGGCAGCAAATGGCCCTGAGCTGTAATTTAATTGCAGTTCTGATTTTTTTTTTAAATTGTTATTATTCTAGAAGCAGTTTGGACTCCTGTGCTATTCTGCTCTTAAATGCATAAGTAGGCAACAGTCTGGCAAGAACAAGCCTATGGTGCAAAAAGAAATGTCCTGGCGGCCTGAGTGTCTCTGGGATAAGGTTTAAACTTGGTTTCTTCATGAGGTCTCCCAAGCCCTTCCCTGAAGGAAGGGACAGGGCAGAGGAGCAGCAGGTAACATCCCTGCTCCCACTGAGGGCATTGCTGCTGTTCCATAGCTTTGGGTTGTAGGGAGAACTCGTGAGACTTTTGGGTGGCACAGCCCAACAAAGCACAAGATGCTGCATGGAGGTAGAAACAAATGCAAAACTATAATATTTTAGTTCTGTCATAGAGGCTGAATCACTTGAAGAGAGAAAGGAAGTTACAATATTTTGTCCTTGTTTGCAGTTTCAAGTATAGCCCCCCTCTGCTTTTCATGTTACTGCAGCATAAGTATTTAGCAAAGCATTAATCTTGCTTGTCAGTAATAACATGCAAATTAAACACCTGCTCTAGGAATCTGTAGTGCTTTGTTCCATTAGATGGTATTGACGTGTCAGGTATTTGGACTTTAATTCAGAAAAATGGTGCCATTTTCATTTATCTCCCCTAATGAAGAATGAAGGTGTGCACTGATACACGGCTGCCCACAGCAATGCAGCTAAAAGTGAAAAACAATACTTAATATAGCCACTAAATTACGTGTGACATCTCATTTAAAGATAAACAGCCTGAAGGCATATGTCGAAGTGGCATTGATGAAATTTTTGAATATTCCTCTGAATTTTCATTTAACCACCAATTTGGTAGTGAAGGTGCTGTGCTGTCTGGGAGATGTTATGTGTTGCTGCTTTAAATGTGAGCTGAAAGAAGAAGTAGGAGAAAGCTGCAAGTCCTGAGGGACACGGATATGGATTGGCCCAGACGTTCCTCTCCAGTCACATGGGGAAATAGGAGCTGTGCCCAGTAGGTGGTGGCCATGAGATGGGTGGAAGCAGTTTTTGTGCTTTGAGATGTCAAAGCTCCCTTGTCCCCACCTGCACAGTGACACTGGTGCCAGAGGCTGGGCACAGCATGGGGAGTTTCAGCCCTGCAGGGCTGTGTGTGACTGTGTGAATGTCCCCTGGCCCTGAGAGCTGCAGGCTGGGCACTGCTGAGCCCCCCCCCCCTCACATCTGACCCCTTTTGCACATTTACCCTTCAGCTTTCCATCACTTTCTGGAACAGCTCAGATCTACATGGAAAAATGTGGATGCAAAGGGAAATGGTTTTAAACTGAAGAAATTCTTCTCTGTGAAAGTGGTGAGACACTGACACAGGGTGCCCTGAGAAGCTGCAAGTGCCTCATCCCTGGAAATGTTCAAGGCCAGGCTGGATGGGGCTTGGAGCACCTTGGTCTAGTGGAAAGTGTCCCTAACCATGGCAGAGGGTCTGAACTTGGATGATCTTTAAGGTCCCTCCCAGCCCAAATAATTCCATTATTCTATTAAATGTTCCTTAACAATTTAAACATGGAAATTAGATCCTATTTTCCATTTTAGAAGCCCTCTATGAATTCGAAATATGTTCCTTGCTTGTTTTTTTTTCCCATCTAAATAATCCAAATTCATCCGTTCTTTTTTTTCCATGAGTTTTTCAGGCACATTTTGTTTTCCTCTGCACTTGTTGAGATTGGCTTTGCTGTGACATACCTAGCTAGACACAGTAACTGAGCTGAGGTTCTTCCAGTGCAAAACAGAAGGAAGATCCCTTTTGTAGGGTTATGTTCTGGCAATAGAAAGCCAATATTTTCATCAGAGTTTCATCTGCGCCTTTGCTGATGTGGGTAATCTGGGCTGTTGAGAAGAAGAAAACTTGTTTGTGTGTGTAGTTTGGGGCTTTCTGCAATCTTCTGCAGTTGGCTCCTAGAGGCAGACAAAGCATCTTGTGACAGAAACAAAGACTTCCAGAGGGAAGGCACACAGTGCCATATTCTCCTGCCAATATTTGCCCATCTCTTGAACTGACTGCTTGAATGATGTCTCTACAATGTTTTTCAATTGCTGTTTTTGGATGAGACCCTTTGATTTACTTTCAACTAATTTCTTTTGAAGACTGCTCCAGAGATGAGCTCTGTGATTAACTTTTGTCCAGATCTCCTGAATTTGTACCAGAGATTTTTTTTTTGTTTGCTTGCTTGTTTTTCCCCAGAAGGTAGCTGGCAGCAGTAGGAACGAGCTCATGCAGAGGGTGCTTTTGTGGCTAGACACTGAACACACGAATGACCAGGCTGTAAATCTTCAAAAGCATCCAGCAGCATGAAAAAGCTGTGCTGGAGGCAAACAGCAGGAACTGCTAGACCATTCCCTCCAAATCTTTGATTAGTCACATTTAATAGGATTTCTTCTCATGCTTTTGAGCTGCTCAGCAATGCTGGAGTTTGACCAGCATTCATGGTCACCTATTACTGACTCCAGCCAACCTCCATACAGTCACTGAGTGTTTGTGTCTCCTTAGTAGGTGTCAGGCTCAGTCTAAGACATAGCTCTCAGAATTTTCTGGTATGGGTCACTAGGATCCAGCTCTTTGAAAGATCACATACTTCCACTTGTTCAGTCTTGGTTTTGATCAGGAGAAGAGTTGATGTCATTGCATCATTCCTTAGGCTTGCCCTCCCTTTTGGCTTTTTTTTTTAAAGAATATTAAGCAGTTTGACACAACAGGATGTGCTTTGTTGGGTCTTATTTTTTGCATCTTGCAATGTGACAGTATCTATAATAAACACAGGCTTGTGGAGAATCTACCCTTATTTTGAGTAGATCCTTTCCTTTTCCTCCAAAGATGTTTAAACCTTGCCTTATTAAAAATAATAGAAATGCATTTCCCCTCACATAAAATATTAAAACAGTTTGATAGGTTTTATTGTTTAATATAGATAGTTTGCACTCCCAAGGCTCTTTCCAGCAGAAAATGAGTGCTTCAGAATCCTTTCCGGTGTCTGGCCATGTGAGTTGCCTCCAGCAAAGGGAGTTCTTAATTCTCCAAGTACCTCCCAACTGTGTGCAATTGTCAGCCCCTGCCCAGCCTGCTCCAATCATGGCTGGTATGTTCTGGCCCTGCTGTCATTTGAGTCGTGTGTAAGTCTGACATTTCCATACCTGCTGAGTCTCTGGGTTTTTCCTGTTGGAGACAGCAGCCCATTAGAAGCTTGACCTACTCCACAAACCAAGCAGGAATTGGGTATTTCTAAGAGTGGCCTCATTTATCTGCACACTGAAGCACCTGTGTATTTCATAGCTGTTCATTTATTTACCTCCCCCAGACCACAGGTCATGAGGTTTTTCCATGTCTCCTCTTGTCCAGCTGGGCATTGAGGCCCAGGGAGAGGAGGGGGCTGCTCAAGAGAGCCCGAGGCAGGGCCAGGAAGCCACAAGGCACACTGGCACTGTGGCCTCATCCCTGCTCTGGCTCCTTGCTCACGTTTCCTTGAGCTGTGCATCCCTGTGACAAGTGACATTTAGCAAATCATGTCAAACTGAGAATTTGTTGATATGCTGCTTCTGGCTTGATGGGAGGGGGTGGGGAGGAGGAAGCCTCTTGATTAACAAGAAGAACTAGCAAGAAAAACCCTTTTATTGAGCAGCACATACTTGCAAAAGCAAGGGAGCTGTGCAGTGGAGCTGGGGCTCTGCTGCCCCAACCTTCCTCCACCTCTGTTTCTGCAGCTTCATGGCAGGTGTTGCTGTGGGTCACAGATGATCACTTATTGATGCAATGTTTTGGTGGCCTTGCCTCCTTTTCCCAGCACAGTGCAGTTATTTAGGAATGTTGAGGAGCAGCCCCTACCAGCTCAGCCTGAGGATGAACCTCTGTGGTCCCATCACTCAAGGAAACTTGGATTTCATAATGCTTAAAAGTCACTATTGCACAGTTGGTTTATGGGGCCCTTTGTGTCTATTTTCTGATTCACGTGACTCCTGTGGATGGCAAATCCAGGGCTCTCTTCACCAGAAGACTGTGGCATCCTTTAGCTGGGTGTTTATGGGTGATGGCTGCTGAAGAAGGGGGGATAAGTGGTGATTTCAGCTCTCTGAGCTAAGGGAATGGGGTGTTTGAGACTGCTGTAATGAGAAGTGAGCAAAAATGGCAGCAGAGAATAGATTCTTAATTTAAATAATGAGCGCCCTTTGTTGCCTGACAGATGGTCATTTTCTGAGAAATGCAAAGTCTTTTTGGAGGGGTCAGATTGCTTGTATTTACATGGAATAATGAGGGAGAGGCACTGGTCCCAACACATGCTGTGTTTTTCACATTTTTCCAGGGGTATTCCCAGCTGTCTTTGAAAGGAGCAGATTTGATCCTTTGCAAACCTTGTGTGAATCTGACCACTCGTTATTATTGCACAAGGAAATCAAACCATGATGGGAGTGTCTCTGATATTCAGGCAGCTATTATAATGCCCTTTAAGCATCTTTAGTTGCTAGAAGGGAAGCTTGATACTGATGCCAGAAAACATCTTGGGCCTGAATGTGCCTTTACTTGTGCAGGGCTGGCTGCAATCCAATATCCAGTTATCTGCACGCTGGTGGCGTCTCCAGGATTTAACTCGTGGGAAGGCAGATGGATGGCAAAGAACTTGCTTGGAGTAGGATATCTTCCTACACACTTCCTCCCTTGCTGCATCCACTTTTAATGTAAGAACTAAAGATCAGTTACCTCTGTTTTAACCATTATTTATTTCACCAGTTCTGGTGATGGGCAGGACTGGTTTTCAGGGTAATTGTTAGGGTGTGGGATTTTTTAAGGGGCAATTACTAGGGTTTGGAGTGTTTTTGGAGTAGTCTTTGGGGTAATTGTTAGGCTTTGGACCTGTTAGGCACCACCCAGAAACCAGGCCGCATTTGGAGTGTTAGATGCTTCCTGCAAAGTGACATCAGGAACCTGGGGGGGTGAGCTTTGTTTCCCAGAGAAAAGGCACCCCATTCATGCCCAGATCCCTTGAGCTGGGAATGGGCTTCTGCCAGCTAAAATTCCACATGGTTGAGGATGGCCCCCAGACCTAACCTGGCACCACCTAGAAACCAGGGTGGGTGAGCTTTCCCAGTGTTGCATGTCCTAAGAAGATAAGGTCTTTTGGTATCTGCTGCTTTAACAGCTCCTGAGCTGCTGAATACAGGACCTGTGAAGGAAAGTGAAAGGCCTGGCAAGTCTCAGAGCCTATCAAAACCTGTTGATGTCCAAGCTCTTGCCTTTACAGACAGGGTTTCCTGTGACATAGAATTACAGAATGGCTTGGGTTGGAAGTGTCCTTCAAGATCACCTTGATCCAAGCCCTGCCATGAGCAGTGACACCTTTCTCTAGACCAGGTTGATCAAAGACCTGTCCAACCATTTCAGGAATAAACAATCTGTTGATTTTTTGCCCCAGCTGAGAAGTCCAAGAGGTGTGTGCAGAAATGAGTATTGCAGTATTAAAAGATTAGTGACAAAAAAGTTGGTGGCAGAGAGTAAACGCATGGTATGTTTGCTGCTTCATCCCAGGCAGTGCCTAGGCACTTGTGGCACTTGCTGTTTGAGCTCTTCCTGCCCAACTAAACTCAGATCTGAGATAAAACTGGCTTGACAAGAAAACTTCTGTGCTGTAACCAAGGAAAATTAGAAATTAAGGACAACATTCTTGGGGAGAGAGCATGAATTTATTGTCATTAAATGATCCTGTATGGTAAATGTTTTCATGAACAAGTATACCAGTTACACTAAGTACCCCAGAAAACAGCTGCTAGGCACAGAGGCAAAATAAAGTTCCGTTCTTATAGCCCAAGGAGAGAAAGATCAGCCACCACAGGAGGCAGCCCAAATCTGATGTTTGCACAGAAAAGTGCACATGCCTTTTGACCAAAGTGCTTCCTCAAGCATTTATCCTGGACATAAAAGCAATGACCACTGTCACCTGGTTTAGGGGTCTAGTCTATTTGTAATTTAACAAGAGAATTTCAGAGATTTCTGCCTTATTGATTTCACTGAATGGAACAAGCTCGTTTCCTAGTACTGTGTACTCCACATTGCACAACACATCCAAAGGGCAGGAGAGCACCTCCACTCCTATTCTAGTAGACTGTCAGCAATTAATTAATCCAGGAGCTGCAGGGCAAATTCTTAGTGCAATGTAAAAAAATGAAGGCAAAGACAAAACATCAATTTATGCTCTGAATGCCCCTGTGCATTATGATCATACTCTTGGAGCATTTAAACTGGAGGCTACAAGGCTGGACTGCTTGTAGCACTTGAGTGCCTGTCAGATTTCCCTCTCTAAAGCCCCTGCCAGATACTCTTCATACTTAATAACATCAAATGTTTTCAGCAGAAGCCTCTCTTTGATGCTGATTCTTTCTCTGATTCTTCAGGCGTGGATAACAGAAGGATACCTTTACATTTGGAAGTGTAATTACCTCCATTCATACACAGCACATCTTCAGGAGCATCCCCTTGAACACCAGTGGATCAGCCCTGGATATTGCCACCCTGTGTACACACAATTGTCATCCCTGAGCACAAATACAACCTGTGGGGGGGAGGGGGTGCAGAAGATCATGAACATCCTTTTTGGATTAACACATACGTTTCACTCCTGTGAGATTACTGACCAGTTGTTTCAACTGCCCATCTTCTTTTAGCACCTTTGAAGCTAAATTTACAATACTAGCCTTTAAAAATTACTTGTACTTTGGTTTTGGTTAAAGGTTTCACTGTCATACTACACACTGTCAACTGCTCTGCCACTCCTGTCCTCCTTCTTTTCTTCCCAGCCCTGAAAATAAGTCCTGTCTATGTGCCACTGATAAACACAATTGTTTGGCTCTTTGCAGGTCAACCAAAACCACGTTTTTTAAAAAACATATTTTATAAGATGTAACAGCTTATCCATGTCAGAGCAAAGCCAATGACTCCATACACTGCCAGGAAACCATGCAGATCAGTGCAGGCCAGTGTTCAGCAACCTGTCCAGCAAGTTGAGGTCCCTGGGAACTCCCTCCCAGGTGCACAGAGCTATTGTTATGGAGCATAAGACAACAGAATGGCAAAAACCTTGACAGGGACACAGTGTTGCCCAAATCAGTTTTCAGGCAGACAGAGCACAGGGTATATGGAAAACAGCAGGAAACCACATTTGGCAAGGAATTAACCAAAGGGGGAAAAACCCAGTCAATACAGATTTGCTTCATAGAGAAGAGTGACCCCGTAATTCTCCAGCTCTCTGCAGCCGGGAATGGGCTCCTGCTGGCTAAAATTCTGCACAGTTGAGGATGGAGTCCAGACCCAACCTGGCACCACCCAGAAACCAGGCTGCATTTGGAGTGGTAGTTGCCTCCTGCAAACTGACATCAGGAACCTGGCGGGGTGAGGTTTGTTTCCCAGTGGAAATGGTCGCCTTTCATGTCCAGCCCGTTCCCTGCTCCAGGGAGCTAGACACAAACGGTGTCTTCTGGTCCTTTCTTGGGGGTTTTTTTTTCACCAGTGGTTAAGGTTCTGTTCTGTGTCTGGGTTCTGTTTTCCAAACTACTTGCTTTTTGCAGTTTCTTGAATTGGATTCTTCTTTGCTGTTCCTGGAAAACATGGCTTTTGGGAATCTTACTTTGTTTTGAGTGTTGGAGACTAACTCTTCCCAGCATCCATAGCAACCTGCCTTTAGAATCTCTGTTTGGAAATCTTGTAATGATGCTTGGATGCTTTTTGAATATTTTCCAGGAATGTTCCGCTCTTTCCCATTCAGAACTACTAAATATATGCTCTGTTTGGACTGCAAACCATAGTCTATTTTTTTATTTATTTCTAGCATATTTTACTATTTCTACCCTGGGGAGAACAATTTGGTCTGTTCTTAAACCCAAGACCTTACTGCCCCCTCTCCTGCCACTGCCTGATTTTGGCATCACTTACAAGGAGTTTATTATTCTGGGGTAGTTCTGTGTGGACAGGGAATTTGCCAGCTTCTGACTGACTGGAGACAGACTTAATACCAGAAAAAAATATGGGCAGGAGAAAAAGGAAATCAGCTGTCCCTACACAAGGGAGTAATAAAGAGTACAGAAGTGCTTTATCCTGTTTGTAAATGGCTAACTGAGTTTTGGGGCAGAAAACACTGTAATAGAACAGTAAATTCCTACTTGTGGAGCATTTCTCATTCCTCTGGATTGAAATGGCCAAAGGTTTTCATGTGTAAGGCAGAAAACAAGTGGCTGCTTGCTTTTTTGTCCTCCCGTGTGCTCATATTTAGCAGGGCTTTATTTGATTAGCTGCAAGGAATATGGGCTCATTGTTTATACTGCATGAATATGGATGGCAAAAAATAGATTTTTATCAGTGTTACTCTTGCCTTTGGTTGCTGCCTTGGCCTCTGGAGTGTTTATTTCTGCATCAGGTGAAGATCTAAAGGTGGGGAGCAGGATCTGAGGAAATATTCTCAGGCATGTGTGTAGTGAAGGACTATTCAATTTGAGCTGTGTCTTGATTAGGCTTATATATCTCCTTGTGACCTTGACATGGAAAATCCCCCTTTAAATAATGTTTATAAGTCTCCAGGGTCAAATCCAGGCTTCTGTGATGCAAAACATAGCTAATGAAATTACTGTGTCCTGAGCTGACAACATCTTGCTGGGTTGTAAAAGGCTGAGCCTAGAGCAGTGCTGGGATGTCCCAGCTCTGCTGGGAACCTACCCCCAGCCTTTGGGAAGGGGTTTAAATTCAGAAATAATGACGTTTTTAAGTGTGGGTTGAAGCATTGCAAAGCTTCAGTCCCACAGGGACAGCCATGGCTCTGTCCCATTACTCCTCACTAACACCCACCACAGCAGCTGGCTTGGCTCTAATAAGATATTTTTCCTCCAGACAAGGACTGTGACCTTTGATAGTGACAGAGGGATACTCTCCCAGAAATACTGGTGCTTTGGAAATGAGGGAAAAGGAACCAAAGCCCTGGGTCTGTTACTACAGAAACAAAATCCTTAATCCACCAGGGCTGGATGGTGCAGCAGGAATGCTGACTGGAGTTTGCAGCAGAAAGGCAGGTGAAGGGGTTAAAGACAAAGCTGGTACTTGTTCCTCCATGGCATTATCTGTATGATTGCTTTTCATATCTTGTTTATTGTGGTTAGCGGAGCAGCTATAATATAGAGTGCTAGATGCAATAAATCTTGTCGTTGCAAACAGCACACTTTTCATCAGAGCTCGAGGAATTGCAAGGTAAGCATTCAAAGGCAATCTATAGATTTAATTATACAGAAAGCCTAACCCATGTGTAGATCTTAAAATAAATTATAACTGTGAAGACTGCATTATGTTCAGTTTTATTTGTATTACGTGTATTATCCTGTTTTAGTTGTTACGAGGGCATGGGGAATGGCATTGCCAACACAGTGTCTTCTGTGGTTTTGTATCCGCACTGAACAGCCAAGGATGCTGGTAATTTAAGGGAGGAGAGTTTTTCAGCCTTTCTGACAGCTGTGGCTAGAAATTTACACTCCTGAGTTTTAAAACCTTCTCAGATGCTAATTGTAGCATCAAGAAATCCCATGGGGTAAAGGAAACCATCTCCGATTTTATTTACTGAAGGAAGCCTGTGACCACAAAGCAAAACACTGTGCATCAAAGTGACAGGTCCAAATTGCTCTAATCTTCACACTCACCTCTTGGCACTGGGCTGGTCACAGCCTGTCCCCACCCAAGGGACACTCTGCACATCCCCCTGCCTGGGGCAAGAGTGAGGAGGTCACATGCCCTGCCAGCAAAAAACATCCACCTGCGTTCTGGGGGTTTGGAATTAGAGAAGTTTCATCAACTTTCATTTGTTCCTTACTTGTAGAACCCCCAGCTTGGTGGTGCTGATGTGTGGGCCTGTGTAGGTTGTGGCCTGTGCTGTGGCATCCCAATGCAGGGCTTTCCTCCCCCAACACAAACTTTGTGAAGGTTGCAGGATTGCAAGGGATGATGTGGGATGCTTCTGCTGAGACTGGTGTTCTTAGGAGATGCCAATTCAGTGAACTTAACAGGCTTCTAGAGGTTGAGCTGCTCTGCTTTGGGCAAGGTGAGGTTCAGTGATGGTTTCCCCAGCTGAGCCCCGAGGGGGGCTGCTCTCCCTCAGGCAGGAAAAGGCCTGTTAGAAATGGAGAGATGGATTTGGCATTGCCAATTAGCCATGAGGCCAAGCTGGGTGAGAACAATCCACTCTGTGGCGAACACCAGGACATGATCCCTGGCTGGCAGAACCTGTTCTGGCCCTCCCAGCTCAGGAGCAGGGCTGGGGAGCTCCTGGGCGGTAGGTAAATGTGATGTGTCACTCAAGTGTTTCACCTGGACATGGTCAATGGTGCTTTTGGAGCACCCCTACAGACCATGAGTCAGGAGAAGGTTGCCCAACATGCCCTCAGGGTGCGTGTTACTCAGACAGGTTTGTCAGGAAGGAGCACCAAAAAATTCCTGTTGGAAAGAGGTAGAGCAGACAGTGGATGTGCTCCAAATTCTCCAAACTTTTCTCATCAGCAGCCCTGAGCAGGACTGAAAGGTGTTTGTGCCCCTTGCACTGACTCACTGGTCACCCTGGACTCATGGTGGGGAAATGAGATTCATGGCTCTGCAGATGAAAACAGCAAAATTTCTGCCAGAGTATTTCATTATCTTGGGCTGTAAAGTGTGACTCAGGAGCTACTTCACAAGGGATTTTGCTATTGGTGGCACAAGAAGACTCAGGAATGGTGCCAGGCAGGAGTGGAGAGATCCCCACAGCACCAAAACAGGACTAGGTTTTTGTTCTAGTCCTGCTTTTCACTCATGGCACTCCCCAAAGTCCTCGGATCTGCAAACTGCTGAGTTTGTCCAGTGCTTCTGTTCATCATCCTTTGTTGGACATGAGGATTTCCTATTTCAGGATGAGGGCTGGAAGAGACGTAATTGGTAGCTGTAAGGGACTCTGTTAAATAGTAAGGGCAGTGTAAATATGACATAAAAACTAAAAAGCGCATTTTCTTCCATCTCACTTTGCTGAAGTAACCTACATCTGACTAGAAAATTTAGTTTAAAATCAGTAACAACTAAACCTCAACAACAAAATACACGTACTTAATTAGCACAAAAGCACAAATTTATTTCCATTCACAAGCAAGATGCTGAGGTTTCACTCCTGCCTCATTGTCAGCAGTATCACTTTCCTTGTACCCCCCTTCCCAAATCCCCTGAGGTCTGGGGACAGCAGCATTTTGGATTGAACAGAGTTAAAATGCTGTATGGGGTGAATTAAAAATATAATAGTTGTCTGGCAACTGTGCCAGTGGTAAAACTTTGAATAACTATTTTTAGCTGTGTGCTGGGGTGATGATATAGGCAGAGTATGGCTCAGACCCCTCCATGGCAGGAGCAGGGGGAGGTCACTGCCTGGTCTGTGTGAGCAAGGGACCACCTTGGTGGGAACTTCTGCAGCCCAGCTCTCTGCTTCTCTTGCTGTGCTTTAACTTCAGGGATTAGTTTTTTCAGCCATATTAGTGTACACTGAGCAGCAGCACAATCCCATAAAGAAGCTCTTTTGTTCATACACACAGCAGGAGCAGAGATGTGTAATTTGTTTGTGTGGACTGGGGAAATCCTATCCCATGTTGTTTTTAGTGAGTTCTTAAAGCTGGGTTTTGTGCTGATGGTAAACCTGTGATCAGAGCTGGTGACAGCAGCTGTGCACACAAGGACTTGTGCTTATTAATTCAACACAGGCATGTGATCATAAAGAAAAGTCCTTTCCCAAAACTCTCCCAGGACCTGTCTGTACCCCCCTCATAAACCTCTGCAACTCCTTCTACCTCTCTTGCTCTGCTGGAAAAGCAAAGCATCTGCTGTGACCTTCCACCTGTCTAGGTTTTTGGCAGAACAGGAAAATCTCTCCCCTGCAGCTCTGGTACAGTTCTGGGTGGTTTCTCCTGTGCAGGACCTATAGCACTCAGAAGTTGGGGGTTGAGCTATAACCTGTTGCTTGTACAAACCTACATTCTTCAAGTCTCCAGAGGAAATCCCAGTCCTCATTCATCCAAACCATAATTGGGGTGGTGCTGAGCTAATCTAATCTTACTGTTATCTTTCCAGGGGTTTCTCCAGGGCCTTAGTTCAGGATTAGACCCTGGGGACTGGTGCTGTCCCTGCTCCCCTCTGAGCAGGCGTTGGATTGATGACAAATGGGCACAATCGTGGCACGTGTCTTGCTTTCAGCATGCAGAGCTGGTTTGTAAATGGAGTGTTTTGCTAATGCAAGAGGAAATGGATGGATATTAATTGCTCTCTGGCAGTTTGTCATTTTTCTTGTTGGTTATTGATAAAATAGCAGCGGCCTGAGGGAAAACAGCAGAAGAGACACAATGTTAGGAACAACCTGAAGTCAGGAGAAACCCTATATTGGCTGAAAGCAGAAGTAGGCTGCATTTTAAACTGAACTCTTTCCAGGAGATTTACCAATATACAAATATTTCATCAATTCTTGACCTCACCATGCTGCTGTCTCATACCACTGCTGAAAGAAAGACTTCTGAAGGTCAAAACATCCTTTCAATATTTCAAAATGAGCCATTTTGACTATTCTTTCAATCAATTACATTCCTTTTATCATGAAAGCCACAAATTTTGAGGGACAAAACCCCCAAAACCTTAATCTCATTCAGCCCCAAATTGAGAGCAGAGCAATCCAACTTTAGTTTAAATAGAGAGGAATGTTGTGTTGGAGTCCTGAAAGTTTTGCAACTTCTCTTTTTTGTCTTATTTTTTTCAGCACATATGCTTTCTTTTGGGGGATTACAAAAAACATTTAAAAAAACCCCCATATAATTATTTTCTCTGCTGTGGATGAATTCCTGTGCTGCAGTGGAAATGGTGGGCTTATAGATGTTGGACCCAGCAGACCCTGGAGTGGACAGAGCTTAGATGAAAAATGCTGGTACCTTGGTGTGTGTGAATCCAACCAAACATCATTATTATCATGGGCCAGCTCTGGGGAGGGAAATCTTAATTACCCAGGTTAGGTTTTCATTTATCAACTCCTCCAATTTAGCATAATAACCCTGAAGAGTCAATGTTCCTTTACCAGCAGTGACACTCTGTGCTACTCCTGGTTCAGAGGGAAGCAATGAGCAGGTACAAATATTCAATGAAATTTATTTATTTCCTATAAACAGCAGAAGAAACCAAATTATTTTGCCCTTTACAGGCAGAGTTACAACTTGTTTAAAGAGGCAGAGCTACAACATCCTTTGGTTGGGAGAAAGTCCAGGGGAGAAAACAGTGCACTTGAATTGTTTTTGCTGTGAATGCATGGAAAACCTGGACCAAAAAGGGAATATTCATGCTTTGCTCTGTCTGCACATTGCATTTCTCAGTGATGCTGCCTAGCTCTCAGCATGTTATTTCATTTATACATGCATTTCTAATAATCCTCATTCTGTGCTTCAGCCTCTTCTCCTAAAAATTTTTTCTTTTTTCCCCCCAGTCCCCACATTCCTGGCAGCTGGAGTAGGCTGGGCTGTCCAAAAGCAGGTAGACAAAACAACACCATGTTCTCATCATTCTTAAACACAGAAAAGATAGAGCCTTTTCTTGGAGAAAAGTTCTGTTCTGTTGCTGGTCATTTGAGTTTCACATCTCAAAAATTAGATTCTATCCTTCTCCCGGAGAGCAAGGCTGGGAAAAACTCTGAGTAGACGTAGAGCAGTCATTTTTTTTTCTTTTCACTACTTCCCTACCCCCCACCTCTGATGTAAACTGTTATTTGGCTGACACCTGGTGCCTGCCAAATAAATCCTATGTGCCATTAACATCCTTTGCACCCACTGGGCCCCTTATCCCCAGGAGGGATGGCTGCGTCCCAGGTATAAATGTGTTCCTGGGTAGGGGGAAATTCAGATTCCCCAAAACCCAGACTAGGAGGGATGAATGGGTTGCACGGGACTAGTTTTACATAACCTCAAACTGAAAGTATTCATTGCAGCCAGGATTGCTGCAGGTGTTGAGACATGGCAGGTTTGTAGGTGATAAGGAAATGCTGGAAAACCTGGAGTAATTTTTTTTTTATTATTATTATTTGCTTGTGTGGGGAAACTGTTTTTCAGACTCAGAAAGAGCAGCTTGGCATGTGTGGTGTGATGCCATTAAAGACAGCCAAGCTTAGCTGGGCTTCTGGCTTGGGGTGATGGTGGGGGCTTCTCAAACAGGGACCAGCAAACACCAAAGTGACTACACAAGTGATGTCTTCTCCTTTTGGGGTGTCCTGAGGCAACCCCAGCTCAGCTTTCACGCCCCAAAGCAGCTCGAGTTTAGGATCTGCCTTGATGTTTCTGCAAACACTCCAGAATAGCAGTTCAGAGGCATCTCTCCCAAGCCCTGGAGTGGGACCACGAGTCCTGTGGATGTCACTGTCACAGGTGAGAGACAGGCACAGCCTCAGGAAGGGACCCTGTGCGCAGCCTCGGGGCGGCTCCTGCCACCACCGTGTTCCTGAGACTTCAAAGGCAGGAACTGAGAGGTTTCTCAGAGCTTCAGCTTTGTTGTTCATCTTCTCCAATGCTCATAAATTATCAACAAACAACATCAGCTATCAAGTCAGTGAGGAGGACTGGGTAATTATGTTTGTGGTTCAAAATGAGGGTTGTCAATTTTAATTAGGGAAATCTGAGGGCACAGGGAATTTTTAATGTTACTACCTGAACTCTCTAGTGCTGCACAGAAAATAATTGTAAATGAAAAATTAATCAGGGCTTGGTAGGGAATGTAAGGGTGCTCCTTTTCCTCCTATTTTATAGTTCTGCTTGCTTTGAATCAAATTTGGGTTTAGTAATACAACTGCCACGAAGTTTGATTTTAATTGCAATAAGAAAAATGTATAGCACATGCCAAATAGTGATTTCAAGGGGAATCAGGTTTTTAGAGCCAAACAATCACTAGTATTCAAATATATTTCTCAGGTATGAGTTTCAGAACAAATCCACTCCCTGAAGGGTGCTGCTCTCAGGGGTTATGGTATCAAGACAATTCTGAGCTGGTGGCTTATGAGCTTATGGCCCTGGCTCTTCCTGCAGGTTTTCCTTGCCCTGATGTTGGGCAGGGCTCAGCAGTGTGCATGGAGGAATCTTAGGACTCAACATGGTTGAGTGTTGCTCCCATCATCCCTATTTGTCCTAAAATCTGGGTAGTTTCATCCTTTAATGTCACCAGCAGCCAGAGGGGCTGTGTCTCTGTGACTGCAGTATCTGAAGATCAGGCAAATGTCAGCTGATGGTGGGGAGTGTGTGCTAAGTTTTAATCAGCAGGTCAGTATCTTCTTCTAATTTATTTTCCTTCATTTAGACAGGATTTTCTGTGTTGCATGTGATGCTGTGAATATTTATGATGAGATTTTTTTCTCTCTTACTGCTGCTCTGATTAACTAATTTGGTACTTCCCAAGGATGAGCACAGTGAAGGTTAAACTGATCAGGACCAATCCTTACATTATCCTTTAAGCAGCAGCAGCAGAACGGTTAGGTGTGATTCTGGCACTAAAGGTTGTTTTTATCAGCCAGATGATTCTGCCTTGCTTCAACTGTGTTTGGTACCAGCAGAGCTGTGTCCTAAATAGTCTCAAGACAGCAGAAAGATGTTTTAGTGGGCTTAGATCAGCCCAAACGGTTTCCAGGTGCCTGCCCAGAGGTGGGTAAGGTTACAAATTAAGGGAGGAAAGGAGGGAAGCTTGTGTTCCCGAACCCCCTGGTGCTCAGACACCTCCGGGGCACTTACACCTCAGTTGGATGATGTGATCACTTGGATTGCACAATCCCGAAAAGCTGGGAAGTGTCTGTGGTCTGGGAAGAAGAACTCAGAGGCTTTTTTTTTTTTTTTTTGCCAGTCAGGGTGACCCAATCTCTGGTGTATCATCCCCAATCATGCTTTGGAAGCAGCTGCCTTGCTGCCTTTCATGAATTTTGACTTCTCTTGCTGCAACTACTGATTTGCAACCAGGCTTGAGGAATATTTATATCAAGGAAGGCTGCAGCCAGGTGAATTTGTTCTCATGCCATTGCATCCCCAGTCAGCTCTTTAACTGTTCAATACCTCAGCACTTGGAGGGAAAATATTTACAAGAGAAATACACTCCTGGGAGCCTCTGCATTTGGGGTGGTTTCTGCAAATTGCAGCTGATGGTGTTTCAGGCTTTGCTGTGATTTAGGGCTGGGAGGTCAAAGTGTGGCAGCAAAACAATTTGGCTGGAAGATTTTTTGACTTGGGGACGTGATTAAGACACTGTTACTCTGTTCCTATTTATTATCCTTGCTCAGTACAACTCTGTATCCAAAGATCTGGACTATTTATGCGTTTCCTATGTCATGAAGAGACAAACTGGGGATGCTGTCCTGTAAATTGTTTGGCGCCCTCAATTATTTCTCTCCAGGAGCCTTCTTTGTTCAGCAGCTTCCCAGGCAAGTGCCTGGCATTGTCTGGAGGGCAAAAAGTGCCATCGCTCATCTGCACCACGGTGGAGAGCTTGTAAACTGTCTGGCTGCAAATGGGATAGAGGGTGGTAATTAAAATGTGCTCTCAGAACACAGAAAGAGGTTGCAGACAAGTATTTATCATCTCCCAGGCCTTCAACAGGATGGTAAAACATCAGAGCACATTTAAAACAACAGCTTAATTAAACAGTACTACAGTCTTTATCTTGCCTGGGAAAACCATTGGCTTATTTCTTCTAAACTGTGCTTCTAGAGAAAGGGAAGGACAAAAACGCACAGTCAAAAACTGGCTTGTCAAGAATACCTGAAAATGCAGTCAGGGATACAGCATTTGGCTGGGCTTTAGGAAAATGACCCTGGTTCTGCTGATGACAGCTTCTCTACACCCGCCCTGCTCTCTGGGTCTCCTTCCTTCACTCTGCCCATCAAGGACAAAGCTGTTTGCAAAGAGCAGAGCTGCAGCAGGCAGCTGACACTGCCCTCAGTCCCACCTAGGTAGGGCAGCACTGCCTGTGCCTACAGGCTGTGGTGTGGGTTGATCTAAAACAGGTATTTTGGGGAATAAATGGCGAAGAGTGAGGCTGAACCTACAGTAAAACAGGGAGGAGAGGACACGGTGCTTCAGCCACAGGCTGGTGCCACCCTGTCCTCTCCCAACAGCCATGCCAGGTACAGTTCAAACTGTGATAAACTGATGGGCATTCTCTGCTCTCCTCAGCCCTCCAGACACAGGTGACAGAGGGATAACACAGCTTTATCAACTGGATTTAAAAAATGCTAATGAGCCCAAATTGAGCCTGGCTTTTCTCTCTGTGTCCAGAAATGCTTCTATTTCTCTGAATGCTGTTCACTGGGCTGCTCTGCTGAAAATCACCTTTAAGCAGAGAGCTCTGTTAAACCAAGAGAAGGGTCCGATCCCAGCTCCTGCAGTCTGATGTGGTTTATTTTTGGAGTTTCACACAAGTGTGGCAGTGGGCTCTGGAACAGAGCCTGTGGATGTGCAAGGAGAGTGTGCTGGCCACAAGTGATACCCAGATATGAGCACCCCAGCAAGAGCCAGCTCTGTGTGCCTGGGTGCATTGCTTTGAGGGGTTTTGTTGCTGGTTACAAAGTTAATCCCAAAGATGACTGTAAAGAACTGCAAGCGCCTTCCTCCCTGTCTGTTTGCATTTGTGGGATCTGACCTACTTCTTATTTGTAACACAAAAGCCTCCCTTGTTTTCTGACTTGCGGTGGGCTTCTGCAGGAGTGCTCAGTGCTGGAGTCCCAGCAGCTCTGGCAGAGTCCTAGTGTGTTGCAGTGTAATGAGCTTCACCTCAGAAAAGCCCCCAGGGGAAGGAAGGTGGTTTCATGGGAAGCTGAGTTAACTGCACATGTGCCAGGACATGTCCCCAGTCTGTCCTGCCTTTCTTTGCACCCGAGCTCAGAGCCAGCCCTCCCACAGTCAGGGCTGTCAGCGTGTGGGGGTTGCGGCCTTTCTGCTCCCAAAAGTGCAAACCCTCAGCAATAAATCCTGCAAAATCATATTCTGTGTGGTCACAGCCTCTCCCTGATTCTGCAAGGACAGGGATGGTCAATCAGCCCCTGCACAGCATCACTTGGCAAGGCAACATTGCCAGGAGAAGAGGGGCAAGTGGAAGGGCAGGAGTAGCTCCTGTGGCTATGCCTCAGTGCAGGGCAGCAGCACACGCTGCTCCTCCTGATCTGCAGCCCCGGCATTATCACGTGGCTCTGTGTGTCCCTGTGCCCCCATGGGGACATCAGCCTTTTTTTCTGAGCAGATATATTTTTTCTTCCCTGTTGCCCATCTACCAGCACTCCCTGGCTGCCCTCTCCCTGGGCCAGAAGAAGGTGATATGAGCCAGAGAAGAGGCACACAGGATGCACTGTGGATTTTAGAAGTAAGCCTGAACAGCAAGGAAACATTAATATATGCTCTTTCCCCTTGTAAATATTTCTTCAAAAGACACTGCAGCTATCTGGGATGCTCCTACAGAACAGCAAGTCATAAATGATGGCTTTCTTCAAGGAGAGTAGACTGGAAGTTCAGTTAAATACATCAAATTAACTGTCAAAATAATCTTCCAGGAGTTGATGAGCCCAAAGATTAAATGGCATGTTATTTCTTCTCTCTCCTTTTTTTATCTTAGCAAAAGGGATTTGCAGTATATTTCAGAATCCATATTTTAAATGAATTGCAAATAGTTTCTCGTAGACTTGGCCTATATGAAAAGATTATTACCCAAAACAACCCCTCTGTCAGGGGGAATGTAGGTTAAAGAAAAAACAGGAATGTAAATAAATGTAGTCTTTACAGTGAATTCTGCAGGGGGCATGTTTATTTTCTCTTGAATCCCTGAGCCTGGCTTCCTATACAATTCAAGGCTCTTCATTGCAAAACATACAAAGCATTTTTGTGTGTACTTGTGTGTCATCAGTAAATATTTGGGCTGAAACTGTTTAAACATAAGCTTTTGATAATCTTTGTTTTGCTTTCTTTCCCTGTTCGCTGGCTGAGTCTTAGTTGTATCTCCATAGACTAAAAATACATGATTTTATTGGAAGAGCTTAGGCATCTTGTTCATTTTGCTCTTTAGCTATTATCAGGAAAGTCCTAATCCTCCTTTGACTGATGTTCAGTGTCACACAGGATGTGCAGCAAGAAGTTGTTATTCTGAACCACAGTCTTCAGGTACATGAGCCCACTGCTGGCATCACTCATCTACCACATATTAAATTGCATGGCCCTAACAAAACCTCCTGCTGCAGATTGGTATCAAAATTGGTAACAAATAGATGGTATTATAGATAGATGTTACCAATAATGGTAACAAATAGATGCAAAAAGGTGATAAAAGCCAGCAGTGGCATGGGGTATGAGGAGGCACAGGGCAAAGAGAGAGATTGTTAGCAGTCAGTCCTGATTTTCAAGATAACAGCTGGACTCTGAGGCCCTGTTCCCACATTGTTCCTGTGTGAACACTGACAGGGAAGGATGGCATGGGCCCAACCCATGGCTTCAGCCTTAACTGTGAAGCTTATCCACGTGCTTATCTGGAGCTCTGAATTTCATCTCCTGTTCTAGGTTGTTTTATAGACAACAGCTAGTGATTTCTTTAATTTATTGAAAGACCTGTAGGGTAAGTAAGCAGGGAGAGGAAAAGAAATCTAAAACTGCTTGAGGATTTCCCCATTTACTGTGCTCCTGGATGTTCATGTCCAAGTTTAAAAGTAACGTTAATTACAAGCATCTAGATAGGGCCATAATCATCTGTCATTCATGGTGACAGGATGACATCTCCTGTTTGGATGTTTCAGCATCACCATTCTCAAGCTCAAGAGCCTAGACTGCAATGGTAATTATTTCTGACAAGCTCAGGAGAGGAGTTGAACAGTTTGGATGTGCAAGTGTGTGCAGGGGAGGTGATGTGGCAGCAGCACATGTCTGTATTAGGGCCTTCAACAGACTAAAAGCAAACAGGTATTTTCATTATGAGCAACTTTTAATTTGGATAAAGGGAGAAATAAACACAGAAGAAAGAAAGCATTGAAGATGGGGTACCCTGTGTGTTCTCTACATGGCTTCTATTGCAATTTACCACCACATCCAGAGTCCCATTAAGCCAGATGCTGTACCACCCAATGACATTAAACTCTTCCAAACAGCCAGCACACTAAGTCTGATAAGTTGTTAAACTTTGGCAGCTCGGTTGTGCATGTTATTCTTGCTCAATTTCCACATTAATCTGGGAGCACATATGAAAACAAAGGCTCTCCTTTCCATGGATCGGGGTCACAGGCTGCCCACTGGCTCAGTGACCTGGTTAGAAGGGACCTCTGTGGAGCTTAACTCCATCCTTTGCTTCTGGAAATCTCATGAATTTTCTTGCTTGCATTATGAGTTCCAGGAGAAAAGCTTATTTGTAAAAATAAACAAACACAGTAGCTATTAAGAGTTTTCTGTTTATTCCCTCCATCTATGGTGTTATGATTGCAGCTGTCATCAAAATCTTGCTTGTGAGTGCCTAAATTGAGTAAATCGGACTGGAGAGCAACAGGGGTGGGAATGCCAGGCCCAAATAATGGGTTCAGCATGCTGAGCTTCCCCAGTTCAGGACTGGTAGGCACCCATGTGCAGATGAACAGATGGCCAGTATCACATCTCTGCAGAACAGGGCCTCGGAGTGGCAGGTCTTTTTTTGTCTGGGTGGGTATTTTCCCTCCTGTCAGATATCAGTCTCTTGGAGAGCTGACATCTCACATATCCTTCCTGGCTTTGGCTTCTCTGTATGTCTGCATAAACTGGGTCTGCTGGCTCCAGCTCACTTCAGAGGAGTGTAGGAAGTGGGAGACCCTGCCTGCATTGCTGCCTGCCCCACAAAATGTTCCTCTGTGCCCTTGCACCCGTGTGCTGCTGTGGCTCATCCCTGCAGTGCATTGCAGGTAGTTCACAAGCCTGGGGTTAGTCACGTAGCTCAAGTGTGTGAGAGATGCAGCATCTTCATCACTCTTGATTAATAATATGTCAAGAGAGAAGAGAGTCACTTACCTGTGAAATTCACTAATGGTGTGTTGTGTTAATAACAGCACAAATTAGGAATAAAGAACAAAACAAGCAAAAAGAAAATCTCCATCCAACCCCAAATCCAAGTTAAATAATGTAAGGAGTGTCTCCTGTGATCATCTCACTGTAGATTAGATCAATAACAACCTCTGAATAAAGCCAGGAGAGTGGCTCTGAGCCCAGAGCTCTGCAGCACTGGCAGTATTCTCAGCCCTTATCGTGGTTTACTAGAGAAATGTTTTCTCTGTGCATCACAAGGTTCCCTGGCTGGGTAATATACAGCCATTGTTGTAATAAATATTACGTTAATTTTTTCTTGTTGGAGGAGAGATCAAGCAGTAATTCTTTGCTGCCACCTGGAAAGAATATGCAAAGCCAGCTCTTCAAAAGGTCAGACTTACACCATACACTGAATATAGATAGAAAAGGAAATCTGCTCATTCTCCCTTTGGGTGGATGCTTGACATCACAAAATTTGGTGTGCAAAGTATTTTTTTATATTTACAGAATAAAGTTTTTAACCTGAACTCTTGAGAAAGCTTGTAAGGATCTCTTCTGGGTCTTGACATGGCATTTCTAACTAACATGATGAATGCCTTTGTTTGCAGTGTTTATTTTCCTCCCTCAACTGAACCAGTCTCACAGTGTTTATTGTGTAGTTCATTATTTATACCGCAGCATTCAGCTGCCCTCATCGGATCACCTCCCTCTGTGCAAACACACAGTGGGAAAGTCCCTTCTCTAAAGAGCTTTAGCCATCGGTGCTAATTAGAAGACAAAGGTGCCTGCTGCTCTCCCTACTTTGTTCTCGCTCACAATAACAGGCAGTTTGTTTTCCGTGATGTCCCAGGAGACAATGGGATTGTACCTCCCACGGGTCTTTTGCCAAGAGCCACCGCCCCAAGGGTGCAGGTTCAGCCTGGAGGATTTACCCATCCCGGGAACAGATGAGGGTTTGCAACACACTCCACGCCTGTGGGATGCTGAAGTTCTGGCATGTCTTTTTTAACATAAAATAAATATCCCAGCCGTGGGAAGTTTTCATTCAGGTGTCTTTCTGTTAGGCAACCAAAGAAACCTGGCTTTTCCTGACAGAAATGTGGCAGAAGGTGAGGCCATGGTAGTACCCTCCAGACACTGCTTCATTTCAAGGACTCAAAAGGATTTGAGCTGCAACTTCTCTTCTTCCATCTTTCTCTATCTTCAACATTTCCAGTCTCTGTTTGGGAAGATATGAAGGAATGGTTTCCCACATTTCTGATTATTACACAAGGGGAGTGCAACATACAATGAGAGTTAAAATGATTTATAATGCTGAATGCTCCAAAGGATACACAACACAGAGAATGAGAGAACTGCTGGAACACAATCTTTTGGCAGTGCATGAAAGCCCAATAATGATCTTGGAAATATATTGATTCAGGGATTAGCATGAAAGGCATCCAGCTAAGATGCTTTGTTCTGTTTTGGGTGGCATCACTGGAGACCTTGAGGAAGGTCAGCAGATCACACTGACTCTCAGTCATTCCAGCTGGAAGTTGGGCAAGAAGCAAAGACCTCATGGAGGACCAGATGCTGTATCCACACTCACTGTTCCAGGATAAATAAAAGAAGAAAATGCTTTTCATTTGTTTGAGCAGCTGTTGTTCTCCAGTGAATCTTCCTCTCCATCATTTTCAAATGCAAATTGGCTAACTGTAAATATTTCTAATGACAAAAATAAAGAATAATTTAAATACATAATTCTGTTGGTTGAAATGGCATCAACCACAGTTTAATACTGCAGTCAGAAGGGTTATGAGCGTAGTGACACAGAAAAGGCCAGTTGTGCTACCCAGGCACGTCTCCTAGCTGCATTACACAAGGATTTTGAGAGGACAGAAAAGTAACACCATGAAATAAGACCTGGAGGATCTGAAATGGTTTTAGTTTTAAAGTACAGCTGCTGTGTCATTTGCTTCCCCATCTCCCTCCCAGCTATTTCTGCAGTGGTGGCCACTAGATGTGGCCAGAAATACAGACTTGGCAGCATAGACTGGGTGCAAAGAATCCTCTGTGTCCTAGAGAAAGGTAAAGTTGTGTCGAGCCAGAAGCAGAAAGCTGATCCATTGCAGGGACTCTCCTCTGAGCCCTGCACAGCCTCGTGGGGTGGGACAGGCGATGCTGAGACTACAGGAGATACGGCCCCGTGGGCAGCCCTGGACAGGGCATTTCTGCCTGGCAGAGCCCTGGACAGGACATTTGTGCCATGCAGCAGCCCTGCCCTCCCCTCGAGCTGTCCCAAGCCCGGTCTCCTGCACCTCAGGCACATCCACCAGGAGCTGCACATCCACCACTGCTCACCTGGGCACAGCCCCGTGGGGACCCCTCTGCAATTGGGACAGCTCAGTCACCGAGTTTTAGGCAGTTTTCACAATACACACAGTCTGACTCCAAATTGTACAGCTCCTTAATTAATGACTTGCTGGCTTCCTTCCCAACTCACGGCTTCTCCGTTTAGACTATTCCAGTCACATACACCCTCAAAGCAGCTTTGGCTTTTACAAAGGCAATCCAACAGATGAATAAATAACAATAAGCTCCATCTGAATGCATTCAGGAAACTTTTGATAGGAACTAATTTATTTTACTTTATTATTTAGTAAGCCAATATATAAAATTACCTATCACAACAGCAGATGAGCTGATGCACTCACTTACTTTTAGCTTTGGATTGCTGCTATTGAAAGGTTCAAGTATATTTTTTGCAAGGCAGTTATGTAAGAAATAGATTTTTTAAAAAGACAAGATATTTTCAGGGTTTCCTGACTACTGAAATAGCCCTGCATCATCAAGCCTTTGAAGTATCTAAGCTTCATCTTGAAAAGCTTACACCCTTGACTGGTTTTAAGGAAGACATCACTGAAAACCCTTCCATAAAGATTACAGCTGACACCATGTGTCCTAAGGCACAGTCAAACATCCCACTACATGGATGGAGTGTTCCCAGGGGATGGCTGTGCCCCCCAGGAATGCAGCACCAGCTTAGATCTCCTTGCCCTCAGCTCTGGAAGCAGAACCCATTGCACTGATGTGTCTCCTCTAACATGAAAAGGGAGCAGCACACACAGCAAGAGTGAAACCCCAAATTAAATACTACAAAAGCAAAATATTCCTTGCACATACAGTCCTTCATTTGGGAAGATAATAGAGTGTGCATTATCTCTGCTAGCTGTGCTATCCTTGAAGGGCACTGGTGTTCCAGGCAGTTTCTGGGCTTCTCCCTCCTGCCAGAGGCTGCAGCATCGTGTTCAGGTTTGTGAAACAGAAAAACTCATCACAGGCATGTGGGGAATCCTAGAAAACAGGGGGACTAAAATGAATCTCCAGTAGTTTGGCTGTCCATGCACCACACTGACTCTGCTCTGACAACACAGCCTGGACAGACTCCCTGGAGTCAGAGGAAACCAGACAGGGCAGCAGAAAGAGCAGCCAAATATATTCCCCTGGCTGTAAATAGCCACTACTACATAAAACATTTTGGTGGACACAGTGAGTTTGTATTCCTGAAAAATACAGTTATAATGATAAGGGTGAAAACTGGAAGAACAGGGAACTCATTGGTTTTGGATCCCCAAGATGTCCATTAAAAAAAAGCAAACCTTCAGTAATTCCAAATGTGATGGAGTTTTTTTTATCTTTAGCCTTTTTCAATTGTATTCTGATCTCTCTGCTAGACAAAAGAAACAGCTTGAAATACTTAGGTCCCATTCCTGAAAATTAGTATCTGTTAAAGGCCTCAGTACCTGAAAAAAAAGTGTGAGTCTTTGCAAGAGCCATAACTATATTTCTATATGGTCATATTCTCTGACAATCTTGTTTCATAGAAACAAAAAACCTGAGCATGGGTAACTCTGAAAATTTTATGGTGGGTCCAGACAGTAAAGAATTATTAATGGAAATCTGTCTACAGCATACCAGGAGATACTGAAAGTTGAGTGTGTCACACGCTTGAGCTGCTTTATTTGTACAGTCATTCAGCAGTCATCCTGGTACTTTTTCTACCCCTTCACCTTTGAGAAAAAGTAGAACATGACACAGTTTCTTTACAAAGCTCTGTGTGGTGATATAGAAATTAAACTCATCATCACTTAAAAAGGCCACAATATGCAAGAAATTTGTTGATCTGTTTAAGAATTGGAAAGACATTCTGTTCAATTTTAGAACACTTAGCAATTAGTTCATCTAGAGAAGTCTCTTAAAAGTCAGTAGCCTGAAGCTGAGGGTTTGGTAAGCAAAGGCAAATATACGATTCTTGGAAAACAAATAAACTGAGAAGAAATCAAGAGCTTAGTAAAAGAAATCTAAAATGGTGTATTTTCCTCTAATGTATTTAAGAAGGCACTTCAATGGCTAAGACTGGCCAAAGTGTAAAAACCGAAGTACTCAAATATAGATAAGTCAATTTTTAGACAAGGTAATTTAGGTGACTTTGAGTACTAACAATGTTCCCAAGGTTCAACGGGATAAAAATAAGAGAGAAGCATATTCAAAATAAAGAGAATATTGAGTGTACTAGAAAGAGCTACCACCAGTTAATTTCTGGGGTTAATGGTAATGTAGAGCAATGTGATATGTATCTGGGAGAACCTGTGGAAGAGAAGAATGCCTGGCAGGGAAGGCTAATGGGGAAAAAATTCTCCTCTGTTGCCATCAAATGCTTGTCTGTCTCTCCACATCCTTTCTAGCTCCCAAAGGCACACGTGCCAAGCTGTGCCTGGCTGTCAAACTGCCTGAGTAACCAAGCAACTCCAAATATATATGTATATATATACATATCCTTATATATTAAATGTCTTCCTTTCCCTCCCATATATAAATATAGGCAACAGTACCCTGGCTGGGATTCTTAAACTGGTTCCCCATTTCTATGATTCCCTCCCTGAATAAAAGTTGGATTTTTTTCTTTTTTTCTTTTGTCAGTGACCAAAAAATATTTTGCTACCTTTTATGAAGGTATTTTAGTGTATTTTAGTTCTGTGTAATTTATTTGTGGCCCATAACACCCTGAGCACCTCACAAGCCCTTCTTGCCACCCTAGCAGAGCCAGGCTGTAACTGAGGTGGTGTCTCCTGCTCTGCAGCACAGCATATGCACTTGCAGTGATAATTCCCAAGACAATTTAGCTGTGCTTTGAGGAATTAGTTAAACCTCCAGCTCTACCTAGAGCTGAGGAGTTTGTGGGGGTGGGGATGCTGCATGAAAAGTAGGCAGCATGAGACAAATATAGAAGCTGTCAAGGGAAGCTTATTTCAAGCCTGTCCCCCCAAACCCACCAGTCTATTATTCCAACCATAAATTTGTCCTTCGGTGTTTGTTTTCCTTGTCTTAAAGTCTGAAAGGCCTATTTCTAATATTGTGAAGCCTCAGCTGTCATATCTGCTTTCCTCTTATTGCAAGCTATGCAGTGAAGCACCGTGCCCCTTCATATCAAATACATCATTAAAACAGAGCCTTTTTCCCATCAGAAGGAAGCTCTGGGTACAGCTATTCAAGCATTTTCTCTTGCAGCCAAGCCAATCTAAGACATTCCCACCTTCCTGACCTGTTTCTGCCCACGTGTACAGTTTCCATCCCCTCACGTGTACCTTGGGGGGGGGAAGTGAAGGGGGGTCCCCATGAATATGATCCTTGTGAATTAAGCCCAGTGCTCTGAAAACACGTCTCAGCACATCAGAGGGGGGCATTGACCCCTGCCATGGAGACGGGGAGAGTGTCCTTGTAGCCACATCTTCAGACACAGCTAAAGGCTGTTCCTGCTGCACTTCCTAAAGCAAAGCCTGCGAGCAGTGAAAAACCTGACCTGAAACCTTTATACAGCTCTCTGCAGCCAGCTAGAGACCAGAAACATTTATTTATCTTTAATGGCACTCGCTTTAGGCATTTCCCCAAACAAAATTAGCACCCTTAAATCCTCAAATCAATTCATCTTCCTCATTTTGCTATGATTAAGCAGTATGCTGTTATTTATTTAATCCTCTTTGGAAACACTGGAGCTGCTGTGAAAAGAAGAGACATTTTTATTTTTGAGTATTTTAAATTCGTTACAACCCTGTAGTCGTAGATACATATGAAGATTTATATCTAAAACACAATCCAGGGTGAGTCTCCAAAGCTGCACTGCGGTCTTATATCCTCCTTGCAAATACAAACCTCCCAAAAGACTACAGCCCCCAGCATGCATCAAATCCAATGGCATTTCTGGAACCAGGGTGACAGCTTGCATGAAGAAGCAATTAACCTGCCTTGGCAAAACAGGAGGGAGTGGGAAGAATCATGGCCACAGCTGCTACGTATTCCTGAAAATTCGGTGCAGCTGCCAGCTTGCAAGACAACCCTGCACTTTCAGCTAGTGAAAATTTGCAAGCTGTTTGATGTGCTGGTTGTCAGGAGGAAAAGGGATGCTAAAAATGACTGGTGGAGGGCTAGGTAAATGCTATGATATCCCAGGACGGTATTAAATGCAAAAAAAGCACCTCTGTGAGCAAATGCTGGTGGGGTGTGTTTGCTTTGGAGAAAATGCTTTAAGTTAAACTTGCTAAGGAGCAGAACAAAAGCTGAAATGTGTCACAATGGGTGTTCGCATCCAGAGCGCACTAATGAGCTGTTCCACCTAATGAATGAACCCGTGTTCGATGTTTTGGGGACAATGCCAACAAGCTGCAGCTCTGTGACACACGTGCTGACCCCCCCCCAAAGGGGTTTTGTGCTGCTGCCAAGCTCGGGGCCAGCCTTGCCAACCAGCTGCCACCACAGGGCACACCGGGTGTTCCGGGAGGGAGCCGGCACCTCGCCCATAATTCCCACTCTGATGTGTAGCTGGGTGCTATTTAAGTGTGTATGAAAGTTTAGCTCTTTGCAAAGCTGGGAGTTGGGAAGAGAAACAGCCTTGCTCATCCCCTCAGTAGAGAAGAGCTGGGTTAATTAGATTTGCATCACCAGTTGCATCTGCTAAATCAAATCTCTTTAAGCCCTTACTGTCCTTTTCCCTGCGGTGAAGATGATGGAAAAGAGGTAACTTAACTAGAGACAGTAAATCCTCTTTATTTTCAATTTTTGCAAAATCTTAAAAATAGAAGTACCCATTTGTTTTCTCTCTAGTCCTGTCAGAGTTGAGGACTTGGGTGTGTACTTGTACAAGATGTACGTGTACATCTATAAAAATCTTCACCTCCTCTTCTTCTCCCCCACACATACGGACTCACTGCAGCACTTGAAATTCTTCAGTTGCTTGCTGAAAAAATGCTCTGAAGAGTGATCAAAGGTTAATGAAAAGTTCAGCCAAGGAGCAGACCCCAGCAGAGACAGCAGTTCTTTAAAGCTTTCAAACAGCTGACAAGAAACCATCAATAAGTATTTGTGGTTAGGGATAAAGAGAAACATCTTTTTGAACATATCCAAGCATGAAACCTCCATGGTAGTTACCTTATAATATTATCCCTACATGTCAACCATGCCATTTTTATGAAGAAGACTGATTTATACATGACAGCAGCAACTTTTTACTGCCCTCAGGGGCTGTGACTTCAATTGCTAAGATCCAAGTAGTAGTAGAACTGTAGTCTACTACTCCCATACCAAATGGCAGTGGGAGGAAGATGATTGTTGTGTTTTCAATCCTGTTACCAGACTTTAAAAAGTATTGCCTGCAAGTGCAGTCAATTTGCTTTCAGGGCTCAATGAAAATGGACTTCATGGAGCAGTGCTTTTTTTATTATTTTTACTTTTTATTTTCTGTGTTTCTCATGTTTTAAAATAGAACTGTCTCGAAAGTAAGTTTTTGCTTAGATGCCTGGGAAATTTTTGAGGACATTTATTTATGTTTTGCAAATGTTCATGTTATAAAATGAGTGTACTTGTGTTTTTTGTGCTCCTTGAGCACTGGGAGCTCCACTCACATGCACTGGGGGACCTCAGTGTTCTCAACAGCAAGTCATGAGAAAGAATCACCACCTCACGTGGGCTCTGGTTTGTGTTGTAACCCCATGGTCAGGGGATGGGGGCTCATGATGGGGGGAAGATCTTGGAGAACATGTTCTGGAGGAAAAGACTGATTCACATTCTCTGGGGTTAATTATATGGTGGATGCTGATGGACTGGACAGAGACCTTAATATCTATAAGGTATTTGTAATGGAGTTTATCATTATACCTATCCTGTTATTGATTGAAATGGTAGTGACAAGACATCTGGATCCTACTGATCAATTTAGATACGTTAATTGAGTGTGTGTTCTAAACGTGCACTAGTGCACTTTTTCCTTGACTTTATTTTCCTGTCACCATGGTGCTGTATATGTAAACATGCCTTCTTTAAAAATATCAAATATGAAAGCAGATTTAAAGCATTTTAGAACGTAAGTGCTGGGATCAGAAAAACATGCGTGGTATTGTGACATGTGCTGAAAATATATCCAAAGGCTCCTTTCCAGCATGCTGACAAAATATATAAATTAGCCTGGCAAAGCTCTGGCTCCCACCAGAGCTCCCAGCTCCATGCAGAGCCCTGATCCATCACAGCAGCCAAAGCCACTGCTATGTGGTGAATAATCATTTTTCTAGCAAAGATTGTACCTGTGGTTGTCACAATAAGGGCCACAGGGAAGGCAGCAGCTCTCTGCCCCTAAATTCAGTGATAAACTAACATTGCTCTGTGCCTGGCTGCTGCAGGGGTGGCTGAGAAACCCCCATGGTGGCATTGGCTATTCCACCAGTGGGAAGAGGGAGCAGAGTCACAGGGAACAGTCACCCCTCAGATAGGAGCAGGGAAAGACAGCACTTCCTAAGGAGCATCACAGCTCATGTGCACCAGCACTTTCCTCTTAAGGAGTCATTCAGTGTTTCTAATTTTAGGCCCAGCTTCACCAGCACTGAGAACCTTGGCCCTGATTATTCCAAAGTCTCACAAGCACTACAAGAAGGAAGTTAACATTAGGAGTGTAATTCCTTTTAGAGCATTACAGATTCTATAATTTACACTACTAATTCCTACAGATGCTCTGTAAAAGGACACTTAAGAGTGTTTCTCAAGCATGCTAAGACTGCTTAGGTGGGAAATTCAAATAATTAATATTAATCCTTAGCTATTGTATCTAAAGTACAGAGGGGTCATGTGGTCTTTAAAAGTAATTTGAAAAAAGAAATTTCCCCCTAGAGAGATCAGCTTGTTTCTCCCAGGAATACTCTGCTCCCAGGCAGATCTGTAGTGTTGATGGGACACATTCACGTTCACATCTTGTCTGTTCTGATGGAGGTTGAAGGAAAATCTCCCAAGGGAATGTGCGTGGCTGCTCTAGTTCTTGTATTTCATCACTGTACCTCGTGTGTGCTGTCCTGCAGCTCAGGCTAGTGCACTGTGGCAATAAAATACCAAAGATCAAGCTGGAAATCAGGTCAGCCACTGTGTCTGTTTTCAGCATAGGACAGCCAGACACAGAGACCCAAAAAGTTTCCTTTGTCTTTGCCTTTTTAGTGAACCCCTCTCCACATTGCTGGATCTAGAGGGGTTACATTTTGCTTCTGAGAGCTGTGAATGGGGTAAATTATTCCAGGTGTGAACAATCCCTCACCTGGGTCACTCCATCTCCTTCCCAGCAGCTGGGGGTGGAGGGGGAACATCTCTTAGCTGATGAGGAGCCCTGAATCACTGCCAGCTGTGCACTGTCCCCATCCTGCCACACATCTGTCCCTGATGCTTTATAGCTTTAGTGGCCTTGCACTTAAGGGGGTGTAGCTGCTCTAATGTGTGATGGAGGGGAATTTTTCCCCTTCTTACTGCAGTGTGCACTTTCTGAAGCTCACTTACAGCATGTGTGGCTCTTCAGTCGTGGGTAAGCTGCAGTTCTTGGGTTAATTTGGTGCTGAGAACTTTCACTTGGTGTTCCACTTCTGTGAGTTTGGGAGTGGGTGAGTTCAAGTGGGTTGTTTTCCCGCAGTTTGCTCCTAGGCTCGTGTGAGTTTTCTGTGACCATCTGTCAGGGAAGCATGTCTGTGTCCCAGGAAAGGTAAAAGTGGGATGAAATTCTCCCATTATTCATGGACAGCTAAAAACCATGAGACTTGTGTTTGCTTGTTGTTATGATTGCATATCATCTTCTGTAAAATGAAACACACTTATTGTTTGTGTGTTACTTGGGCATACAATAAAGCTTAGTGACATATGGTCAAACTGATTCATGTATTGCTGGAATTTTTCTTGTCATTCTTCTACTGGCTTCTTGCCCACAGTCGTTCTACTTGAACTTTGATACAGTCTATAAAATAACGATCACTTGGGGAGTGGGTGAAGTTATGAAAGTACTTAGCAGCTCTTGGGGGAGGACAGGTACCTAGTGATTTTCTAGAAGTGCTCAACACGTACTGTACTGACAGCTCTGAAAATACAAAAAGTTGAGCAGATGAAGAAAGATGTTTGATCCTGAGGTAGGGTAGTACTTGCCCTTTTGTGTCTGCTGCAGCCTCCTGTCATTCTGGGCTGTTTCTCACTGCTGGGGCATACATGACACATTTATGAAGGACCTGTTTTACATATGAAATAGGAAAGGGTTTTTTTATGATTTCTTTCCTAATATTCTGAACTTCTAAGCTATTCAAGTCTTCCTTTTATTTATAACAGTTTTCTCTTGGTGGAGTTCATTGCAGTTTATGGTGGTTTGTCCTGGTATAGGAACAGACAACTTATACAGGACCAGGACTCTGGAGGGGGGGAAAAAAAAAAGAAAAAACAAAAAAAGTTTTGGAGAAGAAGTAAATCTTCACCTGGTTTGTTGTGACTCTAAGTTTCTTGGGGGGGGGTCAGGGTGGGGTGTGTGGAATTGGCAGGGAAGTGTTTCTTATCTAGAACTAGTGACTAAGGGGTGAGCTGAATATTTGCTGTAACTCTCCTTGCCTTATTGAGGACCCTGGGTCACATCAGAGCTTCTCCAAACCCCAGAACAAAGGGCTGTGTCTTTCTGGATAGAAATTACTTTCTTCCCAGTGTCTCATCTGCATATTTTAGGTGTTGTGGCAGCCAGGCAGGGGCTGCCTGGGCTCCGTGTCCTGTAACCCTGGAATCCTTGCAAAGGTGGGGGACTGTCACTTAGTTAACTTCAATTAAATGACATCAGAAAGTAAAAATGGAGGTCTTTGCTTAAAACCTCCAAGTTCCTTGTTTTGACCTTAGGAGTGGACCTCACATGAGATGTTCAGGCTATTCCCCCATTTTGGACAGCAGAAACATTATTTAAACAACAAAGAAATATGTGAAAAGCACTGAAATTATTGGCTGAAAAAACACAAACAATCCATCAGAATCAGGTACTTTGTGAGAATTCTGGACCTCAGTTAGACATGTGCATGTCAAAATTCCAGCTGGCTGGCAAGAACTGAGGGAGCATCCAAAAAGTTAAAACACTTGCTTTATATCAGCCTAATCTTAAAACACTTGCTTTATATCAGCCTAATCTCTCTGGACAGTAAATATCTGGTGTATGCTCTGCTCTCATAATCAGGTTGCTTTACCTTGGTGAAACTGAGAAGATAATCCAAACTTTGTTTCTGATGGTTACTTTTCATAAAAGACCATTAACCATCCATCTCCAGCAAAACCAATTATATTCTTCCATATTACATTTCCAGTCATTTCACAGTTGTCTTTTGTACCATGTAAATGGAGCAGAAAGCCTGTAGTAAGTGCCAATCCTGGTAAAATGAGTCCTGTTTCAGTATATTATGGTTGATTTGCAGTGGTTCTTGCTGTTACTATACATTTCTGTCAAGGAGGAGGAGGTGGATGCTTGCTATATTGCCAACTGCTGAGCTATTACACAGATTTAGCATTGTAGTTTCCACTGATAGCAAATGTTGTAGTTAGGGATGCAAAATGGCTCCCATTATAAAATTCTGACTCAGTGTTCTCGTTGTTAGCCTGGGGAGGAAAGCTGTCTCCAAACAGAATGAAAGCAATAAGAAAATAAATTATTTGCCCTACCACAGTCCTTTGATTGTGAAATTTGCTTCAAGTCCTCTGCCCAGTTATTGAAACCTTAACTTTTCATAGACTTGGGGAACTGCAACAAGACACTCTGCAAGTAGCAGAACTAATACAGAACAGCTTCTCACCAGTGTGCAGGAGTTACTGAGCTGCTCTTAGAGCCAGGATGGTCATGTGAAGCCTTCAGTATTGTCATATTCCAGCTATGGTGTACCTCTGCTAATGAGCCATGGCAGATTCAGGCTGGCTCCACATCTGGGCTGGCTCCACATAAGGCACCCAGGACAGCAGTGTTGATAGCACTGTATGGCAGCTACAGCAGCACACACAGGGTTAGGAACACGGAAGAGATGTGACTGAGAAGGGTGTACATGAAAAACAGATCTCTGGAACAGATGAACTTTCCTGGGTCCTGGGCTTTTTGATTCACTGATCCCTTCATAAAGAAAAAAGGAACCAATTTTGTTGCCCAGGGCTTCCTGGTCCAATTTGCCCTGCTGAGCTGGTTGTGGGTAGTGGAAGAAGCAGTTGGATGCTTCCTCACTGCTTGGTTGATGTGCCAGTTTTCATTCTATTTCTAGGGCAGCTTCCTTCACATCAGGATCTTGCCTTCACTGCAGCAATCCAGGGATCAATGTTGTCTTCCCAAAGTCAAGAGCAGGGCAAAGGCAGCTGGAGCAACAAGGAGATAACTCTTTAGCAAGGGTTAGAGGGCAATCAGTGTGTGGTTTGCTGCAATAGCAGGGATCAGGGCCTGGGTCTGTTTCTGCTCTGACTGGGAAACTCAGGCTGCTTCAATCCCCATTTGTAGGGAAAGGGAAACACTCCCTCATCTTCACCAGTGTAGTAAATATAATAGCCCTTATCTAAGGGATTCTCTTCAATACCATGATGCTTCTTATCCTCTTTCCTCTCAGCTCTGGCTGCACAGGCAAGCTGAAAGGACGGAGGGGATCATCCTTTCTCCCTTCTTAGTGCCCTTACCAAAGAGAGAAAGCACTTTCATGAAGGCAAGGAACTGCTCTACGGCTCTGAACGTGCTTGATCCAGAAGAGCCTTTGTTAGCTGACTCAGCTTCAGCAGCTCTGAAATGAAATTAGCAGGTGTTAAGCCTGTTTTGAAATGCTGCATCACTATGACCTGATCAATAACAGCCTAACTCTTTTAAGCTGCCTCTTTGGCCTTCTATGATTAAAATTTTGCCAATACATCATGTTGTTCCCTTGGTTTTTCTTATGCCAAAATGAAATTCTCTTTATTGCATTAGCCTTGGTGGCTGGAGGATGCATGTTATTGAAGGCAGTCAGAAATCTTTTGTCCTGTTCCTCCAGAGAGCAGTGTGTGTGCAGTCCCTTATGGAGCTCCATGGGTACCAGCCAGGGATGCCCCATACCCAGGGATGTGCAGAGCTGTGCTTTGCTCATGGCAGTTACTGACCACTGCTAGAAACTTATTTTATCTGCATTGTTTTGTTTGAGATTCCATACTCAAAGCTTGTAGTGCTTTCCTGGCCTGTTAAAAACTGATCCCATTTGGAAATCATGTGCTTTGCTTGCCTCTCGTGCTTTCTGACTGGCTGTGGAGGTACAGAGAGACCCATGTGCTCTGTTGATGATTATTGTGGCAAATAGCAAACAACACTGTGTTTTTATTTTGTTTTTAATGCTTAGGGTGCAATCCTCTCATGCATTCCTTATGCAGTCTGTGTGATACAGACTTCTGTCCATTTTTTTGCTGCAGATGCTGTTGGTAAAACAGCTTCTGAGGAAACCTCTGGGTGCAATGAATTGGGACACCTTTCTTGAAGGATGAGAATGGCATCACTTCTCTTGTAACCTTCACCTTCCTGGGCTCCTATTTTCCTGCCTCAATTTGTTTATTTAGCTTATATGTTTCCAGGGCAGGGCATGGCTCGTTTCTTCCAAGCTGCATTTGGCAGAGCCCTGATCCTCTGATAATGCAGCAATAAATCACCTGGAGAGTTTCCTGACTTGACAATTGCATGCTGAGTCCCATCTTCAGACATTCAGGAACCCAACAGGCTCAGGTATCTTGGAAGTAACCAGCAAGACAAGAATGAAAACCAGGTCACCATTTTGGGAACTAGTGTTTTGGTATTCTATCATCCCACAATTACAGGAAACAAGATAACCAAATTTTCAATATCTAATGCATTCATATCTGCTGATAATCTACCTGCTGCTTTTGATTACTGAGTGAGGGTTGACTCTCCAGATGCCATTCCTACTTGACTTCTGAGGTTGTCTCCAGCATCTGATGTCAACAGAGATAACATTCATTCATCTACAGGAGGCCTGTATGTTACCAAAACTGAGTTTTAATATGGTGACTGAACTTTATCCTGTCCATTACTGCTATCTAAGCATGCTGCTTATCCCCACATGCTTTTCAAAAATCCTATGGATCCCCTGGGTGGTAGAGTTGTTGAAGGGCCATACCCTTTCTCTCCTTCCCAACACAGCTGGTCAGTGCAGTGTTTACACACACAAACATGAGTGAGTAGCAGCTCTTAGCTCTGCCATATCCAGTGTGAAGGCATGCTCTGTAAGACTAAAGCTGATCTAATACCATTAAAACCTCCAAGCTCTGCAAGTTCAGACAGCCTCGCTCTTTGCTCTGAGTTCCTGAGTACATCCCTGAACAGGAGAAAAAAATTGCACGGCTACTAGAAGCACTTGTGAAGAGACTTAAAAATATTTTTTTATTAAATAATTTCTTTGGCTTGCTGTGATTTCCTTAGTTTGTGCTATTTTCATGCAGATACAACGATTTGTTGTATAACCAGCGTTTGCACATGTCCTGTATTTTGATACAAATTGTCTAGCACCAGAGCTATCCTAAATGGTCATCACAGTAAACAAAGCCCAGTCAGTGTGTGTTGGGTGAAAGGAGCAGATTTGCAATAGAACAGCTGACAGGGGAAGAGACAGTGTGAGACTGCAGCCCTGAATCATGTCACTGACTTCAGGCAATGCAGATCAGCAGGAGACAGGACTGCAGCAGATGGTCTGAGTTTGATTAATCAAATGTCCTGAATTAAAGCCTGATTGTTTTTCTTTAGAGAAAGTAGGTTAAAAAATAAAAGCAAGCTGACAATGTAAATGCATGCACTGTCTATCACTGTTATTAACTTCAAATAACTGAAGGCTGAAGGAATCGTCGTTTTCCTGACAGATCTCAGCACACGGAACATCAGAGTGTTTAAAGAGATTTAAAACATTATGGGGATCAAGCATAGGTACAGCAAATTCTGCATCCTCTGGAAAGGATGAGATGGGAACCTGGTGAAGGACAGGCAGGACTGTGCTAAAATACAGGGCCCCAGCAGTCATGGGAGCTGCTCTGGGCCACAGAACCTTATCCTTTAATTCAATGCAGTTGAGGGGCTAAGCCTTCCAATGTGACTTCCAGAGAAGAAAATCAGACCTCAGTTCTCCATGGCTGAGATTGCATGTTTATTTTTTGCTTCTAAATAATGCACATTTCATTATAATTAATCATCATAACCCAAGAAATGGGGAGAAATTACAGAAGTGGTGAAAATCATATTCAGCTCTGATATTCTGTCTCTAAAACAGCAAAAGCCACCCAACATTTTAGGAGAGTGTAGAATTGAATTAAAACTATAGATTGCTCATAAGTCCTCTTGGCTCCAAGCCAAGAGTGGAGCTATTAATTTGACGCAAATTAATCTATGCAAATTTGCACACTGATTTAATGAAGAGACAGACATGCAATCATTTCATTACTTCTCAGATTTTCAATTAGATTGAATTCAGTAGCTGGCCACCATCATAGTCGTAGAGTTTTGCTAAAAGGTTATTTGATGAATATTTATGAATTTGTGACTCTGCTACAGCTGGGCTTAATAGCAAGTATCATACTTTCTGAGTACATGCAAACGATTCTTCAAATATCCTAATGCAGTGATTGATTTACCTTTTTTTTGTCTTGACTGCTCTATCTTTAATCCCGGTTATTACTCTGGTGTTCTGGTCAGAGACAAATGACTTGCTTAGAGGTAAGTGACTGTTTTAAATTATTACAAACACTGTCTTGTTTCATGGCCATTTCAGTGTGAGACGTGATGTTCTGAACAGCTGGAAACGTGACAAATCTCACTCAGAGTGCAAACAGATAAAAATTCAGACAACTCATAATACTGCCCTGGGCAACAAAGGTGTCACTTCTACAGATGTCTGAGATTAGAGGGATGGATTCCCTTCTCATGAAGTTCTAAAATGATATTCAGCTTGCAATCACACCTAAGGATGGGCTCAGTTGGAAGTCTAAGGTGTCCCCACTCCAGTGAAGCTGGTACCTGCTTAAGCATTGTCCCAGTTTGAACTTGTGCTTCTGAACCTTTTCCAACTTTTGCTGAAATTGAAGGAGCTAGGGAAAAAAACCTGTGACTGGGAATAGGAGCAAGTTCAACATGTCCTGTTCCTGCTTTTCATTGCTTCAAGTTCTCAGTTGTTGTAAGGATTCAGATTAAAAACTGAATGCACCCTGCTCTCATGTACTGCAGGACCATTTTTGAGTTAGTGGGTGTTTGGGGAACAAACCAAGTGAGGAAGCTAAAACTCTAATGTGCACATGTATTACTCCTCAAAAGTTCAGAAATGTTCTCCTCTGGACTCATTTAAGGCCACAGATGATCTCTAGCTTTAAATCTGAAGGTTCAATCACTTAGTTCCTCCAGGCAGCTACTTTTATTTTTGATAGGCTTTGGATTTTTTCCCTTCCATCTTTCAACCTGCCTGTTCACAAGACATTAGCTTGGAGTTGAACCAAATCTCTTCTGGAGACAGCCAGAATCAGCAAAATCTATGCAAAATACTGGATGTCCTGAGGTGGCTTTTACACCCCAAACTACAGACAGAATGTCAGAAACTTAGAGTAGAAAACATTTCACTTGGTGACAAGTTAAACGGGGACAGGAGGGAAAAGTGATCACATCATTATGAGCACTCCGAATTTCCTTTTTTCAAAATGTTTCCATTTCGGTGATTATCCATGTAGGCTCTTACAAAACCTCCAAAACAGTGTCAGAGCATCTTCCTGTAACCATAGGTGTTTAGCATCTGGCATGAAGGACTCAGTGTGTCTCTGCATCTCTTCTCAGCTATGCTACAAATGGGATTTGCTTTGGCTGTTCCTGAAGTCAGCCTGGAGAATACACAGCTGGTAGCTTAGATAGGTGATAGCGAGGTTGTGATACTCTAGTTCCCAAAGAAAACAATTCTGATGTCTGAGGTCAGCATCTTCCTGTTTATCACAAACATCAAACTTTGCCTTGGACTTTAGCTGGGTTTTTTGCAACTTTACTGTCACAATGCAAGTGACAACACAGGTAAATGTGAAAAGAAAATGGCTGTAATTTGTGAGCTTTACAAAATGAGATCTTGAGCTGCACAAGGCAACCTGGAAATAAGCCCTATATTTTATCCATTCAAAACTGGAACGAGGTGGCTAGCAAGAGCAAAAACATACAGATGTCTTAGTAAACTGTGATGGAGGGGGACAATGGTAACTTCACAATTAAGCCAAAACTGGTGTCACTTGCACCTTCTGCCAGACTCTGTGGTGTGCCAGTTATACCAGTTCTGTTAGCCTTTGGTTGACACCACATATATTACAATACTCCTACATAACTGCAAAACTGGCTCATTTTACGTGAGCAAGAGTATTTTCTGTATGAACAGCCACAAGAGCAGGATGTATCTAGAGAAACTAGAAGTGGTGATAAGGAAGTGTTGACTGAAGGAGGCTGTACCTTCTTTTAGATTTCACTCTCCACTGGAGCCAGGGTGTTAAGTTTATTCCTACTGTAACATACACCATGTTATATCTTCCCACTGACCTCTGTGTGCTATCCAGGCTATGAGTTAAATCTTCTTTGTGTTGGAGGAGTTTAGCTGGGAAAATGGGAGAGCAGCAGACTTCAGAGGGTTAGGAGGTTACCAGGACAAGGAAGGCGTGTTCCCGTTCTGCTGAGAGGGAGCCCTGCTCTCTTTCAGTGGCAAGGAGATTGGTCACTATTCACTAATAGCTCCTGAAATAAAGAATATCTATAAATTTTTTGCAATCCCTTTGCTCAACAAGGTCAAAAGGGTGCTGCTTTCATTGCAGTCTGTCTCTTGCACTACATAAACACCTGCAGGTTATGTCAGGCAGGACTCAGCTGCTCTGTGAGGAAATGCTGCAGGATTTCAACACAGGCCTGGATTACCTGGGAAGAGAAGCTCATTCAATATAGGCTTTAGGAAAGTTTGTAGCAAATGTCATTGGCAGGGTTTGTCTATCAGCTACGGAAAGGAGGATTATCAAACTGGCAAAGCAATATTATCACCAGGATGTGACCTAAGGCTGAACCATTGCAGGGATGCTGGGCTGAGGTCCGGCTGCAAAATTTGACTCTGTTAAGAGGTTTCTGATTTCCACACCAATTTATTTGCATGATGTCTGTGAGTGTCTAATCCTCTCCTGCTTATTTATATTCTTCCCTGTTATGGAGAATATACTCCCTGAGCTTTTTCTTTAACGTAACCAAAGGAGGTTTCATCACTAGCCAGAGATGTGACCCTACAACTTGGAGAGGTGTTGCTGCTTTTACAGCTCTATTATTTGACAGTGCATGATGTTTCCACGCTTAACTGGAGAGCCTGTCAAATGCCTCATTGCCCTTCTGAAAATCGCCTTTCTTCTGAGCAGTGGTGACAAATGACCATCACAGGGCCCACAGAGCAAGAGAGAAACTGTAAAACTCAGTAGAAATTAATTTCCTGAAGCAACAGACTAAACCCCACATTTCCACAGCCCAATACATTTTAGCCCCTGACAGCATTCCTGCCTCCCTGTGGGAGCAGCTGAAGGGTGTCTGCTATGCTGATCTTGGAGCTGGTTTTCTTGGCTTTTGTGGCTCACTGAAAGGACATGCCATGTCCACCTTGGCACAGTGAGCAGCCTCTTCCAAACCCTTCCTCCAGGACTGAGCAAACAATTAACACCACAATTCCATTTTCCCTTTAAAAAGCAGGGATGGACAAGAAATAGGACCACCCACTCTAAAGGACTGGGGAAGTTTTGTCCCCACTCTTGTTACTGGCCCATGCTGGTATTTCTGGCATGTCCTTGCCCTTGTCCTTTCCTTGGAAGCAAGCTCTGAATTGGCAGGAGACGTCCTGAGAGCTGAGAAGATTGATGTGAGGGAGGAACATAGGAGATCTGTCAGTCCTCATGGATGAGGCTCCCCTGGCTTTACCTGGGGTGACTCCCCTAAGGCCATCTGTGGTCAGGCTCGTTATTATTACCACAGCTGCCTTCAGGAGGAAGGCACTGCACTTCTGAGTAAAGAAAAACGGAGGCAAGGAACATTAAAAAGCTATTTTCCTGCCCAGGGCACAGTGTAGAGGGGCTGTCTCTGGGGGACCATCCCGTGGCTGTCCCCTCTGCCGGGGTCCAGGAGGAGTCCCCTGCCCTGTGACAGGTCCCTTGGGCAGGGTTACATGTTAGATGTTAGTTCTGTGCTTTCCACAGCCCCTCGCTGAGGCTCTGAGCAGGGCAGGCTGGGCTGTGCCAGCAGCAGCTGCTGGAGCAGTCCCGGAGAAGCTCTTCCCATAAGGCAAACATAACAAGGGAAATTCCTTGTTTAAACAATAAAAAAAGTCGCCTTGTTTCCTGTGGTGTGTAGCCCGTTGCTGCATGGAAGGGCTTCTACTGCAGGGTGTAATCTTCTGCTGCTCCTGGCACTTGTCTGGATTTTGGGGGTGTTTCTCTCATGCCTTGGCTGCCGGTAACACTGTGCCTGCTTTGTTGCCTGTTGTTTGCTGTTCTCTTGCGCCCGTGTAACCCTCTCCAAACTGCCCCTGAGCGGGGAGATAGCTCAATTTATTGTCTCGTAATATTAGGTCTCTCAGCCATACTGCAAATAAACCTCAGAGAGAAATCAATACATCCCACCCTTAGCACATTGATTTACAGCACCTTTCCGATGATGGCGCTTGTAACAAATGCAAAAAGGGCTTTTAAAGACTTATCTGAATGCAAATGTCTTCCATGTGCAAAACACAGCAGGGTGGGGTGGTGAGGAATGTGTGGTCCTGAAACAACTTGCACAGGGTCACGAAGGCTCGTGCAGGGTTGACTTCTGTGCATGTGAGTGCATGTTTGAGAGATGCAGCCCACAGCCTGGGAACAAGCAGTGAAACAGTGGGATGCTGCCTCAGCATGTGGGCTGTAATGGAACTAGGATGGTGACAAAACATGACGACAATAAAAAAATAAGTATATAAAGAAAGGCAGCGACAAGGTTTGAACCTTGAAGCACTTTGTGTCAAGAGAAGAGCAGAGCTGAACACAAAGAAGCAGCACATGCCATGCCATTATTTTGAGCTGCCTGTATTTTGGTGCCAGGCAGCTGAGTGCCTCAAATTTTTGTGCATGAGAGCCTCAGTCAGATGGTTACAATGCCAAAATATTGGCCTTTCAGCTAACAGGGTTGCAGTGAAACTCCCTGCTCTGTGTCAGGCAGGGCAAGGGGAGAGGCTTTAGACGTAGCTGGGATTCGTCGGGGGTGCAGAGGATCCTATTAGTATCAGAGCAACGTTCTCCACACTTGCTCACACCCCAAAGCCCTTCAGCCCTGAAAGCGACCCGGGATTTTGTCTCTGCCTGTTCTTTCAATTTGTATAGAAAGTCTAATTTGTATTGTTACGTGTTGCATGAAATCCAGGCATTGCTTGGTCACAGCAAGCCTTTGTGCCGAGTTGCGTTTTGGGGAAGTACAGCAGCTCCAGTACCTGATGTCCCCTTTCCTATGGCAAAGCACCCAGCACATTCACCTGCTGCAGTCACCACTCAGAGGAATTGTAGGGGCTTCACAAGGTGCTACTCTGTGCCCTGGCAGAGCAGCATCCTATTGCCTGTGTAAGCAGCCAGAGACAAGCACTGGCAGCACAGCCTTGAGAAAATGCTGAATGCAGCTTTTTGCTGGCTAAAAAAGGACTTGGAGCTCTCTCCTGCTGCTTCATTCCCGGTGTGTGAAGCGAAACAAGGCTTTGTACATAATTTGAAAGCAAACAGGATTGTGTCAAAGATATCAGACTTTACTATTAATTATTTCTGCAGACTGGAATGACCCATGGGAGTCAGATATTTTAGCCAGCTCCTCTGGGCAGGCAGATAATACCATGAAGCGTTCTTACCTGATGGAAGTGGGCATCGCCCCCTGAATGGTGCACTGATACACCCTAGAAAAGAAGCTGACAAAAATAAAAAGAAACAAATTCTATTAGATTTGGAGCTGAGCAGCACATGAATTTAAATAGCTACTTTCAGTTGGCTACTTGGTATATTAAGTACATAATTTTCCTGCTCCATTACTCCACTGTAAAGCAATCACTAATGCGGATGGAATTAAGAGTTTGAAAAAAATGCTTTCAAATACTTTGCAGTTCGACTCAAAGTGGTTCTTTGTCTAAAAGGGTAGATCTGATAGTTCATAGAGCTGCAGGTATTGCTGACATGCACTATATAGTTGCTTTAAAGGTGTCAGCATTTCAGAGCTGTTGGGCTGTACATCTGCATTGCTGCAGCCTGTGAGTTCCTATTAGGGCAGTTTCCAGTATTTTCCAAGCTTCATCTCCAGTAAAATTGCAGGTGCTTGAGGAAGAAGACACAGAGGGTGCATCATTTCTTATGTGTTTTTACAGTATCCACCACGATAGGACTTCAATCCTAACTGAAGTCTCTGGGTACTGCCATGGTATAAACAATCTTCCAAATGAGAAATTAGTCTTCCAAATGCTTTTTAAGGGCCCTTTAGAAGGGTGTGTAGTATGTCTGAGTCCTACTGTACTAGTTCCCTGGACCAGGGATTTAGTGTTGATAACTTCATAAGGATTAGTGCTTGGTTCATAGTAAAATCTGGGCATCTGGCAGTGTTATCTTTCTCTTGAAGTTCTCAGATTCAACCAGAGGTGCAAAACCTAAACACAAGCCTTGACATCCTTCAGCTCTAAGGCTGTATTGGTTTGTGTGACCTTGCTGGGTCTTCAGATATCCTTAGAACTGTGACATGCTGGAGTCTGAGCATCTCCTTGGGTCCAGCAGGAGCAGAGGGTTAGGCTAGCTCAGGTTCTTGTTCATAGGCAGACTCACCAATGCATTTTAATGCTTTTGGTTCAATAAACAGAATGTTTCTTGATGGAAAAAAAAAATCTGTCTTAGAAACAGGATTTGTTATATTTTTTCATAATTTGGATAAAATCGGCACCTTTCACTTGAATGACCCTCTATGCAAAGATTATTTCACTCACTGAACATCATGATTTCCCATCAATTCCCAGAAAAAGCACTGCTCAATCAAGGCACCTCTGCCTGCATGGCAGAACAGTGCTGCAGCAGTGCTGCTTTGTATGGTCAGTGAGCTGTGTTTATGGTGCACATTTGATCTTCCAGCCATAGTCCCATATCATGCACAAAACATCATGGATTTTCCCAGCAAGGAGCTCTGCTGCACCACAAATGTGCTGTGCAGCTGCCTCTGTTCCCCAGCTCAGTTCTCAGTTCCAGCAACACCTCAGAAAGTGCAATACTTTAAATAGAATGGTTGCATGTGCATTAGCCCAGACTGATTGTATTCATAAGCTGCCACTGCTCTGGGCATGTACAAGGACAGGCACCAAAAAATGGAACAAAAAGCCACAGAGGCTTTTATGCTTCCAAGCATTTTGGCTGTAACTTGGACATGGGGAAATGCACTTCATAGGACAATGCACGACCTCTGCACTGAGACCCATTTGCATGATTTGTCTCTTCTGTATTCATGAACAGCTCTCTCATTATGGATATTTCTCACATTAATTTTATTTCTAATTACAGTGATTTATGATTGGGTTTTAATTAACTTCTCTTGTCTGGATCCTACCTATATACTTAATTGATCTTTGCAATCTAGGCTTCACACTGGTGGAAGTTGTACATGGAAATACCCTTGTAGACACTAGTTTTAAATTAATCTAAGATTAGATTCTGGAATGGAGCAGCTATTGAAGATGATCTCAGCTTTTGTGACACAAAGGAGGTGAATAACTTGGTAAGGTCTCTTCTAAGCCATGGTCTCTCAACAACAAGTTCTGCTCAGTGGTCCTCAGACTTCCATTCTGTGAGTTGAGTGCACTGTGCCTGCGGGTACACCCTGCTGTCCTGGAAGGTCAGCTTTGTGGATGCTGTTTTTCATCTTCATGGCACTCAGCAGCTTTAGTGGGACCTCAGCTGTGGCTTTGGAGGGTGCTGGGACCCTGCAGCAGAGACAGGAGGGCAGCAGACTACCAACAGTGTTGTGGTGTTGATTCCCTGTGAGGAGACACCTGCAGTGCAGCCCTGGCTGCAGGGACACAGTGCTGTGAGCTAACTTTGATGTGACCTCAGACTCTCAGTTTAGTATGACAGTCCCTCAATTTTCTAATAAATTTGGGTCAGTGTTGGTCTTTTGTGAGATAATTAAGGTTGATCAATTCTGTAGGGCAAGAAGGAAGAAAATTCATTACTGCATGAGGAGGTCAAAGAGGGCCAAGATGGGGAATATCTGTGTTCCAAGCACTGCTGTTTAGTGCTGCAGCCTAATTGATAGTGAACTATGTAAATACTAAACAGGTCAGGCTCTGCATTTTATAAAATGTCAGAACTTTTGAGGTTTGATTTTAAAAGTTACCTTGCTGTGTGCTGCATGCTGCTGAGAGTATAGGAAAATGGGATCTTCAACAATTGTTCATTTTTAATTCATGGCAAGTTCTTCTTATGATCTTTACACTGTACTCGGCCTGCTGAGCATAGTGATTTCCCCTATAAACAAAAGACTCAGAACATAAATCCAACAACAAACATTCTCCAACCCTTCCCCCCTCATGCTGGGTGCTGTGCAAAGCAATGGCAGAGCAGTGATGGTTTCCTATGACTGCAAACCACCAGCTGCTTTGTAATAAGATTGTTGTTAGTTATTTATTAGTTGGTCTTGGGGGCAGGCAAATTCTGGAGCTAAAATCAAAGCCCATTGAAGCTACTGTTTCAGACTCCCCGGGGTGTGAACTTCCTTTCCTTGTGTTTTTAACATCAGAAACCTGATCCCAAGCACAGTCTCCATCTTATTTCTACCTGGGCTCCAGGATTCTGCGCAGAATGCTGCCATGAACACCACTGCCCTGCAGAGCAGAAAACGGGAGCATCTCACAGCAGAGCTGGGTCCTTGTATGGCACTTCTAAGCTGGAATTCCAACGCTAGGAGGAGGAGATTTGCTATAAATACAGGGCTTTGTTTGCAGAGCTTTGACTTACAGGATTGTGCTCAAGTCCCATAGCCTGAGCACTCTGCTAGAACAAATTGCTCTGAGAGATCTCAGTGCTTTTCATTTTACTATGATTGGAGGAATGCCAAGTTCTTTTCATTCACTTATAGCAAAGAAACTTACCTGACCTCAGGGCTTTACAAAGTGCAATGAGTTAGAATCATCCAGGAATAAGAACTTTCCATGAAGCAAGCTGCATATTCATTTTTACAAGTGGTGCAGGAACAGAATTCCTACTTGTTTCATTAATCACTTTTGTGACAGGCCCTTCACCACTCCTTCCTATCAATGCTAAAGCTGGGAAACATTGTTTTTCACAATGAGAGAGGCAAGAAGTGGATCCCTAATTATGAATACTATTACAGAGCAGAAGCAAATCACTCAAGGCTGTTTTAAGTATCATGCAATGGAAATCATCACTCAGGCTCAGACAACAAGCATCTGTTACTGATATTAGAATTGTTAATGTGAGCATGTCATGGTTTTCCTTTGTGATAAGAACGTGCAAATAAAACAAAAAGAAATAAATTTAGAGGATGCTTGCAATTCTGGTTCCTTCAGGCAGAATTGCTCTGGTGGGCCCTGGGCTGTTCACTGTTTGAAAGAATGGAGGACTTGCATCCCAGTCTGGGACAGGTATGCTGTGAGTGATGATCTTGTTATGAAGAACAAGGAATTTCTAATCCTGAGAGAAGGAGGTTGAGGCTCTCACAGGAGAAACAGCTTGGCTTTTACTGCTTTGTGAAGTGAGAGCTGAAGAAAGAATGTGATTGTTAACCATAAATTCAAGAGGAATAGATAGCAGGAAGGAGCTCTGTTGTTGGCCCCTGTCAGCTGGGCCAGTGCTTTCCCATTGTATGATTGGATTATTGAAAGATGTTGCTTTTCCTGGAAGACTCTGGTTTTCTTCTAGTCTTGGACCACAACAGCTGTGGTACTTCTGTGCTTGGCACTAGAGTGGAATACTTACAGTCAAGTTGAGATAAATTTAGTTTCAGTGTGAGAAGGATTCCAAATATGAGAACTGCAGGGATCTGGGAAAGGCTCAGAGTATTCAGGCAAAGCACCTGAAATAGCCATAAATTGGCATTTGATTAGTATCTGAAGGATTGCATGACGTGGGAGCATGTGATAGCTGAATTGTAATGGCTCAAAATCCTCTGCAGTCCTAAGGGAATGTGAACTGAAATAAAGAGACTGTGTAACATCAGTGAAGTGGGGAAAAAATCTACATGAGGAACATCAGCAGATTTACTAGCCAGTAGTTTCTATTTAATTATTGATAGTAATCCAAGTACTTCTTACTCTGTCTTGTACTATATTACTATGTTTCCCTCTGTGTATTGAATGTCTGATTTACGAAGGAACTATATGCCTTGGAGTTGTGTAAGAACAATGAATGTATTCATTACTTTTCATACAAAGCAGCTGTAAGATCTCACTGAGGAGGGCTTCTGCAAAGAGTTAAGCTGGGGAATGAAGGGAAATGTAATAGAATTATACATAAGATTGGCACATCCATCTAATGTGTTACATGGGCTGTGTCATAAGGTTGGTTGTTTTGTTCTCCCTCTGTGCTTATAACTTTCAAAAGCATTTCAGAAATTCAGCATCAATATCTAGGTTAGGACTTTGCCTCCTGCTTTTAGGCCCTGTACAAAGGAGCCAGGGTCTCAAATGGAGGGCTGTGCTCAGCACTTTCTCCTTGGCTCTGCTGTGGAGAAACGCTGCTCATCACATAGCCAAGAGGAACAGGGCACGGATCAGTGCCTTGGCCTTCCAGCTCCCAATGCCTGCATTTGGGGGAGCTACAGAACAAAGGGAGTGAGTGTTTTGAATTCTGCAGCAGTTTCTTCAGTACAACTGGTGAGGGATGGCACAGACCAGGGCAACTTCACCTGAAAAAATTTACCTGAGTGAATTGCCAAACTTTTGTCCAGGATAAACAACCAGTGAACATCAGATTGTTTCTGTTAGTTAACCTCTGCCAGTAGGCTCACCAAAAGTACCAGGAAAAACTCTCACCCTTCTTCTGCACTGCATTGTATCCTTGCTTTGTATTGGTTAGATGGAGATTTCCTTTCCTGGAGCCTTAACGGTTCATTGTGATTCAGAAGACCTCATGCTAACATTTAACTTAAAGGAGGTTGAAGTGGGGGTCAGTCTCCTCTCCTTGTAACAAGTCCCTCTTGGATGAGAGGAAACAGCTTCAAGTTGTGCCAGAGTAGGTTTAGATTGGATATTTATAAAAATTTCTTCACTGAAAGTACGGTCAGGCATTGGAACAAGATGTCTTGGGAGGTGGTAGAATCCATGTCTCTGGAAGTATTCAAGAAACGTGTAGATGCAGAGACATGGTTTAGTGGTGTCCTTGGCAGTACTGGGTTAATGGATGGACTCAACGATCATAGAGGTCTTTTCCAAACTTAATGATTTTATGATATTATAAAATTGCCTGTCTAGATTGTTCTTTGATATTCCACTGGAAGAGTAGCCCATGATGCAGGATGGAAGACCTCACTGGGTCTCCCTGGAGGAATGTGTGGACTCAGAAGAAAAAGTAAAAACACTTCCCACGTCCTGTCTGAACCTGAACTCTGAATTTGGGCTGCTCTTCTTGACAGCTTGAGCAGGTTTGGATCAACCCTTGCAAATGGGAAAGTATTCCCAGAAATTACACAGCAATACTCTCATGAGATGCTACTCCCCAGGACTAGTTAGGAGCCATTGCAAACAACTGGATGCACACAGGATGATATTTTACACTGTCCTCAGCTATCATCCCTCTCCTGCTGTAAATACATCTGAAGGGCATGATTCCCATTTAGAGTACATTATAGAACCAGGTCAAACATGAGGAATTCAGTTTTTTACCTGCCTGCTAACCTGACAGACCACATAGTTTGATCTTTGTGAAATTATCTGACTAGACATGGCACTCTTCAAAAGTAGAGGATTAGGAACTATTTAGACAAAGGAGAAGACAAGTGTATTAAAACACAATTATAAAAGTTGCTTACCCTAGATTTACAGGGAAAATTAAATTAAAGAGGAAACTGTTACTTATTTGACGCTGAATGTGGAAATTATTGGGGAAAGTGTTACTTATTTGACTGTGAATGTGGGAATTATTACTAATTGCAAGAGTAATTTCTTGAAAATGATGCTGTAATGATTCTTTCTATTAGAAGCAGTAATGCTGTCATTATTGCATTACTCAAACTCAAATCCATGGGGGAAGCTCTGTAGGGTGAGCAATGATTGAATGTTCCACATTAAAATAACTACACTCAGTCTTAATTTTAGAATATGTGATGTATATCTAAAGTTCTCTAGATTTCTTAATGTTCCTCTTCCACAAAGATGCTTCTCTTATCTTCACTGTGGACTGGTTATTTTGTTCTTTTTATACTAATTAGTTATTCAGGACATGTTTAATATTCATGATAATATTCAGAAATGAAATTCTGAAAGAATTTTAACATTCATACAATGAGTTTTAGCATTCATACAATGGTGAAAATCAAGAAATGAGCAGTTTTTTCTTATCTGTAATGCTGTGTGGAGAAAAATTTGTCAGCCCTATCCAGAGCTTTCCTGATTTTGCTGCCTCTTTGAGAAAGGATTTAAGCATCTCAGTGAAAACATCCTGTGTCAGTGTGAGAAATATGACAGAGGTAGGTGCAACAAATGCTACTCCAGGTCTCATCTTGATTCTGTAGGCCCTGGTGAAGCGGACAGAGAGTGTGAAGGATCAAGAAGGGCCCTTCTGATTAAAGCAAGAGAGGGTTATGAAGTTGGGCTTCTACACAGCCTCTCTCTTCTAAGTGTCTGCCTCACTGACCCAAGGGCACCCCCAAAATTTCCTAAGGAAGGCAGGGCAAGACCTTCCCCTGGGAAATACTGTTAATACAGTTTTCCCAGAGGTGAAGAACCTCCTCGATCTGGAAGTTTAACCAGTGCCTTCTGCACTACTTAGGAGTCAATTCTTTGGCAGCCAGAGGGAGGCATGTGGCTGTTGGGTACAGATGTACCTTGGTGTGGCAGAGACCAGGGAACACCTCTGAAATGCAGGGAGAAAATAAGGTCCTTTCCTCTCCTTGCTTTTTTACCCTGGTGTTCCTGGTAGTAACTGGGAACTGAGCCACTGCTGTGCCCTGCCCTTGGCTTGGCTTCCAGTGGAAGGTTGTGCTGACCTAAGTGTTAAATGTTATCATAGGAACAGGTCTGAAGGAGAGTTTTATTCTGGCTGGTCTGCCAGAAGGGGAAGGAAGGCCCTAAAGCAATTTTTGGTTAAGTTAACTGAATGGAAATCAGGTAGTTATAGAAAAACAATCCACTTCAACTAGAAGGTGAAGGAGCTGTGGGAGATGGACTCTCTCCTGCTTTGGAAGCACTTGCAGAGCTTCTGCTCTGTTTCTCCACAAGGTCCTCAGCAGGGGATGCTGGCTGGGATTGCTGAGAGGACTTGTGTCCCACATGAAGGACATGAGGTGGCTGGCCCAGTGTGGCCCTGACGGGCTTCCCTGATCTCACTGCTTGTCACTTCAGTGATGATCTTACTTCTTTACTGAGCTCGTCCCAGTTAATTATAGTTGGGGACTTGTCAGGATCCTCCTCTGGCAGAGAAATTTTAGTCTTTGCTCTTCAAACATATTGCCCTTTGTAAAAGCGTTCAGAATGTGTTTTCTTTTTAAGTGTAATTTTGAACACATTAATGATATTGGCAAATACTCAAAGAAAAACATGTAATCAATGAATGCTTGCTAGTCTGTGGGGTGATAAATTTTAGAAATATGGTCTGTGCTTGCCTGGAATTTATTGCTTCAGGCAAGGTGATGGTTGCAGCAGTGCCATTTCCAAAGACTGCGCTGTGCATTTATTTTCTCATTAGCATCTAGTTTCTATTGTATATTTTGAACAAAGGTAACCTTGGAGTAGGAACACATTCCTTTCTGTCAGGAAGAACTTGTGATGCTGTTTCAAAGGTGCATGCATGATTGAGCAGCAATACATCACAAGAAGCTCTGCAAAGAAGATAATTCTCCATGGGCTGTAGTTGAAGAAAAGAAAAGAAAAATCCATTTTTTTAGATTTCTGTACTTTGGGGGGGGGGGAGGGTTAATTTATGTGTGTTGTGACAAGATCTCTCAGATGGTGAGTAGACTGTTTGTCAACTCATAACTATCATTCTCCAAAATAGCAAAGATTCATTGATTTGCATTTTAGTAGGTTTTGATAAAAATCTATACTCCTTTTTAAAGGAAGGAAGGAAGCTGTTGTCAGTGAAAATTCTTTAAAAAGCAGAAATTCAGAGGGACTTTTGTAGTTCAGGAGAGGAATTTGAAACAGTGACTAACTGCAGCATCCACTGTACAGTATAAAACCCTTGGTATATTGCTGTCATTTAATACTCATGATGTGGACAGACTACACCAAGCTGGAAGTTCCCAGCAGCTGCATTTCTGAGGATGGAGAAGATGTGGTGGGGAGGTGAGGAAGGGCAGTCCTGTGGCAAAGCACTGAGCCATGCCCTGGAGGAAGAGGAGGTCCATGGTGGAGAGAGAAGTGTTTGAGACCAAGAACATGAAATGTCCATGGGAGGCCTGGAAATGGCCTCTCAGGTGCTCCTGTTTTGCATGCCAGCAACATCTCAGAAACATTAGTCCAGGCCCAAGAAGATAATTAGGAGTGGTCCTTTTCGTAGCTTGGACCAGAGCTGAGATAACAATCCCTGCCCAGCACAGGAAAGACCCATTCACAACCCCAGAAAGCACTGGGCATAGTCAGAACAGGTAAAACACTGGCAGCAGAGACAGGTATCAACCAGGATCCTAATCCCAGTACTCTCATTTTACAAAACACAAGCTGAGACTTTTAACAGCTCTGCTTAACCTTAGTCTTGTCTGCTCCAGCAGAAATGTGCCCCCACATCTGAGGTGAGCACTGATGCAGGGCAGTGGCTGTACCTGTACACCTCTGGTGTTTGGAAAGTCTATCAGTGCAGGGGCAGCTGCCTCAACTGCTGCCAGGATTTTGACTTAATGTGCCCCTGGAGCAACTCCCAGTGCCACAGGCACTCTGGATACACCCTCAGGGGTGAGCTGAGCTGTCCCAGGAAAACCGAAGCACAGATAATGAGCTGTGGAAGGAAAATGGTGCTGTTGTGGATGGGTTTTATCACAGCTGAGTTGGCTCTGTGTGCTGGGGATGCTGTGTGCTGAGTGTGGGGCTGAGGACAAACCAGCTGCTCAGGCTCATCCCACTCCAAAGAGAGAGCAGTGCCTGGGGAATTCCAGAGATACTAAAGGGCTGCACCAGCTGAGGCAGCTGGATTGTGGCTTTCAGCTCTCAGTTCCAGAGAGCTGTGGTGTTGGCCCTTGCTCTTGTGTGTTTATGATGATGGGGATGGAACTGACACCCTGGAGTTTTTAATTTTCAGGATTTTTCTATGATGGCAAATTTGGATCCTCAGCTTTTGTAGGACACCAGGGTCCCAGGAATTTGCTTCAGGGGAGGATGGGGCTGGTCAGTCCTGTGCCAGACTGATCCTAAAGGTGAAACCTCCATGAGAGGAGTGAGGGGTTTAAGGATAACTTCTGGTGAGAGGCGTTGTGTAATCACAACATAGAGGGACAGCTCTTGGCTTGACAAACTTTAGCTCTCCAGTCAGCTACAGCTGTGCTGGCTCAAAAGATCACATTAAATCTATGCCTGTTCCTATTCATAAAACTTGATGGGTTTTGAACACAACAAACTTTAATGTGCTTGAAAGTGCCTTAACGTGGTAATGATGATAAAACACAAAGAATCATCCAAATTTCTTCTGTTTGCTTATATAGTATAAACAGCTTTATTCAGTAGTTCCTGCATGGGGTATTTGAGATTTTTAACTGACAACAGAAATCCACATATGGCTCAGAAAACTGTTGGCATCCTCTTGTGTGAAGTTTGTTAAAATTAAATGATAGACATCTTGTTATTTAAAAAATCCTTTTCCTTTCAAACAAATTTATTCTGTGGTTTAAAAACTGTGTTTTAACAGCTAATTGGACAAGGCCAAGGTTATAATTAGATTTATACTCATGCAGAGTAGTCTCCTAGGACTATTTTGTAACTTCATGTCTGAAATTGAAGTTTGTCAGGGTGTCAAAATGTATAAAAAAAATTTGTCATCTGTTGTAAGTGACAATTGCAGTTGTACTAGAAATTTTTCAGTATCAAGGACAGAGATGATCCCAGATGGAGGGGGGGAATCTGACATTATTTAGCATCTACCTTGTCAAGCTGGTTTCCTCCCTTCTCTCCTGGAAGTGATGCTGATGGCCAAAACTGTCCTGCTGGTGGTTTCTGTAGGATTAAGAAGGTTAAACCAACATGAGGTCACTCACTGCAGGTTGATTCATAGCTGTTAACAAGTGCATTAGTAAACATATTCTTTCTCGAAAAGCAGTCACATCTTAAAGAGAAGCAGAAAATAATTTATTTAGGACACAAGAATCTTCACAAGCAACCTAAACTTTTTTTTTTTAATGGGAATTTAAATTCTCTCTTTCTCTTGTCTTTGTTTGCATTATTTCATGAATGAGTGGTGTCTAGGCTCACTTAGAAAAGCACAAATGTTTCATTCAACTTACCCTGGGTTTGGAACTGCCTTTCCCACCTATACTAACTTTGCTGCTTCTCCCCTTGTGCTTTTACCTGCTGTCATCACATGTCAAAGATATGTGCTGGGTCCTGGCTGAGCACAAGGAGTGCTCCAGGTCCTGGCTGAGCACAAGGAGTGCTCCAAGTCCTGGCTGAGCACAAGGAGTGCTCCAGGTCCTGGCTGAGCACAAGGCTGCTCCAGTGGGCATTCTGTGGAGAAGTTCTGCCCTCAGCCTTGCTTTGCTGTGGCAGGTGCTGTGTGCACGGGCACAGGGGGGGAGGATCAGCTTACCTGTGCTTTGCCTCCTCTCCCTCCTGATTCTTACAGGAAGCAGCAGCTTTTACAGTGTAAATGAGAGGCTGCTGCCAACAAGGTTCTCCTGATTCCATAGTGCAAATCCTGCATATTAAAGAAGCTATTCCTCATTAGATACATGCTATCATTTAGCACATCAACAAAAGGCAGGTATCCCTTTGATAACAGCAGTACTTTTGGATAGTGAGAGTTCATCTCTGTCCTGAAGGACTTGTAGCTGGAACTTGTGCACAAGACTCATGAAAGGGGAATTTTCCAGCTGTCAAACCTGATAGGTTTTGTGGAAATGACCTGACTTCCCAGACTTCTGACAGAGATCCATGTCTGAATGGCCACTGTTTCCTGCTTTCCTAGAAGCCCCAGCCCTTCCAAAATCCCTAATAAATGGAATAAATAATAAAGGCTTTCAATTTCATTAAAGGCTGGGTGTCTTGGACAAAAATGGTCCCGGAAATTTTTGTTGTTGTTTTTTGCTTTGTTAAAGTCTTGGTTTCTGGTCAGCTCTATTTATCTCCTAATAGAAACAGTGGAGGAAATGTGCCTTTGAGAACAAACCAACTAAATGACTTCCCCAGGGTCTCACATGTACTCCAGAAGCAGAATTGAACTTACAGCTCCTGAGTATTAGTAGGGCCTTAACTGCAGAATGATCTCAGTCTTGTTATGTGAACATAATCTCAGCTATATGCTGGCTGACCTAAACCTCTAAAAATAAAAGCAAAGCTTTAGCTCAAAAATGAAATAAAATGCCAGAATCCATTCAGTACTAGTGAATTATTAATATTAATCATTTAAAGAGAAATGTTGCTGTTGTAGAGAAATAGCCTTTTTAAGAAGTGTTTTCAAAGGACAAATGTGTATATTCAATAACCAGACTGCAGGGAATCATCTCTGAGAAAGCTTCTTTGAGTCTTTACCCATAATTTGCTAATGAATTTCATCTTAAGTGCAGTTAAAATGTAAGAGTTTGACTAGGGACTGGATTGAAAATAATAATTTTTCTTCTTCCTGTTTTCTCTCTAGGCACTTGTTAAGAAATGTTTGAACGCAATGAAGTGTTAAGAGACTGAGAGCTTGTTAAAATAGCAGAGGGGCAGCTGTTGGAGGGAAGGCAAAGAAGAAAGTAAGGAATGTATCTGAAGAATCTTTCTTTCCAAGAAAGATTAAAAGCACTTCAATTTGAGGAAAAATAGATGTCCTTTCAGATCTTCCTGTTACACACTTTAAAATCAAATGAGGCAGAAAATTTGTTTGGCTGCTTCTATGAGCATCAGTCTTTTATGTCTGCATTGGGACACTGGAGCTGGTGTGCACATGCCCAGGCTAATTGCACCAGTAATGGTCTCATGCAGCAACTGGATCCAAAATTGGATGGATATTTAGGAATAATGGATGTACTCATAGTAACTGGGATTGGCTAAAACCAGGATAAAGTGCTCAAATATCTAGGTTGCAGTGGGTGATACATTCAATTTTGATAAGGACATTTTGCATTAAAAAGGCATCTCTAGCCTCAATAATTAATCAACTTGTATATTTATTGCTTGATAGCCATCACTCAGCTCTGGTTAGGCATCTTCAGATATGGTTTCTCCCAGTCCTTCTGCATTCTCTGCAGCCTTCCCAAATGGTGTAACCAATGGGATCAGATCAGCTTTAACTATGAGGGACAAATCCAGCAGCTCTAAAGCAGAGAAGTGTCTCTGTGCTGGTGTTTGCTGGCCTGGGTAGGAGCTGAGCTCAGGCTGTGTCTGTAAGAGCACCCAGCCAGGCTCTGCAGGGCACAATCCTGGGATGAGAGAGTACGGCTGGTCAGAGCCTGGTGCTGACAACACCGAGGTGGTGGGTGTAATCCCCACATCGCCACTCACTGAGGAGCTGCACTGGGTGATCCTTGGGGGCCCTTCCAACTCAGAACATTCTGTGATAAGAATCTGTGACAAGAAAGCTGCAGCTGGATTATCACAGGAACTGTGGGGCTGAGCACAGGCAGCAGCTGCAATTGTTCACTGCAAGTCCTTCCAAATAAGAAGCAGCTCATGTTTGTCTGCCAAGACTGGCACAAGGACAAGTGCCTGGGACATCTCTGTTTGTGTTTGTCACGTACTAAAGGAAGGGGCTGGTTCTCCATGAGTCCAACTCACTGGTGCCAAACAGCAAAGGACTGCTTGGCCTGTGCCCTGTTCCCTTCTGCTCCCTCTACCTGTGCTGGGTTGGATCTGATGCTTTTTGAACCCTGCCTGGAGCTGAATCTTTTTGTTAATCCAACTGAAAATTAACTTCCCCCCCCTAAAAAAAAAAAAAAAAAAAAAAAAAAGTCTGTGGTTTGGCGTTAGTTTTTAGTTTGTTTGGTTTGGTTTTGGCAGAATTGCCTCAGAGCTGGCTCAGCACAGGTTCCAATGAATTCAGAGCTGAAGGAAGGTAGGGAACAGGACCTCTGCCTTCAGAGCTGCTCTTGCTACACTGGGAAGTAGAGTTAATAAGGAAGATTTGTTGAGTGAAGTGTCTTAATTTTTGTGAGATTATTACAAGTTAACAGGACAATCTGGAGTAAATATCCTGCACTGGGAGCAGATCTGAGTTGACTCTCTGGAAAGGTGGCAATACACCTTTGCTTTTGAAAAACTGTGGTGATGTGTGTGCAATGTTAGCTTGTTTCATGGTTTACAGGTATGGATATTGAAACAATTCAATTAGATTGCATGTGATTAAAAACACTTTTGCTCTTAATCAGTGTGGATTAGGAGGACAGGTTAAAGTGTTTGAAGGGGGAGCTAAAAATATGGAAGGGGATTTATTAATATTTGAAGTGCAGACTGTCATTCATTCTGCTGTAAGGCTTTGGGATCCTGAAAAGCCCCTGTTTTATTTCCCAACAGCATACAGATGGGAAAGTCTGTTGACAGAGGCATCATATTCTGTGGGAGACTTAGTGGGAATGTTTGCCCTGGACTTTTAGTATTATTTATATATAGTTCTTATTTAGATTGGATTTTAAGCAAGAAATCTGCCTCCATTCTAGTCTAGTTTGCATTTCAGGGTTTACTTGTAAATGTGCTAGTACAGGTTGAGCTAATACCACTAAAGCCCTGAGTGGGATGGAGCAGGCACAGGGACTGAGCTGAGCTCCTGTCCCACCCCAGCTGCTGTGAACACACAGGTACAGATCACCAAATGTGCTGGGATAGCCCATTGCTCTGACCCCATCACCCCAGGGAGTCAAAGGAGACATCTGGCAACGACTTTGTAACCAGACCTTCAAATTAAGGTACCCTGAACTCTGAAACTCTGCAAAACCCCCAAGGTTGCTTGGCTGGTATGCAACTTACTAGGCAGAGATATAGATATCCAGGCAATTAAAGAATATCCTGGCATGTATTCATCTTGCTGGCTTTGGAAATTATAGTGGTGTATTTTAGGGACTGAATTAAGGCATTTAAATCATCCAGCCTGACTTCTGTAAAAGCAGAGTTCTTCCTTACATTCTAATGGAGAAAAAAATATATCTTTTAGCTCTAAGGACCAGTCTGTCACATCCCCCAAGAGGGCTGTTTCCCTACAAATTGTCCTTAGTCTTAGAAGTGCATTTTGTTGTGCTGATGCCTTTCAGTCAAGTAGGAAGGTCCATAAAACTGGCTTTGATGTTCAGCCTAATGTGCTAAATTGAGCCTGGACACTGAAAACATTGCCTAAGAAGGGCACAGAGGTGACCTGGCTTAAAATTTGGCTTGACTTCACCTTAAAAGAAAAACCCAAACAAATCTAAAAACCCAAACCAGACAAACAAAAAATCCCAAAGAAAAAACACACAAAAAATTATTGCCATGTAGTTTACACATCATCACAGCCAGTCCCTGTGTGGTTGCTATAGTGCTGCTAACACAAGAAGATCAGGAGTACTGCTACTACTTTTCTGGTTGAGCAACCAAATAATCCAAGCTGGTGTACGAGCAAGTACTTTCCAGCACACAACTGAAAATGACTTTATCAAAATCCTCAATTAAAACAAACCCTCCTCTAGTCTCAAATATGAAATCATATTCATTGGCAAAACTCGTTAGCTTGTCAGTTTGTTAAGTATTCCCAGGACTAAACTCACACTGCCAAAAAGGATAACGCAAAATGCAGAGTTTTAACAAAGCCATAAGAGGGGATGGGAGCTCTTCTCTCTCCTGCTAATGTATTTCCAGCACAGTTTTGCATCCTTATAACTCTGGGGAGCACAGTCTGCAGAGTACACAATTAAGCATTATCACTGTGATTTCAGAGCCATCCTGTTACACCGAGTAATAACTCATTTTCCACCATTGTGCACACCAATATTGCTGTCAGGGCTGAGAGCCTGAACCTGGCACTGGCACTGCAGGGGAAGGGCAGCCATAAACCAGCAATAACCATTGTGAGCACTTTTACACTTGGTAAAGCCAAACAGGCCCTTGGACCAGAACTGCAGGCCTGCCACAGGCTTGGCAGGCTGGGCAAAATAAGGCTCCAAGGGATTTTGGTTAATGGTTGTAGTTTTCTGTGGGTTTATAAGACAGTCTTATGTTTTCCTGGAGGCACCATTTTCATTTTGAGAGCAAATCACGAGCAGTGTTGGATTTGTCTGTTTAATTAGATCGCTCCAGTTAGAAGTTGTTCTTTATTAATTAAAACATTCACTTGAACTCCAACCTGAAGTACTGTTTGGAAGCAGGAGAGCAGCAGCTGCTGGGTGTGGATGTGAGAGGGAGGCTAAGGTTAGTGGGAAGGTGCAGCTTTGGGGCAGAAAGAAATACAAGAATCTTTGCTCTTTAAATCCCTGCTCTTTCGGTCTCCCTGTTGTGCCACTTCACATGCAATGAAATGATGGCTGAGGTGTCAATTGATAGAGTATTACAAGGGGCTCTTGCTGCTTATAATCCCTAGACACAAAACTGGAGACGCAGTCCCCATTTCCCAAACAGGCAGGAATGTTTTCATTACTATGTTAATTCAATCTCTCCTAAAATAGTGATACTTTAATTGCTCCTCTGTTTTCCTCAGACATAATCCAATTCCCTTTGGCCTCCTAGTTTATCCACACATTAATTGGGTTATTGCCTTGTAAAACAGAAGGGCAAATATATAGCTTAAATTTTATGACAGGCAGTTAATAAGCACGACTGAGATTTTCAAAGTGCCCTAATGCAATTACGTGCCAGGCTCCCAGGAATTTCAGTAGGATCTGGGTGCTTTCCTGCATCACACGTCTTGGAAATTCCCATCCCAGATATGTAAGGATGACTATACTTCTTTACTGTACATTGAGTACTTCAGAGTTTCTCCTTTTCAACCTGAAATCTTGATCCTACAGTCTTTAATCCTGTAAATCTGCTTTTGATTTAATCTAGTAAAATTCCTTTTGATTTCCTTGATTAGGGATTGTGGGGTCAAAGCCTTTGAAGTACAGCTGAAGGCTTTGAAGTATAAAAGAGGCAGACCCAGGGCTTGAGAGAAAGGGTAAAGGGACACCCAGGTTGTCACATTGAGGATTGCAGTCCCTGTCAAATGTGACTCAGTGCTTCTCCAGGTTTCTGGTTGCAGGACTACTGTCCATCCCCTGAAATCAGAGGGAGCTGCTGAGCAACAGCCTTGCTCAACGAACACAGAAAGCTCTGAAGCTTTCCCATCTTCCCACACCACCTTTCTGTGGAAAGAATCTTACTCTTTCACAGCCAGGTCTGTTCTGGTTATCCAACAAGCAGCTGTCTCTGAACCCCTCCTGTCTCGTGGGCACTTTTGTCCTGTGAACTTCAATTAACTGTGTCAAGAAGCACTGGACCAGGATAGCAGCAGTGAAAATTATTTGAAAAAAACAGAGACTGTCAAGGATGGCCTTAATTCATTTTGACTTGAACAGTGCAGTGGAACACCATTACTGAACACACTGTGAAAATCTTCCCCCCCCCCCCCCCCCCCCCTTGGCTGTTTCAAGCACCACTTGCAGCAGCAGGATCAGAAATAACTTTCACTCATAATCAAACACATCCTGCTACTCCTTCAGCTGCCTGTTCTGGGAGGCAAGAGGTTGCAGCAGGAGGGGAGATGGCTGTTACACCCTCCCATGAGCTCCTGGTGACACCAGGCTTGGGAAACCAAGAGCAAAGAGCCACCATTGTGACAAAGCCTTCATCAAGGAAAAGCCTGGGCTCTTTCATGTCACTGACCTGGAGTTTGAATCAAACAGCATAAAAGGAAATAGGGAATGATCAAAGGGTGAATACTAATGATAAGAACATTACATTAATTAATGGAATATCTACTGTGCCCTACCCACAGCACACCTGTGGAGTGGCAGTGATCGATTTTCTTCAAGCTGGCAAGGGAGAAATAAGAATTGCCAAAGCAGTACACACTTTGGCCTCTCTAGTCCTTTAAAATGCGGAGTGAATAAAACTGACAGAGATCGTTTTGCTTCGATTGGTTTTTAGATAAAAACACTTTCCATCCAACCTTACACAGCATAGTTGTTATAATGGCCAGGGAAAACCAGATATTTCATAGAGCATTGCAGGAGTTGCTGAAAACCAGAACTAGAAATAAATCAGTAAGTTGTGAGAGGTGGGAGAGAGCTGGGGGAAGGTGCTCCTCCAGTTCAAGCAGGGACTGAAGACCTAGGGCTGAGCTGAGCTGAAACCTCTGAGTCCTGGTAAATGCAAAGCAAAAGGTGTTTTGTTAAAACATTATTTTCTTTACTGGAATCTTTCTTTTTTAAAGTAATTTATGGATTTAGAATCGTTTTCAAGTAACTTTCACTGATATGTGAACTGGGTTTTTTCAGGAAGTTCACAAGTTAGCCATGTTCCTAACCTCAGTGACCAGAGGAATAATGAACATCCTGGTTCCCTGGGTGTGTCATGGAGCTGGGCACAATGTTTGCTTTTGCTTCTGACTCTTCCATGAGGAAAGTCGGCCCTATTGCTGGCTGGGCTTCCAAGTGCCTGTTGATACGAAACTACATCTGGAAAGTGTCCCATGTAAGAACATAGAGATATGCTATCCTAGGGGGGCTGATCAAGGTCTCTGGAGGGGCTGGATTCCCCATCAATTACAGACAAGTTCACAATATTTTAGAGGTACAGTTGCCCAAGCAAGCTGAGATCTTTATGTGGAGTGTTTCTGATCTGTTACACTGCATTGGCTACAACTGCCATAAGTATCATCTTAAAAATCTACAAAAAAATCTTGTGCCATGTCTTTCATTTCTAGGAAACACCTTTAATTTAAATAGAAAAAGTCTGGGTAATTAAGGGAAGCAAAATGCTGTATCGAGGAATGTGCCATCCAGCTGTGATTGTGCTAAGTACCAATGTTTCCTTTCTCCCTTCCCAAGAAATTAAAGGAGTTACAGTCTGGTTTCAGCTCAGTTCCAGTTCCCAAAGCTCGCTTTGCCCATTTCCCACCGTGGTTGCTCTGGCTGGAGGCATTCAGCTGTGTGTTTATAGAGAGGGAAGGGTTCACTGCCTGGGCTGGATACACAGACAGCAGCTTGGGAGCACCTGAGCCAGCGTGGCCCCAGCTCAACACCCGAGTGAGTGGAGCTGTGCCAGCGTGTCTGGGCTGAGCCTTCTGCGGGCACTGCTGCTCCTGCTGGAGCCTTCCCCCTGGTTTTACCCCTTCTCAGCTCAGCCAGCCAGCTCGTAGGACTGAGCAGTGAGTTCTCCCTTGGGGAAACTTCCCTGTGTTTCATTTGGGAAATAATAAAAATGAGACATGGAGATTTCCCCTGCAGTGTGGGGGATTTGGAAAAGACAGAAATGACTGCTGCAGTGCTCTGTGAAATGCTCACTGCCACAGGGGAAGAGATGCTGTGGCTGCTAAATTTGGGGTGGATTAAAACTCCCTGGTAGTGTAGGGCAGAGTATTTTCATTTGGAGGTTGGAGTCCATCCAAAACAGAAATGCAGAAATACAGAACAAGCTGTGATTCTGACAACTGCTCAATCCTGTCCTTCCATCCCTTCTCCCTGTGCAGAAAAACAACACAAGTTTTGGTCTCCAAAAAGCAGCAAGACTGCTTTTCTTTTCAGCTGAGGACTCTTTTCAGTTAATGCTACCACCAAGTTCTATTTCTTGAAAATCCAGAAGCCCACAGATTCATCTTAGGTGATTTTTTTCTTCATTGCAGGCTTCAGGTTTTACATGAGGGGACAGAATATACTTGTTGGGGTTTTTTTAGCTACAAAAATATCTTAAGTAATGTCTTTTATGGATTCATAATATTTATTTGTTGTTGGTCTTTTCTAATCCTTTCAGGATTTATTAGCTGTATATATATATATAAACACCCTAAAATCTGATCATCTGTAATACTTTTACTCAGGCTGTTGAGTTGATCGCACCTTATGAGACTTGGTGACATCTTAAGTACTTCATTGAAACTACAGCTATAAGATGATTATTGACATTAAAAATAACAGCATCCACAAGGGTTGGAAACTGTTGCATGCATTAGAAAAGGGATAAAATATATTGATTACACTGAAATTTATTCACAGTTCTTTAAGACTGCACTGTGCCTTGATGAACAGGAAATGCTGATCTTGCTGATAGTAGCTGAGCTCCCATCAGTTCTGCACCAACACAATCAGGCCCACAGAAAAACCCTGAGATGGGAGAATCAAAATACCACTTAAGCTGCTGCTGCTGTCTCTCTTACTTACGTGGGATGTGGGATCCAAATTCAAAGCAGAGGGAAGTACAGCACTGATTTCCTCAAACTGATTCCCAAATGACCAACAAGTCATGGGGGATTGGATGTTTTCCTCTAGTGAATTTCCTGGTTTGCTCTTTGAGATATATTGTCTTGGCCCCATTCCCTGTAGAAGAGCTGCCTGGATTGAATGGTCTAAAACCTTTAAGATCAACAAGAAATTGGCCAGCACAGATGGGAACTTGAGTCCTGTCACTAACTTTGAACAGGCAATGTAAGATCTCGGGGATAAATGAGAAAGCTTAAGGGAAATGTCGTGCTTAAAGAACTTTACTGCTTACATTCTGTAGCACTGATTTTGATTAATAGCTCTCTCATGCTGGAAGCATCAAATCCAGATCAGAGAGAGCTCCACAGATGAGCTACACAGAGACCCAAGAGCTCACTCTAAGGGGCACAAATAATCAGAAAATAATTTTTGTGGCTGGAAAAAATTAGATGGTAGAAATGGAAAAGGGGGCAAAGGTGTTAAAAATGCAGATATGGATTATCTTTTTGCTCCATTTCAGTGAGGCTCAGCTGTGTGTCAGGTGTTAGTCTGGGTTGTTAACCTGGGACTTTGAATGGACTTGCATCTGGAGTGCTGAAAATCATGATGTGATACAGACTGGACCACTCCTTTGTGTGACACGACACAAATTCCCTGGCCAAGAAGGACCATCCAAGGATGAGAGGTCATTTGGCTCCCAGGGATGCACAGACTGTAACTTTGCCACCTAAAAGTGCTCTGTCACTCTGAAAAATCAGCCCTGGCATGAGATCTGAATTCCCCAGAATTTTGTGCCAGCTGGTGCAATGCAAGTCTCAGGATTGTTCTAACTGGAGAGGTCTGTGAAGGTGGCAGTAGCAGTTGAAGTTTTATCAGCTTTTTTCAGATGCATAGGTAAACTAATCGTAGACTCTGTGACCTTGAACTGAACACGACCACTCTCTTTACAGCCTCAGCATAAACCTTATCAGGATCACGTGAAAAAAGCATTATCATCTTTTGGAACTGAGTGGGCTGAGGGCTGTGATCCTGAGCTGTCCTGCAAGCCAAATCCAGCCCTGCTTTCCCTGGCCACAGCCAGCCCAACTCCCGAGAGATTAATGAGCCAGGTTCTGATCTCAGTTATATTTGTGGACTTGTCCCATGTCCATCCTACATAAATCAGTCTTACTCTGCTCAAGAAAGCCATCTGGGTTTTGGTCCCAATTAAGTCAATGGGAATGCTGCCATTGACTGCAGTGAGTTTGGGTTTCATTTGGGGTTGAGAGCTTTTGGTCTTATTTAACTGTTTCCTACTGGAAAAGACAGTATTGTCCCACAGCTGAAATAAATATTTGGCATCCTCTAGGCAAGGCAGCTCTCATGTAAAGGTGCATTGCATTTCACATAAAAACTGCTGCAATATTTGGTTGGCCAGGATGTTTCCCTTTCATGCTGAATCAAGGACTCTAATAAGCATGATGACAAAATATGAGGAATTCTGTGTAATTATGGCAACGGCACCACCTGCCTCTAATTAAGCTGCCAAAACATTTGGTCTAAAATGATGCAATGAATAAAAAAATAGAAATCCAATATTTTGGCAATGCAACAAAAAGCTGGATTTCCTCACATAATTAGTTTTAACAAAGTGTTGTTAATCTGATTTTTGATTAATAGACTATTTAATCTTATAGCAGACTGACAAGACCCTGATCTGCCTCTGGTTTAAGTTTTTTCCTCCAAAAGGGCTAAGATTTTTAAGAGTTTTAAGAGATATACTTGTATAAGAAACATTAGATTTTCTTATTATTTTTATTGCTCTTCATGAGAGCCCCAAAGGTTACATTCTCAGAATTCACTGAACTTTTAAGCCTTTCATTAAATTGGAAGCCAGAGGAAAAGCTCTTTTTTTTCCCCTCTTCCTAATTCCTTGTACAGAGAAGTTACTGGTATGACTAATTGGGGGGAGGAGGGGTGCCCAGAAACCTGACAAGCTCTGCACATTTTAGAGCTGCTGATCGGCTGGCAGAAAGTATCAGCTTTGTGGACTGCTGTGATGCCCTGGGGTGTTTGGTGGCTAATGGTCTCTCCCCCTAGAAGTGCTTCTCCAGTTGGATTTAATGACAATGAGGAGGGGAATATAATGTGTAACAACAGCAAAGCAGCCCCACCACTTTTCCAGGACTTGTGTGGCCATTTGGGTTTCAGAGCTGTTAATGTAACCTGGCATGTTAAATCAGACATGATCAACACTGTAAAAGAGCCAAGCATACCAACAGTACAGATGGGTGGCAGATAATGAAAGCAGCCGTGGCTGAGCAGTGTAAAACTGCTGATCAAACCACGTTAATATGTGGGTCTTATAATTCTGAAAATCAACATTTGAATTTACCAGGATGCAAACAGGTATTCACTGTAGGCGCCATCTATAAAAACCATGATTTTAGCAACTTGCTTGTCTCTAGCCCTGGGTGCCTTAAATGCCTGATTTTCCAGTACCTTGTGCCCCCTGTAACAACTGGTGACTCCATGAAGTAGGTATAAATAGTTTCTGCCAGCTGCAGTTTGATGTCTGTTGTCTCACCCTTGAGTTTCTTTCCCATAGCAGTGTCTTGGCTGGATTATCTACTCCCACTCCAGCTGCAAAGTCTTGATGAGCTTTAAAATTCAGAGGAGTTTCCAAAAAGTCCAAGAACTTAACTACTCTGAGCTATTTGTAAAGATGACTGTTAATTCTCATGCTAAAGTAATGATAATGGTGTGATTCTTGTATATTCTGGTATATTGCTAGGCCAGTGTTGAGATTTCAGCATTTGAGAAAGGGTTTTCTGGTGGAGTTCCCAGATTTGATGACATGAGTGATACTCCCTGTATGGGTCAGACAGCCTTTATGTCTATGTGCTCACACACCCTTCAGAGCTGGGTGCAGAAGTCCAGTTGTTATCTCCAGGCTGCCTTTGTGCAAGTAGTAGGTTGGTTTTGTAGCAAACCTTAACAGATTGGCTAAATAAAAACTGAATTGATGTGTGATCCCCTGACCCTCCTGGTGTGAGGCTGCAGTGTGAAACCTCCTCCAGATTCCACCTCCTGCCAGCACTGGAGATGTGGAGCATCCTCAGAAAATGCTTCCTGTACAGATGCTGACAAGGGAAGACAGTGAGGGCCAAAGGTCTCATTGAATGCTGATCAAGTGTGTGAACCAAAACCACAACGGGGGGGTGTCCCAGACAATCTGCTGAAGCAGCAGGAATTTGAAGTAAATCACTGTTCACTGGCACATCAAACAATAATAAAAGCCAGGATCTCCACTGATTCCCAAATCTTGCCAATATACTGCCCTGCTCCTCCAAAACAACAGCAATAACCCTTAGGTGGCCACCTCACCTCTATTACACACTGGATTGGCAGATTAAATGCTTATGACTTCTTTTTTTTTTTATTTTCTCCACTCTCTACCTTATTTATCAAGTAAGTTTTCAGACACAGATTTGGGAATACCCTGTGTTTACTTTTAAATGCACTTGGTAACATTTGTTTTCTTAAAAGCTTATCCAAGAACTGAACAAATGGGCTCCTGAGCCAGTCTATAGAAGGAGGTGGCTAGGGTCAGTTTAATATTTGCCATGATTAAAGTACACACTACTGAGTAAATATAGAGAGGAATTATATGTTATTTGACTAGTTGCTAATTACAGTGAGCTCTTCCTGACTGTGCTTCCTTATTAAAAGATGAAAGTCAAATCCCTCAAAATTCCTATATTCCGTTCCTCTGGAAAAAAATGGTCTCGTAAATAAACAAGTATTACTGCTCTAGTTTGTATCATGCTTCTTTTGCATGCTAATCCAAAGTTCCCCTGAGATAATTTGACAAGAAGGCCATTAATGCAAATTTAAGCGTGACCTAGAAAGGACTTATTTTTCATGTACCACATTGATTCTCTGCTATTGTTATTTGTTCTCCTTTGTTTTAAACTGCCTGGTGTTTTGGAGTTGCCTTTCCTTCTTTTTAGTTCCCTTTTTATCATCATGATTACAGTAGCACAACTCAGAAGAAATACATTGCTTTCAAATAAAATGCTGGAGTCAGATATGAAAGCTTTGTATGTAAAGAACAGAATTTATCTGGCAAACACTAGATATAGTTTGGGAAAACTGTTTTTGTAGGCAATTAACAAAAGCTGACTTTAATTTCTTTCATTTTACTGGAGAACTTGTGCGTAAATTTGCATTATAGATACCTGAGCTTTCCTACTGGGTGTGGTCTCAAAGCCCTTCATTGTCCAACCGTGCCAACTGGCCAGCAGAATGAAGTAAATGCTAACAAACCAAAACTAATACAGATGTAAGGATGAAACATTCTCTTTTCTTCAATGGTTTGTGTCAGTAATTTCTAGGCATGACATAATTTTTGGGCAGTCTGGTTATCCATTGTAGAAGGAACCAAGGAATAGGCACAAACACTCCAGGATCTCAATGCTTCTGGGTTTGGTTACACCTTGTAAGGAATAAAAAGATCAGAGTTACCTGCTTCCCTTTAGCCCTTTACAGGTCACTTCAGGGCTCTTGCTATTTTTATAATACAATATATATGGAAATAAAGTGTGTAACGTTTCCCAAAGAGATCTGAAAGCTCTGCGCCATCTTCTTTCACTAGGTCTTTGAAAAACACACATTTGCTCACAGTCAGGAAAAGTAGATCTAGCTGGTTTCCAGATAAAATGTGGCTTGTTAGTCTGCGGTAGTAGAAACCTCTCTGTCTGAGTCAGGAGGGCATTTCTGCTTTTCTGCTTTGGACTGGTACTGGCAAAAGTAAAACCTTTACTTTCCCCATCGCTCCCGCCTGCCTGGGAGGGCATTGCTGGCGCTGGCCCCGGCCCCGCACACACAACCCGCTCCCGGGTTAGTTAATATTTCTGCTTTCCAGGTCGATACATCTGCTTAATATTCGGCTGGAGAGAATGCAAAACACTTCCTCGTGTGGCGCAATGGGGACAGCGCTCAGTGCCGTGGCAGAGGGGAGCTCAGTGGCTCGGGGTTACGGGGTAATTGCGGCGCAGGTTGGCGGAGGTGCGAGTCCCGTTGGAGCTGGGGCTGTGCCGCCCCTTCCC
>CM031869.1:7621268-7725685 GCA_018697195.1 Certhia americana
CCTGCCCTGCCCTGCCCTGCCCTGCCCTGCCCTGCCCTGCCCTGCCCTGCCCTGCCCTGCCCTGCCCTGCCCTGCCCTGCCCTGCCCTGCCCTTCCTTGCCCTGCCCTGCCCTGGGCGCTGTGCCGGGCATGGACACACACTGACACCGCGCCAGCCCCTGCTGCTGGAGAACGCATCCAGCCCGCTTGACCCCCTGTCTGAGTAACTTGTTTTGCCATTTGTCACTGCCAAATGTTTCTTTATTCTGCCTCAGTCACTTGGTTTGCCACTCATTTGACTCCCTGCATAATTAACTTTGCCAGCCAATTGACTCGCTGTGTAATTATCTCTGCCAGTCGCTTTGGTCTCTGCATATTAATCACGGCGTGCAGTGGGCCCCGGGGCAGGCTGCAGCTCGGTGGGGCTGGCAGCAGGTGCTGGCCGGCCCTGGCACCCACCGGCGCTGCCCGGTGCAGGCAGAGAGCCCAAGGGCTGCCGGCGCAGACGGGACCTGGCGGGGCTGGGCCGGCAGCAGGGCTGGGACAGCTGCACAGACATGCTGCCACTTGCTGCTTCTCTTCCCTGACCCGAATTTAACTCCGCTTCCCAGCAGTGCCCCCCTCCAGCCCTGCCCCTCCTCATTTAATTGCTCTCATTTCGTATCTCACCCGCCCGCCTCTGTCGGCGTCCTTGACACACTTCCCCATATGCTTTATCACACTCTGGTTGGGCAGCCGTAGTCCTTTGCTCCCTGAGCAACCTGCAAGGCGTCCACAAATTCTTTGTTCAGCCTCAACTGGGGGGTTGTTTCGGCAGGATGCCTTGGAAAAATTATCTGACTTAGAGTGACAAGTGTGAAGAGCAGTTGCAGACAGTTTATACATCCTCCTCGGGGAAAATAAACCTGTTAGTGTGCGCCATATGCTACAAAGAAGTGGCTCTTGGCCACGCAGCTGAAACACTGGAGCTCTTCCTTGACTCTTTGTCTGCTCGTCTACTTGTCTTCAAAGCAGGAGCCCCTTACAGCTGACACTTCTTAAGTCCTGTTTACCAAATAGCTGTGGACTTTGTAAATAATGCACATAAAAGTTTTAGATATTGTTGGGAATAAATAACATCATGCCTAGATTAATCACAGGATAATGTACTTTGGAAAACTCTCTTGCCTGCCTGACAACCTTTCAGAGAGGGTTGTTTTACTCCATTGGTGCAGTTTGCCTTTAAAATCTCTCTAGCCTGTGCTTTGTTCTGCCTCTTCTGTCCAACTTCAGTTTAGCCCCTATATTGCTTGATGAAATTTCGTACAACTTCATTCCCTATTGGATATGCTTTTGCACTAAAAACACAATTCAGCACCAAAACTTAGTCTTCCAATCTAATTTTTCCCTGACAGTTTGCCTGAACAGATAAAAATCCATTGCTATGATTTTGGCCTTTCTGCATCCTTTTATAGTGTCTGATTATTTCATAGTCCAGTTATCCTCCTTGCTTAGAGGACCTGTAACAAATTCTTGTAAAGAGCTTTTTAAAGTTCTCTCCCATTTCTCAGTGTTTTGCATCTGTATGTAACCAACAATGTCGGGCAGGGCTTATTTTTCTGAAGTGTCAAGAAATACAAACTCCCAAATGCATTTCTGAGATACAAAGGCGCAGGTCTGTATGGTGCAATCAAGAATAGTATTGTTATCTCACCTAGTTTTAGTTGAGCTCTCCAACAGGAGCTTTTCAGGTGCTGGCATTAGTAGGGCTCTAACCTGAGGTGCTTTAGCCCCAGACAGGCTGCCCCTGTGCAGCCTTGCTCAGAGGTTTCTCATGGACCTGGACACGGTGCCCTGTGGGGTGAGTGATGTGAATGTTTTACTCTTGTCAAAGGGAGGAAAGTGTTCCCCCTCCTCCCAGCTTGTCTTTCAGCCTCCAGCCTTTACATTCCCTGGCATGTGCCTTGGGGAGCCTGAGTTATTGTTGGTAGAGGTTTTGTTTTGCAGGAGGAGGAGTTCCTTGTCTGACTAATGCACGGCAAATCATCTGTCCTGCCTTGGTCTTCCTTTAACTTCCGCATAACAAAAGGAAAAGGAGCGACCCCATCTCAGCTGTCCTGTGCTCTCACGCCTGTGTTTCAGTCTGGGGCAAGATAAAGGAACACAGCTGGGAAGAGATCTGAAGTTCACAATCTGGAGTCTTTCTTCTGAGGCTTAGCAAGCTTTTTTTCTTTTTCAGAAAAAAAAAAAAAAGAGTTCATGTGTGAAGTATGACTGCTGTTTATTACTTTTTTTCCTGAAGCGTCTCTGCTCTGTCTCTCCCGACAGCTTTGAGCTGCAATAAACCCACCCAGAACTGCACCAAGAGCCAGTTCTGACTGGCGCAGACAGTGAGGCTGCTGAAATCCGATTTCGGCACAGGAAGTGACATGACTGGAGCAAATTCCTCAGCTTGATATTTAAGAGCAAATATAACATCATTGGTGGTTTGGCTAGGGCTGCTGTTGTTTTGGACTAGGCTTGGGTCAGTGGGAAACACAATGACGGAGAAGATGTGCTAATGCAGCCTCATGGTACCTGCTCAGGGACAGTCTGGGGGACAAGGGCACAGCTTTGCATTTTCCCCAGCTCACTCCCTGCCTGTATGGATGTACAAACTCAGGGCTCCGTGCACAGGGAACTCCAGTAGAAAGGAGGAAAGAAACACTGAGCTCTGGCTAAAGATTAACCTTGCTGACTAATTGAACGCTGGGTATGGAAAATGTTAAAACTAATAGACTGAAAAAACTGGGCTGTATTTTTCCTCTCCACTGGCTGATGGAGGGCAGTGTTGCCACCTGTTTGGGCCAATATTTTTAGATATTAAATAAACCTGGTCTCTTTCTGTGATACGGTATTGAGAAGTTAATTCAGCTCCATTAGAAAAGTCTACAGCACAAAGTGAGCCAATAACAGCTTTGAGTATGTCCTTAAAGCTATGTTTCACACCCACCCAGAACACAGAGATAACAATGTTTACTATCACTTTGTAACTCTGGATGACTAAATCAAAAAGTAATGAAACATGGCTACCTGCTGTGTTTCCTCTTTCATTTATTCATCTTTGTGTAAAGGAGCCCAGGGTCTGTGATCCCCTCCTCTGGGAAAAGCAGGAGTGGGTTCCTCTCTGGGGGAAAGCCTGGCTGCATCTGGGGAGATGTGGAGGCACAGAATGCTGGTCCTGGGGGGATTTCAGCTTCACTGACTGAGTGGGCTTTGCTCAGGACTCCAAGTTTAGCCTCCCCATTGAATAATCCTGCCACCCTCCAAACCCAGTGCAACATCCCTCTCTCTACCAGTACCAACAACAGACTGTCAGAGCAAGGGAGGAAAAAGAGACAACAGTAGAGGAAGGAAACAGGGATGCTGTTGGAAATCATTGGCCTTTGAAGACCTTTTTTAAAGTCTCTCTATTATTGCGAAGATGAGCTTGCTATAAACTCCCGAATGGACAGACAGAGCCTGATGTGCAAGAGAATGGGCCTGAGACAGTTTTCTATTATCTGGGAGATTTCTGTCTTAATAGAAGCTTTCAGAGCCAGTATGAGAGTTGAGATCTAAAATTATGCCCCCACAGGAACATAGTGTGTTCTGATGGAAAAAGCAAATAAATTGTGTTTTATGATATTGGACACACAGAGTATTATTCTGCTGGTTCTCAAGCCACGCAGACTCCATCACAGACATCAAGCCTAAATATCTTCTGTGGCAAAAATCAAAATCACTCTGTTCTCACTGAGAAAATACTAATATGGGGCAATACCTGGTGAAGGTGGCAGCTGTATTCATCTCACAGAGCTCTTCAGAGTTTTCTTCTCTCTCCTGCTCAGCCCTTTCTACTCTTTTTTTTCTTTTTTCTCATTTTTCTTTTAATTTTTCTTTTGACAGTATCTACTTACTCAACCTGTAAGTGTGAAAATCAATGTTTATATAATTTGAACCAGTTAAAACTAATTAAAGTAAACTGTCGCCTTCCAGGCTGGGCTGAAATGGAGAACAGTCTTTGTCCCAATGCACACACACCCCTTCAGTCCCCTGCCTGTCACACAGCAGGAGAAAATGGTAACAAATCAGAATGTCAATTCAGATGAAGTTCTGCTACCACACTGCTACTATGTGCTGTGATTTCAGCCATCAGAACAGAACTCTCTCCACATTCAAACCTGTGGTTTACAAAATGGATTTTGTACTTCCAGTCTTGCCACTGCTTCATTTACTTTACTACTTTCTATACTTGCTGCTTGTGGGTGGTGCCTCCTTTGGGAATGCTGGCTGTAGCTTCCATTACTGACTACACTATTTATCATAATTCCACATTATTTTATTTTCTGCCAATGGCAATCATATTATAGCAATGGATTCTTTACCTCCTTTCAACTTAAATATGATCTATATATTTCAGCCCAGCTTAATACCTCTTACATTGACAGTGCACTTTTAAGATTTTCATCAGATGTATGCTCCAATAGTTCCTACAACCATATTTATTTTTCTAGCAAAACCCAGGATTCAATAAAGATGCTGCCTTCATGTTTTACAGATTTTTAAAAGGAAAGAATCTCATGAGCAATTTTTGGTGTTATAATTTTTTTTTTAATCTGCAGTTAAGGGAATATAATTACTTTTCACCTTGTGTTCTGTTTGCTTTTTGCATTCCACTTCAGTGCTTGGGGTATGAATCATGTTTTATTTCATAGTTGGAAAGCAGGCATGGGTGTGCTGCTGATTCTATGTCTGGGCTGTATTTTTTGGTAGAGACACTCAGCTGCTACAAATCAACAAAGGAGTCACTGAAGCCAAGTTGGTTTAGATGAGCAAAGGATGTAACCTTTGATCTTCTGCAAGAAAAAGCCCTTGACCCTACTCCTTTGAAAAATCTAATTTCAAACAAAAATGTACGTGACTGTCAATCAAACACATACTGTTGTCTGGGTGAGGGTTTGCCCTTGCAGGCTTTTTTCCTCCTCCAAGGAATGCAGTCAACAGAATTCAGATAAAAAACCTGATAGCTAAGAAAGACCCTTCAGCAAAATGTTTGTCCAGCAGTGTTAGAACTTGCCCCTGGATGATGAGTTAGATCCACCTTTGTCATTCCCTCACAACTCTCACGCAATTAGGCAGCTGATTCCTGCACTCATTGGAACTCATTGAGAATTTCCAGCCTGGATCTGCTCCTGCTGACAATCAGTTTGACACTGCTGGAGCAGAGTGGACCTGGGCCCTTCTCTCCCAGGTTACCAGTCTAAATTCTGTTCTCCTTTCCAAACCTCAGGCTGTGTCACTGATGCAATAACTCTGGAGGCTCAGCCGAGCTTTCCCTTGAACCTGCTCTGTAATTAACTCTGTTTTAGGTTCTTATCAGTAGATTAACTTCCTGCAGAAACATTCTGCATTTCCATAGCTTCCAAGCCACAGAGAAACTTGGCCACAGCCTTGGCATTACTCAATATGTCAGCTGAAGTCTTAGAAGTTTTCCAGACCTTTTAATCTTTACTCCTCACATGATATTGTTCCCTTCAAATAGATGTTATTACACCCACAGACACTTTGCCTCATGGGGATCTAAAGCAAGCTGGGTTGAGTAAAGACCCATTTCACACATGGAGGAAAACACAAGAAAGATAAGGCCTCTAAATATAAACCTCCATTTAGGAGGACAATAAAGCCCATGCTTAAATCCATTCCTGCTGTAATTATTGGTGTTATGAGAGCTATAGAAACTACAGCCCTATTTGCACTTGATGTTGTATGAATATATAATGAGAAGGAAGTGGTGTGTCCTGAAAGACTGCCTGGCAATGTGAGGATAAAGGCAACAGGGAGATCCAAGCAACAGACAGGAGCACGGGAAAGTTGACAAAACCTTTATCTACAGAGGCATTCACTGGCCAAAATAAATTACCTGTTGAACAGCTCTGTGATCTCTGTGGGTATTGTGGCATATCCTCAGCCCTAAGCATGTATTTAAGTCTAATTGAAGAAATTAAAGTTTAGCATGTGCTTCAGTGCTTGCTGAATCAGGGCCATAATGCTGCCACCAGCCATTTGAATGCTGGACAGAGATGAGCTAAAGGCTGCGTGATATCAGTGACATTCCTCAGCGGCTCCCAAACCGGGGACATCGTGTCCCAGCCAGGAGAACTGAAGCCCCTTTCTATGCTGCGATTTTCAACTCTGATTAAACCATCTCAATGTACATTCCCAAGGCCACTGATGTAATAGATTCCTTCCAGAGAAAAAACTGGTAAAGCAACGCTGCCAGGAAACGGGAGCCCTCACACTTGGTGCCTGTATTTATTGTAAATATCCTGACTGAAGTCTTTTGTGTGATAGTTTGAGAAGCAGCTTGTTGTTGTCACCCTCTTCAACTGCACCATTGTCCAAGTCTGAAAAGAAATTGGGATCTCATCTGTGGTGAAAAAAAATCCATCTTAGAAAAGGAGATGAAATACAGTAAAGACAAAAATAGCCTGAAAATGGGTTTTCAGTGGGAGAGTAAGTTTCCTGGAGTTCTTGTCAAAATAATCTTCATCAACAAAGAATTCTTAAATGCGATGGGATTTTCAGGGGTTTTTTTCTGTAACAGTAGATTCAATACATGAATGCTCATTCCCAAAAGTGGTGCTCTCCCTGACCGTATGGTCTCAACATGACCCCCAGTCCCTTGCTACAAACAAATTCAGCAGCTTGGCAGCCATCTCTGCAAGGGGCCAGCTCACCTTACCCTTAGTCAGTTCCCAGAAGCAGCAAAATTGAAGGGAATTTTTGCAGCTGAGTTGGATAAAACCCTCAAGTGTTTGTTCTGGGTACTCCACCATGCCCCTACCAAAGGCTTGAGAGCTCTTCTGCTGGAATCAACAAGACCCTTGTCCCAGTGCTCTGAAAGTGCAAGGCTCCTTTATGCATTAAAGCAGCCAAAATGTAGACAAAAGAAGCAGCCAGTTTTTTTGGCATACTAATAGTATTGAATGTCATTATACTGTTAAAGATCAAAGAAACTGAGCTTGGAGCACAGTTCTCCCTTGCTGAAACCAGTCAGTGACTGCAGGCTATGGCATCCAGGCAGGCCTGCACTAACCAGAGGGGCACATCTGCTGGCTGTGCCTGACTGGGAGTCCTCAGCAACAGAATCAGCATCCACAGCTGCTTTCCAGCTACTGCTGAAACTTCTGGGCTTCCCCACAGCCCTGACCACTCGCCAGATCCTCATTAAGGTGTCAGAGCTAAAGACAAGGAATGTCAGGTAACATGTGGGGCAGGGATAGGGCTCAGTCACCACAGAGTGCTGCAGACTTTCACCCTGGGGGCACGTGGGGACACTGCTCCAGGGATGGTAACTGCTGTGGTGGCTGTGGACAGCCACACTGCCCTGTGGCTGCTGATGGGCCTCACCTGGTAAAAATTATCACAGCACTAACAAAAGAGCACAGCTAATTACCAAAATTGAGAGGGGAATGTCTTAGTGAAACCACACAGCTCATGGGGTGTGCCTTTCAATTTATGGTAAATCCCTCAGCGGAAACATCATCAATCTGCCACCACAGGTACCTTTCTAATTAAAGTGACAACATCCCACATACATTTTTCAATGTCCAGTGCTCTTTCTCCACTTGCAGTGCTGGATTTGAACTAGGAGCTCCTCATATGACTTGGTTTAGGGCTGCCTTGGAGTGTGCCCCTTCTCCCTCCAGCCACCACAGCAGCGGAGACCAGGGATGCTGTGACAGGGACTTGCTGAAGCCAAACTGCTGATAGAGTGTTGGGCAGTTCTGTCTTACTGGAACTAATTCCCCTGTTGAGTCAATAAAATCTGGATGTTGAAGTTAGCACAGAGCCCTGTGAGTGAGAACTGAGAGGGTTTCTCAACTGAAACCATGCTGGTGACTGTCAGGGGACACATTTTTCCTTTCACAAAAAAGTATTCATTGAATCAGCTGCTGATGAAGAAAACATACCTCTTTGCCACCTTTTTACTTTCTGAGAGTCACGTCTGCATGTTAAATGATGATGAGCAAGAACCCCACCCTTCCTTCAGAACCCTGCACTTCCTTCTGCAGCCTGCTGGCAGCAGAGGAAATGTGGCTCAGTTGTCTAGAGAGACTTGCAGTGATGAAGATGTAGAACACCTGAAGACCAGAGACCTCTCTCTGGATTTTTTCCATGGTGTTTTATAGATTCTACTACCATCCTCCTCTGCCAGTGAGAGAAGGTTATGATGTGACAGGGAACAGTGCTGTCACACAGCTGGGCGAAGCTGCACCTTTATGTGCTAGTACCAAAAAAGTCCTTTTGTAGGAAGGCAGAAATAAGGAGAGATTGGGACACCAAATCAAAAGTATTCTGGGATTTTTGTGGTTTTGTGATGTTTCTTCACTCTCCCAGGTGTCTCATTAAAAGTGAATTAAAATGAGACAATTAACTGCTACAGAGAGTTTACAATGCTGCTGCATCAAAGAACTTCAGAGTACTCACTAAATAAGAGCCAAGTAATTGGTACCTATCTCTACTGCCTGTCGTAAAAACAATGGACATGGCTAGGGTCCTGGAGAGAGGTGGTCTTTATTGAAGAAAGAAAATGAATGCTTAAAAATGCTAATTATAAAAAACATACATAGATTAATATGATTAGCAGTAGCTTGATTGGCTATTTCTTTCTTTTCTCTTTTTTTTTCCCCCCTGGTTCCTTCCACTCAGTTTTGTTCTGGTTGGCTGTAGAATGGGTTTCCTGGTGAACAAATACGGAAAGGCAGAAATATTACTTCCACAATATTACGTCCACAAAACTTGGTCAAAATGCGCTTGTGTTTCTTAAAAATGGAAGCATGTCAGCTGGAACCCACTGCCTGACAGCACCTGCAGGAGAGTTGCAGCTTCTTCTATCTGTTCTCTCTAACTTCGCTGATTCTCCTGTTAGTTCTTGAGCAGAATTCAGGTCTTGACTACAATCAGGACCAAAATTAAGGCCAACATTTCCCATGTCAAACATATTGTGAGTGCAGAAGCACTCCCTGTGTGTTGGGCACACACAGCCAGGCCAGGTCCCCCTCTGGCACAGGCACGTTTGATCCCTGCAGGCAGAGCCACCAGCCTGGACTGAGGGATGCTGCCAACCCTCTGCTGTGAGCCATGATTTACTACTTTTCCACATCTTCAGAATGATCTGGCTGCTTCTGCCTCCCCAGCTCTCTGCTCTGCAGGATTTCACCTCAACAAAAGGAGGAAAGAAACAGAAAAAGCAATAAGGCAGGGGAGTGGTGAGAGAATTTCTGATTAACTCATTTTCACAGACTCCATTTTTATTTGAGACTATACCAATTCCAGTTTTCATAACAATGCATTTTTTCCTTTGACAAGTGCTTATTTCATTTCATATAGTTGTCTAAATAGTTATCACACTGCTAATGTTTCCAGCCAGAAATTATTCCCCAGTGTGCCAGATCCAGACCTTCCAGTAATTTGTGTATGTAAATTTAGATTATTATTATGTTCACATGTAATAATACAGGTAACAAAATTAAAGAGCAGGTACAAATTATCTGCATAAAAATCTGCATAAAATATTCACATAAAGGAACCTAATTTTTCTTGTTTGTAGAAATGTCTGAACATGTGAGATCTATTAATCAATCTCACTTGCACCCATACAGCTCATATTTATTGTGTGAATCCTCACACCATCTTCCAATAGTTCATAAAATATGATCACTGTGAGAAGCTGAGCAGAATTCAGAACTGTATGATTATTTGGTTACTACTCTAAGATGTCTTTTTTTTTTTTTCTCATTTGACAGCCAGCTCAAATATAGTGCTGGGATTTAGCAGCTGATGACTGTTCAGCACTGCAGGATGCTTAATGCAATTAGCAAAGTTAATAAAATATTGGACAGGTGCCTTGTACTTGGGGGGGGGGGTGGGGGGGAGGAAAGGCGTTCTTATTTGTTCAGGATCAAACAGTTACGTTACCTTGTTTCTTTTAAGAAAGCATTTATTCTAAAAATGGGATGAAATAAAGAACAGAATCAATTACTGACTTGCTACTGGTTGAATTTCACAGTAAGTTTCCCTGTTTTGTGCTTCCAGGAAAATACAAGCACAGTGCTATCAGGAAACAACACCTACCTATTTGCAGAGAGGCACAGAAATCAAAAGTACACTGAAAAGGGCAAAGCCTGAAGATTAGCCTGGAATATCTGAGGAACAAGCTGGAGCCAGATCTGAACCATCCACCTTTAATAATGGGTGGCGGACAGGAAATGTAAGAGAGGTCAGAAAGGAGTAAGTCCACTGTTCCTGCTCTCTTTGACAGAGTGATCCTTGGCAATCACACACTTACCAGCTTAACACCTGGAAACACCTCTGCTTAACCTGAGCAGTGAGACTCAGGCAGTGAGAGAGAGCTGAGAAGTACTAATCTGTAGAACTGGGGGGAGCAGAAGGCTCCTGCTGAGAGGTCAGCCATGAAGCACAAGAAAAGGAAGGATAAGGTAAGTGTGAGAGTTTGCTTGTACTTTCACCAGAGAGCTCACAAGCTGGAGAACTCCTCCATTTAAGGTGAATGTTCTCCTGCATCTGCCCTTGAGGGAAAACTAAACTAGGTAGTTCTCAGAAGTAATTTCTGTGTTAGTTTTAAAGGAAGATTGGGAAGTCTAAGTGAGAGCCTGTAATTATGATGGACTGTTTTTTAAAAGAAAAAAAAAAAAAAAAAAAAGAGCTTGAAAGAGAAATTGCATTGCAGATTCAGTCTGTCAGGTTGATTGTCCTCTGTTTCAAGTCATGCTGCTCCAGGTTGCATTGCTTTTGTGCTTCCCTCAACTCTTCTACATTTATATCCTTCTAAGAAAAGATTCTACTAGGCTGAAATAAAACTGGAGGAAAATATAGTCTTAGTTTCTTTGTCCTCATTTTGCCTCCTAAGCCATCCACTGCAGAGGCATCTGCTCTCAGGGAATACACGCAGCTGCCTCTGACACTACACCTTCCCCATGCCTTCACCTCTGGATTCAGAATTGAATCAAGAACAAAAAGCAGACATTAAAAATAGTGTCTGGAAGACCAGCATCTCTTATATCTCTGTGATTGTGTTGGATTCTCTGTCTTCTGAGCAGCCATGGACATATCGTAGGGTGAGCAAACCCCAAGAGAGGCACAGCTGAAGGCAAACTAAGGATGCTCCATGTCCTGCCCATCTTGTGAAACCCTCTGTCTGTTTTGGTCCCTCAGAAATCTGCAGAGCTCAGGTGTGAAAACAAGGAGCATTTTACTGTTCCTGCCGAAGGAAAGGCAGAGCTCCTCATGCTGAGACCAGGATTAACACTGATGCAGCTCCAGACTCTGCGTGGAGCCACCCCTTTACACTTTCCATAGGTCCAAAGTGATTCTCTTTTCACAGGTGTCACCTTGGTATCACTGGTAAATATAAAATGGGAATGTGACTATCATTATGGACTTGGGCTGAGAAGCTGTGATTGCTTGAAAGAACTGTAATCTCTTGCCTTCAGATAAGTTGATAAGAGCTAGTGGTTAAGACCAGACTGGGCAAGGAGTGGGCAGGATAGTATATCTCTTTTGAGGATGGGGGGAGCTGACTTCTAACCTGCACTTTGTGTTAACAATCAGGGCTGTCCATTCCCTTAAGACACTGCCCAAGGTGACAGGAGAGAAGTACAGATGTGTCAGTTCTCTGTGGCTCCCCTCCGAAACCCTGGGCTAAAAGAATTCTCTAATCCTGCTTATCTGAAGTATTTACACACCTCACAGTGTCCAGGTGTCAGCAGGAATGGCATGGCTGGGTTTCGACTTTGAGTCATCAGGTGAAAGCAGTGTGGTCTGAGGCCTGTACTGACTAGAAATCATTACCTTGTGTTGGCTGCTTGTCCTCTGTAAGATGAATTTGTGGCCTTGATCCGTTTTCCCCACATAGATGCATAAAACGCCCACATATCTGGCATGTGTTAGCATGTCCTCATTGGCAATTTCCCTAAAGACAAGCCAAGCTGGGGAGAACTGGGTTGTTGTAACCATCTGCAGCTCACCTGGCCCGTTGAGAGCACAGGTACAGCGAGGGAGCTGCACAGGGGGTGCTGGTCCTGCTCAGCTGGCCAGGACATGCTCAGCTGCTGAGCTCCTGCTCAATAACAAGGAGCTTCTTCAATGTGTGCAATAACCTTTCCACGTTGTTTCATCCTCCCTGGCTACGGGCAGCCCCGTTACAAAGCCCATGCTCCCTGAGGACATGCACTTTAAGAAATAAGCAAATAAGCGCTGCCCCTCATCGTCACCTGCTGTGAGCCAAAAGCTTCCACTGAAATCACAGGTCTGAACGCGTGTTCCCGGGAGCAGGGCCCTGGCCATGCAGGGTCCCCCTGCAGCCGGGGGTCCCCAGGGCAGTGCCCGAGAGCGGTGTCGGGGGCGGTACCGGCGGGGGGGGCGCACGGCAGCCGCCCGGGGGGGATTCGATCAGTGCGGCTGCCAAAGCCAATTATCGGGCAGAGGACGATATAATTATATTAGGGAACATCTGTACTTCATTAAAAGCCCTCGCGGGGCGGATTCGCGCCCGGCCACGTTACACACAGGCGCTTCCAGCCTCTCCTCGCCCCCCGTTCCGCGCACGGCCGCCGCCAGCCCCGCTCCGGCAGCTGCGCCGCCCGGGGGCCGCGCCCGGCTCCGGCTGCGGCTGCGGCTCCGCGCCGCCCCCCGCCCCGGGCAGCTGCACCTGCCCCCGCGGCCGAGCCCCCCCTGCCCGCCGGGAGCCCATCCCATCCCATCCGAACCCATCCCATCCCATCCGAGCCCATCCCATCCCATCCGAACCCATCCCAGCCCATCCCATCCCATCCGAACCCATCCCAGCCCGTCCCATCCCATCCCGGCGCGGCGGGCAGGCGGCGCTCTGCGGCCGGGCTGTGCGGGGCTCCGGGGCGGCGCGCTCCGCTCTTCCTCCACCTCCTCCTCTTCATCCTCCTCCTCCGCGGCGGCGGCGCCGGGCTGATGCGGCGGATCTTGGGGCGGCTGTGGCCCGCAGCGGGCTCCCGTCCCCCCGCCGCCCCCATGGACGGCAGCGGGGGCAGCAGCAGCCGCGCGTAGCTCGGTGAGTGCCGGTCCCGTCCCTCCCCCGCGCCCTGCCCGCACCGCGCTGCCGCAGCCCCGGGTGCTGCTCCTCGGCTGCGCTCCTCCGTCTCCTTCTCTCCGACGAAAAATCACCTCCGCCCGCCGCCCCACGCGTGCTGGCGGCGGGGCCCCGGTTGGTGGCGGCGGCGGGGCTGGGCTGTGGGGACCGGCTCTGCCACCTGCTCCCTGCGGCGGCTCCGGCTCCCTCCGGCTGCTCCCTCCCGCCGGGACGGGGCTTGGGGAGCGCTCCCCGTTCGTGCCGCGCCAGCCTCCTGCCGTCCTCTCTACCGGGAGTCCCGGGCTGGGCTTCCAGTTGGACTCCCGAACATTTGTTTCAGGGTAGGACTTTACCAATATCAATTTTTGAGTTATTTTCTTTCTGTTAAATTTGATTTAAATTGACTCGGCGGCTCTGATAAGCTGAGAGGAAAATGTCAGTTTGAGGATTGTTCTCTTTACCTTGCATGTAAAGATCTCTCCCTGTATATTCGGTAATGATTTCTTTTTGTAAGATAATTTTGTTGTGTTTTATTAACTCCTGGAGTTTAACAGTTTTCCAAGACAGACAGGCTTGTTAGAGGCTGAAATAATCAGCTCCAAGGCGCAGACAGTGCCCTTGGTCGTAACAGGTGCAGCGTGCATATTCTTACGAACAATGAAATGGTTTCAGCATTCAGGTTTATTTGTATGCTCTGCATTTCTGTGACTCTGAAAAAATTGTCATGCTGTGTTATGTCAAAGATGTGCTTACGGCGTGAGCGTGTCCGCAGTACCCAATTAGCAGGACAGGGCAGCAGCTGCACAGACCTCCTCAGTCCGTGGTGGCTTTAATACCCAGGGTATTCCTGGGTGACATCGCATAGCCTTGGGTTGTTTTGGTGGCTGTTTGAGGACCCACACTGGGCTCTGCTCCCTCTGGCACAGCATAAAACACTGGGAGAAGACGAGGAAAAAGAGAAGTGCAGAAGAGGAACCATTTATGCTTTGATTGTATTCTCTAGACTTGGTCTCTGCCCATGTGTTGAGTAGGGTGGTGATGGCACATCGTATGATGTTACTGAAACCTGAAATACTGACTTTTGTATTCCACAGAAGAAATTTCCTGGGCATGTATTTTCCGGATAAAAAGACAGTTATTGTTTTAGTAGCTTCCTGGGCTCCTTATTTAAGGCAAACACCCAGAGTGATACCACAGCTGGGAATTGGCTTAATGGGAGTCACTAAGGAGTTAGAGCTGTTGATCAGAAGGAAATTAGACTGGAATTTAATTATTGTTCTCAAGCCAGTGTAGCTGAAAAGGTGTATTCCAGCAGTCCTTGCCCAGGTTCAGCTCTGCTGTGGGATACCTGTGCTCTGTGGAGCAGCCAGTGGCACCTCATGCCTGGAGGTGTGTCTGGCATCCTGACCACTGAAAGATGCCCCTTGCTGGTGCTCTGTTTCTCAGGACTCTTAATCTCACTGTTTTGTTAAGCTTAGGAGAAGGAGTGGGCTGCCTTTGAGGGATGGGGGGAATGACTGGGTAAAGGAGTGAGGATGGGGAGTGCATTTCTTTGTTGTGCTCTGGCTCATTGTGTACTTCAAGGAATTAGTGGTAGAGCAAAGGAAGTCAAGGCTCTAGCCAGGGGAAGGTGCCTGGGTGATATTAATGGAGGCACTGAACAAAGCAAAGCACCAGAGATGTCTAAGAGATCTTAGTTTATTGTGAGAGATGCCCTACACTGCACAGACTTGGAGTCATGCCTTGTAGCTTACCCCATCGCAGGAGACAGTGCTTCTTCCTCCAGGAAACTGGTGAAAGAAAGTCATGGAGCTCTCCTCTGGGGCTTACAGTCCTCTCCAGAAGGTTTTCCCAGCGGTCTGCCAGGTCATGCTGATAAGCTGCAACAGCAGTGAACTTTGTGTTGTTTTGTAGTGTCTGCAAACCTTGGGACAGAAAAATGTCTTGCAAAGGAGGTGGAGAAATATAACCAGGATTCCTTGTGGTGTCTTAACTTCCCCATGTCTTCTTACAACCTCACCCTGCATTGTAATTCCATCCTTCACGGCAGGTGAAGGTAGGGATATGTTCTGCCTCCTTTGAGTCAGGACATTTTGTGTATCTCTAATGCAGCCAAACAAGGATGATAAACACCTTGTCAACCCTTTGTAAGGTGTGACTAGTATAGCTGCCTCTGCTTTATTAAGGTAAAAGTGCTGTGTACTGTTAAAATACAGCACGCTTCTCAAAAAGACATTACTTTAAAAAATCGTTCTTTTATACCATCAAGTCAATTTCATCTAATGATGTTTAGTTGAAAATATTTATAGCATTTTAAAATCAAATTTGAGGACAGCAATCTTAAAGGATTCTTTAAAAATCCTTAGAAATAATTAGCACCTTTATTTAACTTCTTGGACCATTTACGCTGGTGAGAGAGTGATTTGTCCTTTTCACATCGTGGGCAAAACATGATGTTGCTGTGAGTAAGCTGGAAAATGTTTATGGGTCTGCTACAGCAATGAAGCTCTGCATAGTGGCCCTTTGGTGGCCTGAGGTACATATGCTCGTTTAACAGGGTTTTGAAAATCATCTCTGGAAGCCAGCTATGTGTTTATGCTGCAGATGCTGGTCTGGCCAGGGCTGTATCCATGCTGCAGCTGTGGTTGTAGCTGGAAGTGCTGTGCTCTGCAGGAGAGCCCTGACTGCGTGGAGCTCTCTGCATCCTAATGCTGCAGGTCCTTGCTCTTCCTCTGCTGAGCTCACCTGCACCGCAGGAGCTGTGTCCTCACTCCACAGAACTGATCCATTTGCAGGAAAGGGCTCAGGATGACCTGGGTCAAGGTGGGGTTGATGCAAGAGCAGAGGCTCCTGGACACTCTGGCCAGCTGATTTAGCAGACTGGTAGCCCCAAGCCATGCCATTAGCTAGCCCAGGAGTTTAGCAGGATGTAAATTGAGTTAGATGTTTCAGATAGTGAAGATGACAGAGCAGCATGTGCTGAAAATGAACAAGGCTTTAAGGGGGTTCCATTCCTTTTGCTCAGTATTGTTCCTTTCTGATGCAGAGTTACGAGAAGATGCTTCCTTGGTGCTGCTGAAGGCATATGGAATTTGTGAGGACTGTGTGGCAGTGCCTGTCCTCTGAGGAAAACCTCTTCTCTCACAGTAGTCTGTTAATAAATGAATGCATTCATTTGCAACTATAAATTCCTAGTCAGAAGTTCAAATCTGTGAATTTCTTATAAACTTCATTTATTTTCTGATTTCCTTGCTCAAGGACTGCTCTGCCTGTGTAAGAATAGTAGGTCACATGCTCTGGGGTGCTTCTTTCAAATATCACCATGCTGGTTATTTTAGAAAGGTTTTGTCTAAGCAAACCCTCTCTGGACACTTCCCACCTGCAGGTTTCCTGAGGGATGCAGAAGCTTAGCAGGTGTATAGTGAAGGCTTTTCCTTTGCTGGCCAAATGTTTGCTCATGTCCTAAATATAACTTCTGGGAATTTGTGTTTGTTTTGGAGCTGGGGAACACTTTTCTCTTTTACTCTCTTTATAGATTCAGAGAATTTAAGCATATGATTAACATTAAACATGTGAATATTCTCCGTGGACTCATTTTTTGGATCAAAGGCAGAGTGCTCAGTCTGTTGAGAGGATGGAGCCCACAACCACTAAATGCAGGGAGCTGATCTGCTGCTATGCTTGTCTAAAAGAAGTATATGATATGAGTGCTTTGGATTTATGTCTGTCTGTGCCCCAAATCCCTCTGCTTACTGCTGTCTTGATGTTGCTTATCTACAAAGTGCTTACAAGCATTAACAAACCTTTGTGATGCTTCTGAGACGTGTTTTTATCCCCCTTTTCCATAAGGGGATGCTGAGAGAGTTTGGTGATCTCCTGAGACCGTTGTGGGTTATGGACAAAGCTGGGAATGTGGGGCTTTGAATTCCCAGCCCAGGGAGAGGCAGCAGCACGGCTCTCTGGCAGTACTGGGTTCAATATTGCCATCTCTCACCCTGTCAGAATGCTGCCCAAACTTCCATCCTGACACAGAAGCTTCTCATATCATCTGCTGGATCAGGCTGCAATGCGAAATACAGGCTGTCTGCAGGAGTGAGCAGTGGCCTGTTAAGGGAAGGAATCTCAGAGTGAATTGTGTGTCTGTGCTGGCTCTCAGCCTTGCTGGATGCTACAGGCAGAGCTGATGCATCAAGATTCCTCTAATCTGAGTTTAGAGAAAAGGGAAATTTTCCATCTCTCTAAGTACAGTGATTCTTGATTTCTTGCTGATTTAAAAATACTCAGAGTGCCTCTACCAAGCAGGGAGCCTGAGTCCATGCATATAAATATAGACACGCTAGGTGTGTGTGCCTATGAGCTGGCAAATGAATCAGTTTCCAAATCTGATATTGGCGTGGTGTCACTTTTCGCTCTGCCGTGTTTGTTTTTTCTTCTTCCTGGTTTTATAATGTTTCACTTGCTAAAATTAGAAGAATTTCTTGAAAGAGAATGGGCAAACTTCAAACACGGAAGGACATGCTTTGCACTGGTCTCGCTGTGCTTGTGCAGAGGTGAGGGACCAGTGCCTGCCTCCCTCCCTTGCCCCTGGTCCATAAGACCCTCCTGGACCACTGCAGGGTTCCAGGACATTGGGAAACTGTGGTGGCCAGGCAGGCTTATGCTGAGTCCAATAAAAAGGCTTTGCTGTGAAAAAGGCAACATTCTGTGTTTTTTGAATTTTTCCTTTAGGAAATGCAATTCATCAAAATCAAGTGTTCTGTAATATAAGGCTGGTAACAAATTTGCACTGATGCTCAAGTTTTCCATAAGACAGCCATCTGCTGTACCCTCATACACAAATATGTGAGGGACAGACAAGCCCTAATTGGGAATTTACTGCCTTTATGTGCTGGGTGAATGAACCATCCTGAGCATTTGCATGTATATAATGGCATATTTTCGTCTTTCCTTTTATCATCTGTAGGGAACCCGTGTTCTTCTGAACTAATATTCCCTTCCACAAGTGACCAAATCAGCATTCATCATTGCTCATTAGATCAGAAACTTATTAGTTAATAGCAGTACTGTTCTTCCTTTTAGTCCCTTCTACAGCTAAGCTCATGGCATTTACAGACAGACTTGTTAGTCATTAATATTCTTTGTATTCTTCATCTTTGGCTTCAGAAGAGAAGGCTTTTCATCTTTTGCCTTGCTTTGTTTTTTAGAAGAAGCCCAGTTTGACTGGAGGAAAAAAGAAACCAAAAAAACATTTCTCTACTGCTTTCTTACAAGCTTCCAAGCAGTCTCCCCTGCTGACTTTGTACTTTTGCAGTAGACAAACATTGACTTTGTTTTCACAGAATATAGCTGATTTTTTTTTTTTTTTCCCTAGTTTGCCTTTTTGGTTATGCCTCAATAACTTGACAGGACAGGATTAATTAGTCAATGACTGTGTCTTTGCTGAAATTCTCATTCTTTGTTCAATTTTTCCATCAGGTTTATTGTACCTGAAATCAAGTTGGTGTAGAGAGAAGGTAAGCACGTGCCTAAATTTAGCAAAATTGTGAAGGGTTTCCCTTGTTTGGAGACTAAAAGATTACTGAGATTAATCTGTGGATTCGTGTTCTTTTCTTTAAAAGAAACCCAAATGCTGATACCCAGGAATGTGTTTTAAGTCTGTGCACTGAGAGTGACATGTGCATGGGCAGGTACAACAGCAAATTGTGTTTTTCAGATGGGCAAAGCTTTGTTAACATCACTAAATTCTCACTACTTGTAAGTGGACAAATCCTTTCCTAATCTGCAGTGCTAACTGAAAGGAAAATACAGAGAACAGCATTTGTTGTCTGTGATTGCATGAAATCTCACACCTCATTTTTGAAGAGCAGGATCAAAAGATAAAAACTTGGTGCCTGAGTTATGTGTTTTGTTCATGAGGTTCATTAAATGCTTTTCTGAGTGTGCCAGTAGTTCATATCCATTCTGCTCAGGTTTCCTCACTCCCAGCTCTGATGTGGTGCACATCACAGTGTGATCATTAAGTGTGATTACTGCATTTTTGACCTATTTAAAAGTGTCTGGCTGTGAAATTCCAAAGATTCTAATTTAAGCTATAAAACAGATTATTAATGTGCCGCTGCTTACACATTTCATGGCTCATTTCCTGATTACAGCAGTTTTGATCGTGTACGTGTAGGCTGTTCCAATGCATGTGCATAAACATCCTACACCATGTTCAGCCTGGTCACCTGGCTCCGGGATCACATTCCACATACCTTCCACAGCTTAAAAACAAATAGAAGAGAAAGCCATGAGTCCAGGAAGTTGGGATGTTCCACATCAGTGCTATCAAAAGGCCTGATGCTTTCTACAGGGCTGGAGCTCAGGACAGGGTGTAGGAATGGGGATCGTGCAGGGGTATGGAAGCTGGGCAAGGAATGTCTTCAGACAGTCCCCTGCTGTGCCCTGTGGACTGGAGAAGGTGCCCTCTGAAAGCATCAGGGATCCATGGCTGTCCCTGAATTGCTGCCAGGAGACCTCAGCTGTACTGAAACTGGAATACAGACAAGATGCTGAGTATAGTCAGTGGATCTGCAGAGAGAAAAGATGACTGTTGAGCTCTTCAGTCTTTGGCTGGTGAGAGCTTCATTCTTTTCCATTGCTTCATTCAAATCTGTCAATTTGTTCATGCAACTGAAACTCTGCAGTCCCTCCTTATCTGGGTGCACAGAAAGAGTTTGGGGTTATGGTTACATGGGTCATTTATGATACAGCCGTTAGGATGAGCCAGCATGGAATAATTCACCAGGGTTACAGATACAACTGCAAACAGAGGGTCCAACAGAGAAATTGAGGTAGAAAAATCAGGAATAGGTGAAAGTGTTGTAGAAAATATCCTGTGAGGCTCTTCTGTGCAGTTACATTGAGTCTTCTCCTGGTGAGGACATAAAGAAAAGCTTGTCTTGCTGTGGTTTGTAGGGTTAGTTACGTGCTGAAAACTGCACCTGTAGATTTCTCTCTGAGCTGAGAACATGTGTAAATCTAGGTGTGTGACTTGGCTGAGTTTGGTGCTTTGTTCTAGAGGGGCTGACCCTGGTCCTACGTGAGCTGCCAGATATGGGTATCTGCCTCTGAGTGAGATTAACAGTGATTTTACACAAGTTTGGGATGCAGGATGAAAGCAAGGTCTAGAGCAGGTGTCTAGAGCCCTGTCACCTCTGTGTGAGGGGTGGGGTTTGTGCTTCTGCTCCTGGCATGTGCACACACTAAGCAGCATTTCAGTGTGTATGGCTTTGTATTGCAGAACTTTATGATGTCCGAGTTGCTGCCATTTGTTACTCAGTTGCTGGAACTGATTGGGATCCTTTGGATCCTTCTGTCGTTCTCCCAACTGGAAGGTTGGTAGCAAGGCTGGCAGAGCCCTTGTGGAAGGTATCAATGCATAGTGTACACAGCTGGGAGAGCATCAGCTTGTCATTTGCAGTTGTCTCATCTCTTAATGTGGTGTAGTAAATTATAAATGTGCACAAACACCTACGGAGTGTTTCATTCATGAGCTGCCAGACTGCAGTGTGCTTTTTGAAAGTGCTGGTTCGGGGGTTGTTTTTGTTTTGTGAGATAATTTCATTGTCTGATACCAGGCATTTCCTAAAAGTAAATTGGTCACATGAGGACTCCGTGTCCATTAGTGATTCTGCTAATAAAAATTTGAGGACTTCTTTTCATTCCATAAAAAATCTTCTGTACCACAGCCTTTTTATGCTTTATGGCAGTTATTAGCTGTTATTAGGTCATTTTAGGAAGGTCGTTATTCGCTAATGGGTGTGCTGTGGGGCTTGGAAGCATATGCCACAACATCCTGTAGGCCAACAGAAGTATTTGAAAGTATAGATTGTTAGGCAAGAGGGTTGTACAAATAGGGATGAATACGGGGAGTCCCTCTCGTGACATGCCTCTCTTTTGGGCTGCAGCAGTGCTAACAGCGATGCTATTTGTGTATTAAAGCAAGGATCTTCTGAAGTGGAACGGCAAATGACAGCAGAATTATGATTAAAGGGCGGCCAGTACTGATGGCAAGCCCAACATAATATACAAGCCTGGCTGCGGTTAGGAGAATGTGCCCATCTAATAAGCAGCTTAACTTGGTGTATTACTGTGAAATAGAAAGAACCATGGAATATGTGATGTGAATAGTAGGCTGGATTTCCCTGTCACTTTGTGTTTATATTCCTGGAGCTGCCCTGGTTTCGCCGGGGTTACTTCTGAATTGTACCCAAGGGAACGAGAGGTGGATTTCCATTTCTCAACACCTTTCTTTTTAATCTGGAAACTGTACTATAGTTTCTTTGGTTTAGCCCTAGATTTGAAGTTTTCAGATCAGATAAAATATGTGCTAAATTTCTTAGCAGTAAGACTTAATTGGTCCAAATGTTTTAGTTTTCCAGTTCAGCTGCTAACTGATACAACTTCATCCAACTCTGTTGAAGAAAATGGGCGTTGTTCCTTTCTCACTAATAGCAGTTGAATTGGGCCATTAAAGGCCAGTTCCAGGAGAGATATTAGCAAATACTAAGGCTTGATCCACAGCACTTTGCAGTCAATAAATCAGCAATTGCTGTCTACACAATAGCAGGTCTAGCAGGGTTTGAGTGTCTTTGAGATTGAGAGCCCTCGTCTTGAGTATTGCTTAAGTTTCCTGAAATCAGTTAAATTGAGATAAAGCCAGTGACTTCTTGTCTGTTGGAGTTGCTCAGAATTTACGTTCCTCACTGAGAATAGACTGTGCTCTGCTGTGGATTAGGGAAAGTGGAAGTTTTTTTCCCTTGAACTGTAAATAGCCTGCTGAATATTTGCATTCTTAAGGTGTTCAACCAGCCACTGAAACAAAATTACCTTAAATCATGTCCTGATGGTTTCTGTTACAGGTATCCAGGTTCTAATTTTTGTAGGCTTTTACATGTGAGAAGTTTCCTTTTAAGATTGTTGTGTCTCCCTTCCCTCTCGTTAGGATTCTTCCTTTCAACCACAGGGGTGTGTTGTGGAAAGAAAAGCCTGTTGGTACCAGGCTGTGTGTTTGTGTGTTTCAGCAAAGACCACAAGAAACCGGAGGTTCTGTCCCGCACACCTTCCATCTTGATGTTTTGACAAGCCCCATTTAAAAGTGATCTTATGGCGAGTGATTTTTATGAGCACTTGTGGAGAGGAATGTGCGAAGTGCTTGAGATGGTAGGGACTGGAAGAAGCATGACAACTGCTTTGTGTAAGCTGATCTGTGTTCAGAGGAACAAATGGTGCATTGAGATGACAAATGGAGAGGCAGAGGTGCAGCTGGGCTGTTCCATAGCGGGGGTACCGCCAGGCAGCTCCGTGGAAGGAGTTTGTAGTCGATATAAACAATTTCCTGTTAGCTTTGAGCTTTCTGGTGAATTAATGATATAATTCTCATTGATTTAATTAAATCAGATTCCAGGGGCTTGATTTGCAGAGTTTTCTGGCAGTAGTTTTTTAACTAGGTGGACAAATAAATGGCCTTTATTTTCTTGCTTGCTGGGTGGGGTGTCTGGTGATAATTACTGCATTTATCAAAGCGTCCTTCCATGTTGCAGACAGGCTGGTTTCCACTTGTGATAGACAGAAACAGGGATAGTGAGGATCTGGGACTCGTCCAGCGGCTGCTGTGTGATGGATCAGAGCACAAGAGTTTGGTGCTGGCGCCCTAAAAGCCAGGCTGATCCCAAAAGTTGTGCATCGCTCATCCTTTGGGCCACACTGTGCCTTTGCCCTTCCTCGGGAGGGCAAGCAAACCACACAGACCTGGCCCTGCTCCCTGCCCCAGGGCGTTACTGCCGCCACCAGTTACAGCTCAAGCGCAAAGACTTGAGGTTTGGGTACCATCCCAGCTTGGCTTTGTCTCACCTGGTGAGACAACGTGCTAATGTCACATTGCTCTGATTAGTTTTGGTTTCTCTCACGCGAGTTGGAATGTGTGTTGGCTTTTGTCAGGAGATCAGGAAGGAATTAAAGCTGCATTCTACTTAATTGTTCCTCAACAGTTCAGTCATGACAAAATTGCTCCACCCCAACTAGTAAAATAACACTTAAGAAGACTTAAGTAGAGTCAATATCTGAATTTTATTTATATTTGTCTTTTTATTTCTACTAATTGCTCTGCTGAGTAACAAGTTTAATAAGATCAGCTTTTAAGATGAATGACAATAAAAACATGGGAAGAAGAGAATTCTTGGGGTTTTTCCTGTAACAGGACTGGAGGAATTTGTACCCATGGGTTAGATTTGCAAAGCCTCCAACCCTCCCCTATTGGTATTTTTTTCCTAAAACCAAAGATGCTGTCAGCACAAGTCACCACCATATCTCCAAGACAGTCATTTACCTTTCATAAAAAGTAATAAAGGCCTGCATAAATACTCCCCATATGCTGCTGCTGGACTGAATTAGTGAAATATGTCAGTGTTTGTAGTGTGTGCAGCCCCATGTTTCATAGCACCACTTGAAAAATGCAAGACATTCATGTGAATTATTTGGAAGACAGTGACAAACCCATTTGGAAAAGCAGTGTCCTGAAGAGAGGCTTTCCAGGCTCCCAGCAGAGGCAGTGTGTGACCAGGCATCACCAGTCCTGCGGGAGTTTCAGCCCACTTGCTGCTGGAAGGAGGGATGGCTGTGGGGCCTTCCAGTCTGCTGAGTTTTCCCAGTGTGACCTGTGGGACCAAGTGCTTACAGGCACCAAGCAGATGGCCATGAAGATCTTTTCTGCATGGCTTCAAGAAATTTGAAAGCAGGGTGGTTGTTTGGGTTGTGGGGTTTTTTTGACAGCTTATGTGCTGTTGGGTCTCTACTAGACCTTGGCATTTCTTAGCCATGTCTTTACTGAGCTGCTTGGATCATCTGTGTGCTGCCAAGACATGCTGCAGAGCTCAGCAGACACAGAAGAGTCCAAGGCTGTGATCAACCTCTAAAGCAATGTAGGCTTCCAGCTGAGAGTGCTGGCTGGAGCACAACCTGTACACCTGGTGCCCTGCACTGCTGGGTGCAGATGTCTGCACTGGTGACCAGAGCTGGTTTCTTGAGCCAGAAGAACAGGGGTGCTCAGGGACAAGCTGGGTTTGGATTTGGGCAGCTGAGGAGAAGGTTACCCCAGCCACCCTTTCTGCTGAAGCTGTTGTGCTCCGCCTTCCCCATCCAATAGAACAGGGACAACTGATAGTAAAGAGCAAGCAAGAAGCGGCTTTTGCTTGTATCTTTTTATGATTTTATCTAGTCCCTGAACCTTCACTGTATTATCTCCTTAAATCTCTGTGCCTGACACTTTTGCTTTAGCACAGTTGAATGTATTACTGTCCTGGGTTGTAAAAGAAAAGCATGTGCTTGCAGGCTTCCATAGGCTTCCTGGGAGGGTTTGGAGTAAATCTCCTAACGTGCAGCTGCCCCCTTCAATTCTCCCTTTTCATGTAGCTCTTTCTTCAGCAGTGAACTATTGCGAGGGTAAGTTGCTATATGCAAATTTGAGATTAAACCTTTTGTGTTTCCAGCATTTTCTGTCTGAATTGCTCACAGAGTGGTTGCAGGTTCCCAGCTTTGGACTCTGGCTGTGCAAATGCCCCAGCTGAGGGCTGGGAGTGCTGCTGCACTCGAGACTCAGCGCTCCTGGGACAGTGAGTGACAGGACTGATAAAACCAGTGGGTGGGTGATTTGTACAGCAGACAGCAGCAGCACAAAGTGGGGGCTCTTTTGGTTAATGAATATTGAACTTCTCCTGTCTTACAGCAAGTTGTGTCCTGCTCTGCAAATGAGCATCTTTGCAAGAGGCTGAGCGGCAGGCAGGGGGGGCTGCCTGGGAATTCATTAATTCCTGTCTGGGTGATGACTGTGCTCCAAACAGGGCTCTGCTGGTCACCCAACAGTTGGTGCCATGCAAGATGACTTTTTCTTTTTTTCTGTTGTTCACTTCTAATTATTTTCCTGTCAAAAATCTTTACTGGGGTTGAATGCTTTTCTCTGGATGCTTTTCTCTAGCTGCCCACATTGCATTTTCTACATGACAGTGTCCCCAAAGAATTGATGTAATAAATTTGTGCACTCAGCAGTCCCTAAATTCAGCTCTATTTGTGGCAGGAGTTCCAAAGGGCAAATGCATCTCAGAAGCATTGTGACTGTTGCATGAAATGGTAATTGTAATGCATGGAAGATCAGCTGCTGATTTATTTTTATTAGTGCAGATGAAAATTACTATGATGTTTCAAGTAAGGCGTAAAATAATATCTTTAATCTCATTCCAGGAGGAATACTAACCTCACATTTTGTATTTCTTTTCTTTCCCAAACCACTGAAAAATGCTTAGTATGTGATTTGAGTGTCTGTTATATCATGTTTGTGTAGGAAGGTTTCTTTTTTTCTTTTTTTTTTTTTTATTATGCTCATAACAGGAAAAGTATATTTTGATTTGTAGTGTTCTATGTAATATAGAAGTTCCAGTTCCTTTGATCAGAGAAGTCTCAGTATTTAAGCAGAAATGTGCATTTATCCCCTCAGACAAAAGCACATTAGGGAATACTGTTCCAAACAGGTCACTGCTGGTGAACTTCAATTTAAAATCCATCCGGAATCAAACATTTGCTATCAGCAGGGATACCTGGGCAGCCATGGCTAGTGGAAGGGGCAGTTTCTACTCTTGGTTTCCTGCAGGTGAGAACCAGTTTGTTCCTGGAGACTGTATAGATACACAAGGAGTTCCCTGGAAGGCTGACTGTAAATTGAGGTGCTGAGCAATGTCTGTGTGCTTGAGTCTCCACTTCTGGAGTTTCCCCAGCTACCTTGGCACGAGCTGCAGGGAGGATAAAGCCCTTTGTAGACTTCAGCTGTGTCCTGTCTGTGACAGGTTAATCTGCTGCCCACGTCCATGCCTCGGGGTGGTTGGCAGCATGAAACCAGCCCTGCAAATGGAAAGAAGTGCTCCTTTCTGCTGCCATTCCAGGGCTTGAGCCTTGTGAGAGGTGAGGGGCACGATGTGTCCCAGCTGCTCTAGCACCCTGCATGCTGTGCTGCTGCTGTACAGCCCGGGTCATTCCGTGAGTGTTAGCTGATGGCACTGGCTGTGCCAAACATCCCTGAAGAAAGAGTGATGATTCTGCTGGCGTGGCTCAGCACTCCTGCTATGAACTACCAAAACAGAGGAGGGTAAGCAGAGCTGTGAATTTCTAAGGGTTTTCATCCCTAGATAAGTTAATGAAACATGGTTATGGGCAAGCCAAGTCTTCCTACCTGCATGTGAAGATGTGTGTGTGTTTCTGTCACGTTGTCCTGTCTCTGGGTGCTGCTGTAAGAGCATTAGGCAGCAATGATGTTTCAGGGGGGTTGATTGCTAGTCCAAATAGCATTGTGGGGAAAATTGTAAAAGGCCTTGGAGGGAATATTAAAGGATTCAAGTATTGCTTAAAGTATTAACAGAAGATGCACATGTAGGTGTGTGCATGCACGTGTGTAATTGACAAAGCAAAGCCTTTGAATTGGAAATCATTGGTACAGAAATACAGTTAAGGGTTTAGAATGGACTTAGTTCAAACAGCCATGGGGAGAAATCATCAGTAAAAAAGATGTATTGCAAGGCATTCACTTCTTCATCAATATATTGATTATAATGAAAGTGGAGTGTGTGCAGAGATGGGTCTTCTGGTAGGAAAGGAAAATGTATTTTGGGAAATGGGAAAAATCACTGAAAGTGCTGTAAGATATTCTTAATACTTCTTTCTAAAAGTCTGGTCAGGGTCCTTGTGAGTTTTGCTTTGTGTTCCAGAAAGTTGAAGACTGTCTTCTCTCTGGGGAAAGGTTTGCACAGGTGAAGAAATCGGTGTGGTCTAAGACTCCACAGGTATAAGGGAAAGAAAGTAGTGATATGAAAATATTTATAATGACAAGAAATTGTACACTGCTGAAGTGATACTTCTGCTGTGAATAATTTTCCGTAATGAAAGTCAAGAATTGGGCATCCTGGTGAGTTAACTTTGATTGTTTGCAGTGAGAGTGCTCAGAGATGTTCCTGAGGAGGCCAGGTTGGTGCTTATTATTTGAAGACTCAAATAGTCTTTCTCTACCAGTAGCACATAGTCTGCTAAGGGCTATGATCAGTTGGCCTGGGGAGTGAACACTTGGAGTTGTGTGGTCAAAATGTTGTCTATTCCAAATGCTTTACCTGCCTTGGAGCCCTCTGTGTGCAGGGCTGGTGAGTATCCCATCATCTGGGCTGACAGTCTGTGGGTGTAAAGCTGTTTGCAGGCAAACTTCTGGGAGGAATTGGGAGGAAGTGGCTTTGGGAGTGTTACAGGTTGAGCTGGGCAGAGACCTGATAACCCACACTGCCCTTGTGACTGGTCTGTCTGCTGTTGACCTTGTTAGTGATGCCCCTGACCCCTGTCAGCAGGTTTAGGGTATCTGGGAGACTGATGGAAAGCTGCCACGTCTGTGTGCTCCGAAGTGAAGTGGGAGCAGGTATCCATTAGTGCTCTCCACCACTTCTATTTGCTCAAGCTGTGCACTCACTCACTTGTTGTTGGTGCCCAAGGGCACTGTGGATTTCTGCACAGTGATGCTGAGCCTGTCCTGTCCCTCCCCTGCAGTGTGCATACTGCACAAACACTGTTAACTCCTTCCTCACACTGTGGCTCACCGTTCACATGAAAGTGCCCAGTGGCCCCCAGGTACTGACAGTGTGAGAGGTGTGATATCTGTGCAGTGCAGGGTACAGAGCCAGTTCATTGCTTTGTACTGCAGAGCATAAACCTGCCCCAAGAGCCTTCTGGTCACAGGAGGCAGCTCATCCCTGTCTCCTGAGCTTTTGTATAACCAATAGGCTGAGCTACTGTGGGGTTTTTTTTAACTACTAAGTGCTAAATCTCTGAATGTATGAGGTCCTGTAGGAGGTATTGGTATTTTTAAGGACTGCTTGGCTTCCGTTTGCAAATACACTGCTCGTATTCCTGGATGAAGATATTCTTGGAATACTTTAGAGTGAACCCTCCAGTGGGCAATCTTTTATTGCAGAATAATGGGCCTTTGTCCAATTTAACATAATGTGCTTTGGAAGTGGAAGCCTGTGGTTTGTTGCACGGGAAATGCACTCATTTACCAAAACTCATTAATTAACTGGCACCTATTTAAGGGAAGTCTCTTCTCTCATGTGGTGTTTAAAGACTTATCTGTTATAAAAAGTAGCTCTTTAGTTTTTTAGAATTCATCTTTGATTTTACAAATGATTCCTTCTGCATATTAAAAATAGTTTTTCTGCTGTTTCTTGTTGTGAAAAAGGGACCTCAGGTTTGAGAATTACAGTTTAGGCTGCTCAGAGTTCTGTGGCAGCTCTGTGCTTGCTGCCAGAAGCTGGGACTGTGCTTAGGACACTGCGTCTCTGCCGTTCAACATAATATTCTACGTGATGAAAAACTAAAGTAGCTATTTTTTTTCTTCTGTGTGTAGCCCCCACCGCTTCTGAAAGGTACAAGATTAATCTTCTGGCTGCCAATCTGCAGAGCTTTGCCCACAGCAGAGACATCCAGCAGTGCCTGCACTGCACCAACTGTGTCAGACAAACCTCGCCTCTCCTCAGCGGGCTCTGTAGAAACAACCGTGCAGACACTTCTCCTCAGCCACCTCGTCTTTGCTCCTTTCCTTGCTTCACTTTGTCATTTCCAGGTCACTTCCCTTGCCTTTGTCAGCATGTTTAGCATTGCTCCGTGTAGGCACTGCCCTCGGGAGCACTGTCATGCATACTAAATCCACGTCTGGGGCCACGGCGTGGAGTGGCCCATCCACTCGGGAGTGAGATACAGCCATGGGGAAGGACAGGCAAGCTGCTGACCTTCTGGAGGTCAGCTCTGTGCAGCCACACAGGCACCTTCTCCTGCCCTCCCAGAGTTCAGGGTGCCAGGGTGGGTGCTCTTCTTCTGCCACCCCTGGCTGCTCTGACATATCTTCAATGGTGCCTGAGCCAATCTATTTCAGTAATGCAATTATTCACATTGAGCTTAATCAATGAGCCACGGAGCAATCTACTGGTGGCTCCAATCAGTGGAATTACTCAGAAAGATCAAAATGAGCTGCTCTTTCTGAAAATGAAGCTGTCGTTCACACAGAAATGAGTTCAAGGGAGCCCTGTTCTTTATGCAGAGCATGCGGTGACTCAGAGTACCTGTTCATGGAAGTCCTTGTCTTGCTGTAAGGTAGGAGTAGGGGTCTGTGCATGTTTGGGAGGTTGAGGATCCCAAAGCAGAAGGGCTAGGGTGATAACCTTTCTGAGACAATATGAATAAAGGGCTGCAGAGAATCCTGCAGTTTGCTGTCTCCCTGCCAGCAGCACTAGTGCAGTGGGCAAAAGATTGTTTCAGTGGGGCCCAGCTGCGTGTCTTGAGGACAGAGTGGCACAGCCCAGGCTGTGATCACCGCCTGAGCTGGAAGTTTGTGCAGCTGTCCAGCTGTGAGCTGCTGTGTCTGGTACCTGCTGGCATGAGCCTGCTGTCCCCATATAAATGTTCCTTAGACCTTCAGCATCAACCACTGAACACACAACATGTGGGCAGCTCCTCCTGCCTCTCTCACATGTGCTCGTCTTTCCAAATTACAAGAATACATGGAGAGTTTCAGGGAGTGGGGAGGCATTTGGTGTGGAAGCTGGCATTCCTCTGTGCTTGGCAGGACTTTGTACAGGCTCACAGCTGTGCGAGGGGAGGCCAAATGTGCACCCCTGTCTGAGCGTGCCTCAGCACAGCTGTGGGGAGGAATCCTGCAGATTATCAGCCCCGTGCTGTGATTTTTATGTGCACATCTCTGCCTGCACTGGTTATGTGTTACTCTGCAAACCTGCTTGTGTCTGCTGACTAGACCCAAAATCCGACAGCGCTGTCTTCTCCCCCACATGTACTGGATACCACTTGCTCACTGAGAGTGTGGCTTGGAGGTTTTACCCTGCCCATGAACTGATGCCAAAAGGGTGTCTCCCCTCTTTTGGAGTTGTGAATCTCCTTCCTCTCCCTTGCCTCAGGTTTGCAGGTTGTAAGACTGACAGGAGTGGGCTCCCTCATTCTGTGGGCAATGTTTTCTTTTGATAAGGCAGGGCAGTCCTTGGTGGGGTTTCTACCTCTCAGTGTTTTCATTTTCTCCTGGATCAGCAGATTGAACAGCCTCATGCCACTCTCTGCCAGTTGCTGTCTGTTGCAAGGAAAGCAACAGGCAGCAGTGGGAGAGCAGGATCTCTCCTTCGCTCTCTGCATGGTCACACCACATTATGTTTAACATCCAAATACTGTCTTGCCTGCTTTTTACCTTGGATGAGACTGCAAGTGGAAACTGCTGAGCTTTCATATGATGATTTTTTGAGTTCTGAGTATCAAAATGCAGCCACAAATAGCTGTTTGGCTCTATAAAGCTAAAATGTTGAGTGTATATAATGATTATTTGTTGTCAGACTCTTAATCTGGCTGGGGTAAGTGAGAAAACTGATGGTGAGTTCCAAATACTTCCAAGCTTTCAGAGACCTCAGTTCCCAAACTGGAGATTAGGCCCAAATGTTCATGGTGATCCTTCCCAAAATGCCTCTTCCCAAAGGGCATAACACTCCCTGCCCATCTCTGGGCCCTCAGCTCAAGTTCTTGAGTTCAATTCCTGTCCCTGGTCATCCCATGCTGTTCTGCAGAAGTAAGGGGGAGACAAATCTGAAGGCATTTTGATTTGCCAGAGTCGTTTGTATCATGTATATTTGAAGTCTAGGTGGGGAGGAGGGTTTTTTCTATACGACATTGCTGTTATTTTAAGGTATTGATTTTGGTGTTTGGACAGTTTTTGTGTTTTATTTGTAATCCTCTAAATAGATGTTTATGTGATACAGAAAACCTAGTCTAGGATGCCTGCTGCTCAATAAAAATAAAGGCATAATTGAAAAACATCCAGTTGGATCCAGTTTTTCAGCTCAGTTCAGATCCCTGATGAGGGAACCCAAAATGTGGATGAGAAAGCCAAAGTGGACAAGTAACCAGTGTGTCCAAGACACCAGACTGTCTCTGAGCACGTCTCTGGCATTGCTGATTTTCTTGATTTATAGAAAGTGTGGTTACATTGTGATACGTGTTGGCAAAATGGTAACTTCTCAAGGCAGCCCCTGCAGGCTTTAGGCATCAGTTCAGCAAAACAGGGAACCATCCAAGCAGTTCCAGCTCTGCTGTATAGGACATTTATATGTTTACTAAATTTTGAGCACATGAGTAGCTTTGTTGGCTGTTGCATTTTGAAGCACATATTTAAATGATTTACTGACCTGGGGCCTACATACAGATGTGAATATTAAAAATTAAAATGAAAGCATCCAGTCCAGATTGTGAATCTGAAATACATCTTTTCAAGGCAGTCTTGAAGATTTAAGCAAACATTTTCCATTACGTTTAATGGAAGATACATGCCTTAACTCCTATAGCCTGTTTTGAAAAGCATCAAGTGTTCCAGTGTGAAGCCCTAAATGTCTTTGCATTGCATGTACGTTCTCAGCTCTGAGGATCTTTTAACAACTCCTGGTCACTGTTTAGCTTCAGTATTCTCACTGTCCTTGTCATACTTTGTTGCCAGCCCCTGCAATTTTATCTTTAACTTCATGGTACTTAGTTAGTTTTATCTCAAAATAACAATTCTTCATCCTGATTGGTACTATTTCAGTTTCTGGTCTTATTTCTACTTAGCATGTGTTGCAGGGGGAGATGAACATTTACAGCCTTTAAATTCCTGAGGGAAGCACTTGAAACACTTGACAGCATTAACCATAAGCACTCTTATGGCTAGGGAATAGGAATTTGATAGACTTGTGCATGTGTTTTTAAATCTTGAGGCTTTGACATCAGTCTCCTGACCTGTTGCATTGCTGGGGGAGCATTTGGGACCAACCTGGCACATGCAGCTCACAACCTCCCACATGGGCATCAACCAGACACGTGCTCTGTGAGTCCTGGTCTGTCCTGCTGTGTTTTTAGCATGGATGGCTCTCCTACTTGTCTTTCTGGAAAACACTTAGAGTTGTTCCAGCTTCTCACATTTCTCAATGCTCTGCCTTCTTTATAGTGGTGCTCCAGGGATTCCAGATTGGTGCAGCAAGTGTAATTTCTGTGTGCTATTTGTAGAACTGCTTTGGTTTTTTGGAGGTAAAACTGTTTTCCTTCAACTCTGCCTTTTGTTCATAGGCACAGTGCTTGAGGCAGAGCGTTTCATTAAAGATTTATGTAAAACAGGGGCTGGTCTCTGAAGCAGGAGGATAAAGCTGTGCTTCAGAATGCTAATGCAGAGCTGGAGCAGTTTGAGACATGCACAGTGCAGCACTGGTTGGCACGAGCTGATGTCTCATCCAGGAGAGGGAAACTTACACCGTGTTGATCTTTGTCACCCTGTAACTTGGAGGATTGTTCCCATTTCAGTGTAGGTGAGGAGACAGAAACATCCTGCAGGCAGGCCCTGCCAGGAGCCTGGAGAGTGCATGGGTTGGGAGGAGTGAAGGGGGCTTGGCTCTGGAGCTGGGGTGCAGCAGCCACTGCACTGAGCTCCATTGGCTGAAAGGAAACCACAGCCATGTGATTTTGTTTTCTCTCTGTCCAATCCTCCCTTTTCCAGCTGGCATGTGCAGAATGTGGAGGTGAAGCTTGGCTTATGTTTCCTTCACTGAAATCTCTCTGATAACTTCTGCAGTGGGTGAAATGTGTAGAGGGTGGCTTTACTTCTGTCCCTGGTTCCACAGTGCTGTCGTGGTAGGGAATCCAGGGAGTCTATCCAACATTGAGACGTTTGTGAAAATCTGCAAGTGCACCCAGAAGCACTGGTGTGAGTGGCTGAGTACCTGGCAGCTGCTGCAGTGCTGCTGGAAACCTGCCCTGTGGGAGAACACGTGTGTTCCTACAGAGCTGGGAGCAGGGACTGTCCCATCCCCATCCCCAGAAGCTTGTGCAGAGCCAAGCAGCCTCTGACAGCACTAACCAGATCTCTCAGAGCATATGGAGCTTCCCCTGGGCTCCACAGCTGTGCACAGGAACCCACAGCACTCTTTCAGAACAGTGCTGTTTATTGTCCATGGCAGGTGCAGCTCCTGTTCCCCACTTTGCAGGCAAAGCTCCTTCCTGTCAGGAGGCACCCAAAGCTCCCAGGGACTTGCCAGCCTTCAGCCATGCATTAATGTATTGCTGAGCTGTTTCTTTGGATGTAAAGGCACTACAGGAAATGGGGCTTGTATTCATGGAAATGTAATTATGTATGTTGTGTAAACTAACTAGTAAAAGTAATTCTGGAACTCATAACAGGACAAGATTTGAATACTTATTAAGCAAAACAATGGCAGTTGCCATGTAGGTTGGAATAAACATTTTTATCCAATAGGAAAGGCTGTGCTGTCTCATCTTCCTTTATAGCCCTGGCAGCTGGAAATGACCATCCTGCAGGCCTTGTGTAGGAGGGTTTGACAAATGTGGTTCTGGATTGTCTCTGCTGTGTGGAGATCCTGCAAGTTACAGGATAAAAGACTGGAACAAGCTTGTCTGCGCAGGCAGTGCCCTTCCAGCTAATCTCCTGAAGATAGGATCTATACATCCCTTTGAAGTCATTCATGGAGAGCCATGATAATGTGGAAATCTCTTGGACTGTCTCCTGCCAGCAGCTCCAGCCAGGCTCACAGGCCAGACTGCTGCACTGAATGTGTGAGAAGCAAATGCTGCTAGAGGACTCTGGGTATGCAGAGGGTTGTGGTGGTGAGAAATCTTGTTGAGGGATTAATGGAGTAGGGTTTGACTTGAGGCTGAAATTTCAGCCAGAGCAATGTTAACAGCTCAAGTGTGAAACTCTCTAAGTTGGAGAGCCCAGAGGTGTGGTTGCAGATGGTCCTTGTGGTGTGAGCTCCCAGTTCACATCAGCTGTATGAAACAGTTGCACGGCCTTTCACTGACATGTCAGACCCAGGACTGATTGGTTTCACTAATTTCAGCATGTACCTGGATTCATATAGCAGACTGCGACACTCATTTGCAGTTTGCTTTGAGGTAAGGCTGTCACAAATTGGAAAGGCCAGTCCCAGCCCTCTTCATGTCAATCATCTGTACATAGGACACCAGCCAAGTGTGTATTTTAACAAGCACACACCCAGAGAAACACCTGGTGGTGTTTGCTCTGCATTTGCCAGAGGCAGGTAATGCCAGCTGATAGCTTTTATAAGGGAAAGTTCTGAGACACTCATGTTCTTCTGGTGCAGATCAACTTGGTTGCAATGTGAGTAGAGCTATAAATAAAAATTGGCCAATGTTGTTACTCCTAAGCAAGGTTTAGTTTTCTAGTTCTCGTAAACTGTGGAATATGAATTGAAAAAACCCCCAAATCTATTTCTTCATTTTTGTGGTCTCTATTTTTGGGCAGTGCCTGTGACGTAGGAAAGCTGAATGTCACCTGGCTTACCTGTTGTGTCTTCAGCAACGAATTGCAGCTTCCAGTGACTGCCAGCATCTCTGCAAACAAGCACTGGAAATGGCTTTGCTGATGCACAGACAATGTCAGATCTAGAAATAACAGGTTGGCAGTGTCAAGTTGTTGTTTCCCAGCAGCTTTGGAGGACAGGGTATACTTGAAATAAATCTATCAGGTAGGATTTCAAATTGGCCAGGGCTGTAAGTAACAGTTTATTGAGCTTATTTATGATGTAGCACCTAGGAAATGAAATGGAGAAATGTCAAGTGCTTTCGACACCAGCCAGCACAGTTTAATGCCCCCTCCCCCTTGCTTGGAAGCTCTGTCTTGGCTTCATGCCGGAAGCATATTATTGTAATAAAACACATTCACATTCTAGGTGGTAAATGGAATTTACCCAATAATTAAAACTAGAAATAAAATAAATTCATTCATCATCTTCATTCTCAGCATAGCTGACATTCTTACCACTATATATGGTATAAAAATGTGCACCTTGGGCTTTTTAGCTGTTCGTGGTGTAATGACCAAATCCATCTGTGAGAGTCTTGGGAATTGAAGCTGAAGCAAAGCCACACAAAAGCTAGATTTGAGCAGTTCCCATAAAGGATGTTTCACAGTCTCTTCTGAATTTGGACTTTGGCCCGGGCTGAAGCCCATCTTCCTTCCAGACTGCTGGTTGTTACCATTATACAAAGAGAGAGCAGCCTCAAGTTCCTCAGCTGAGTAACCATCTGTCTGCCCTCCCACACAGACACCTGAAGATGAGATAATGTTGAAAAGAAAACAAATAATTTAAATAATTTTAAAGTCTCAAATGCATCCTTCTGTAAACTTTAAAATTTCCAGTGTATTTTTTAATGTGTTAATAGGATAGATATATTCTTGTTTAAGAAGTTTGCTTGCTACATTATAATTATGCATTCAGTTTGATAGAGTTGTTTCATAATTGTGTAAAAGGTCTGTGCATGCACACAAATGAGTTGGATTCAGTCCTGAGGGCCAGCAGCCCTTCTGCAAACCTGAGGCCTGGGAAGAGTGACGTGAGCCCTGCAGTCTGCTTTGCAAGTTATGTCTCTTTGTGCAGTCTTACTGAGTAAAGCCTTAGTAAGCAGTCAAATAATCCAGTACAAGCAGCACAACTGAGCACAGCAATTTCTTTTCAGAGGAGTGCTTGCTAATATTAGGATAAACTTACACAAAATAGAAAAATTAAAGACAACTTTGAAATGAATCCTGAAATGCAGCTAGAGGGATCTTGGATTAAAAACCTCTTGTGTGCTGCTTTATGAACAAACAACTTCATCCGTGATAGATTGTGAGCCCTGAGCATACATAACAAGGCAATTAAGAGAAAGCACAGTCAATGGAATAATATTGCATTATCTTTTTGTTTCATGTAAGTCCTGTATCTCCTTTCCACTGCCAGTTTGCTGTAAATTGCACCTTGTCATTAATAGGATTATTGATAACTCTGCCAAACAGAGCTTCTGCAGAATTTAGTGTTTGCTAAAATGCCTCCTTCACCATTTAAAAGCGTTACTAATATGCTTTAAACATAAATCTTGTACCGTTAACACTCTAGGTTACAGCTAGCAGCAAGTAGAGCTCCTTGGATCACTAAAGCTGGAAGACAGGGACACAGTCCTGCTGTGGGATGCAGTGTGTCCAGCTGGTGGATTTTTTTTCAATCTATAAATGCTTAAAAGTGAATTTGCCCTTCCTCCACGGGGCAAATTCAGGGGTGAATTCCACCCTGGTTAAATTGTCTTGTGCCACAATCAAATGTTCACCAGGCAAGTGGTATTTTCCTTTGCTTTCACCCTCTCCTGCAGCTTCCTTGGAGACAGCAGCTGTGGTGCAGGTGGCCCCAGGCTGTGCTTCTGGTATTGGCTCTGTGGGTGGCTTGTGCTGGCCTTGGCCACAGGGACATGGTGATACACAGGTTCAAAGTCTGATGGCCTCTGGGTCGGCTGAAGGACGTGGGTTCACATCCAGCAACACAAACTCTTCATCTCCCGCCAACAAGGCTGTCAGCAGCAGGGCTGCATGTTACACATGTCACTCTGCTTGGACCCAGGGTGGATGACGGCAGGACATGGGCTCATTTGGGGATAAAAGACAGAACTGTGGCTGGAACTTTCTCCAAACCACTTTTCTTTGCAGAGTAGCATCACATCTCTGCACCTTGGGTCTGGGTTTCAGCCAGCCGCTTCCGCTCTTTGTCATCTTGTTCTGGGTGTCATCGTGGCAGAGAAAAGGGTCAGTGACACTGGCTCTCCTCTGCCTTTTGACAGCTCCCCAAATCCTCCCTGCCTGATGTAGTCCCACAGGTGCTGAGTGGGATTCCAGAGCAGGGCTAGTAAGCAAAGGTGCCATTGCCCATCACTGCGGTTTATTAGGAAGAGTTACGTTACAGGATTATCCTGGACTACTTTGCTCCTGCTGTGAAGGGCTTTATTACTGACAGGTCTGAAAGCTGCAGAGGATTTGTTGAAATGAAAATAAATTACTCTCTCATCTCTGGTGACAGCCAGAGATAATATGTCACTGCTTTTGGTGTCCCCCCTCCAGATTTAATGCAGGTAGTTGGCTGGACCATGAGCTCATTCAGGTGATAGCTGCCACACCCGGTGTGCCCTGTCTCTGTGTAGTATTCTCTGGTGCACAATCCAGCTCAGACTGAAATAACACATTTATTTGTGATTTGGTGGAGCTGTGTGGAATCAATGGATTTAATTTCTACTTGGTGGAGCTGTGTGGTATCCATCTGACATTGTAACAAGGCACAAACAGACGTGCTGTGGTACCATCCTGATGTTTTCAGGATAGTGACCAAATTAATGCCAAGCAAATGGTGCAGAGCAATTCCTTGAGAATTTCATTACCAATGGGGGGACGTTCAGATATTGTTGAAGTCCATGGCCTGCATGGAGTTGGAGCAGTGACCACTGCATGCTCCTCTGGTCCCTTCTCTAGCTTGTGTAAAGCAGCGATTGAGGCCTCCTGCTCAGTCATTTAGGAGACAGTTGTTCTCTCAAAGCAGCAGTTTGTCAGACTGTAATTTTAAAATTACATTGTGTTTTTCTAGGACTTGGCAGAACTTCTCCAAGACTTTTAAAATAGTACTCCAGAGAAGCTCATTCCTGGTGCAATTAAAAATGAAAAGAAGGAGGAAGAGTGGTTTGAAATGAACTGTTTTTTGGGAGCTGGTTTTGTTTTGTTTTTTTCTAAGAGAATGATGCTTGAAACTCTTGCTTTTGAAGATGTATTCCCACGCTGAGTCACATGCAGGGTTCCTGCAGAACAGCCTGGCTGGTGTTTTAGAGGTCGATATTTGTTGACTCTTTCAGTGATGTTGCCTGTGCACAGCAGTGGTGTCTCGCAGAGGAGGGCTGCAGGCATGCCCTGAGATAAGTTGATTCAAAAGGTAGCACTGCCTCTTGGCTGCTATAATTTTCCTCCTGCCAGCTTCACTATGCTGCTGTGATTGCCGCATACACCAGGCTGGAGTTGCCATCTTTCACTGGGTGACAAGGACAAACATTTCTGTCTTCAGAGAGAATGAAGGTTCCTCTATTGTGTGTCACTGTGTCTGGGGAGCATGTAACTGCATGTCACCTGTGACAAACGCAGTATTAGAAATAAGTCTGCTGTGGGTTAAGAGCCTCTGTCTGGAGGTTATGTGGTTGTTATGCTACTAAATGTCACTTTAACTTACAGAGTCTCAGTCCAGCCTTATTTCTCAGTGCTTGGGTTGGTGAGCACATGGTTTTGTTGCTGCCTCTCATGAAGTGAATAACTCAGTGTGAGTAAAGACACCCATCTGAAACCATAATGTACAGCTACATCAAGCCCCATTAGTTAAGAGTCAGACTGGTTACCAGTGAGGGTAAAATGGCCATTCATTGCCACATCTGTCTCTTCTCTGTGTGCATGTTTAATTCTTTGAACAAAGGGTGGGGAAATAAGAGACACCTCTGTGATACATTTGGTGCCATTTTGAGCCAGCCCACGTCTGGGAGAGCAATTGTATTTTCATCATCTCTGTGAATCATCACAAAAGGTGCCAGCTCAGGTTTGATTGCTGAGATTAGCTGCGAGACATGGAGTAGAAGGAGCACAACGTGGTATTTAGCTGCAAGACTGAGTTCAAGATGCTGACAATTTGAAAAAGCTCGATTTTGACTTTGTGTGCCAAACAAATTTACTGTTGGAAGAACACGTTGGCCATGTGATGATGTCATTTTCATAAAGTCACTTTACTGATGGCACCCACAGCTCAGCAGAAGGCTTGGTCTGAGCACGAAGACCTCTTCAGGGTTCTTCTAAGTCTCCTGGTTGGAAGAAAGCCAGTACTGATGTGATACTGAAAGGCAGGTAGTATCTACTTATCCAGTGAAATTCATGCCTGAATTCACTTGCAAATCAAAAGTGTCATTGAACTGCTTAGAGAAGGTGAAAATTATCAAAGATTTGCAGATGTGAGAGAGAAGAAAAAAAATCTCAGGATTCTACAGAAGATGAAGACATGGTGCTGGACCAAACTCTTTCTTTGTGGAAGGGTTGTTTGGAACTTGGAAGCTCCTGGAGGCTTTTGTAGAAATGAGTGTTGAATAATGATGGACTGAGCTTCAGAATAACCTCTTGACTCTGGCTTCTCATGGTGTGTGGTGTGGCAGTGAAGCAGAATGAAGAGCTGGTGTAACATGAAAAGCTTTAAAAGCAGAGGATTTGGGAATTTTGAAATTGAGTTCTCACACAGAAGTCACTCAGCTGGCAAAATGGACTACAGTCCTGAAAAATGGTAGTGCATTGTACTGTATGTGAGATGGAACTTTTTTTGCCCCCAGGTAATTGTGGTAGCCATCTAACTGCTCACTATGTTAATACAAATTTTAAACAAGAAAGCAATTATATATTTATGAATGGCAGGCACGCACTAAAAAATGCCCTGGACAATCAAGAGGAATGTTGGTCATTAGTGTGGTAAAAGATGTATAATAGGCCAAATCACTTAATTTCCAACACATTTCCGGATTTGGCCAGTGGGAAAGATTTCACTGAAACGATCACAAAACAGACTGAGATAATCTTGGCCAATATCCTCCTTTTTGACAAAACAGATTCTAATAATAAAATCCTGCGTTTGATTGCTTATCCCTGTGAAAGGCTTTTCGTGGTCCTTCCTTTTCATAGTGTTTAATAGGCTGTAGCACCACTGCCAACCAGCCCAGAGCAGGAAGGGGAAGGAGAGCTTTGTGCTGGCCTTGGCAGGAAGGTCAGGGCACAAATCTGGCCAGAGTGCAGTGACATTTGCAGGGACCAGCTGGGGGCTGTATTAAATGTGTGGGATGGAAGTGAATGGGAGCACTGGTGTGAAAGGGGGGATCTTCACCGATACCTCTATTTAGAAGATAATTCTTGAACAAAATGCTTGTTGCAGTATGGAGGGCATTCAGATTGTTTGAATTCCTTCTATTTCCCAAGAGAGCTCCCATGCCAGGATTAATGGGGACTCTTGGCCTCACTGAGATACATGGAGCTCTCCAGGTGAGGTGATGTGACTGCAGGTGTGCACTGCTGAGCTGATAAATAGCAATGCATCTCTGCTTTTGGACACTGCAGCTTCTCTGAAGTTTAATCTGCTAAAACTCTTTGAAGAACTTAAGTATGCAGAGCTCTGTCTAAAACTGAATTATGTCTTGTACTGAACACGTAGAACAGTGTGGTGTTTTCAAGAAATCTCTTTTTTGGTTTTTTTTTTCACTGGCTATTAAAAGGCACCCAATTCTACCATGTTGTTTTAAAGCTGGAGTATTTCAATTTTGTGGATATTTTAAGTTGGCATCCTTGAAATTCCTAAGAAACCAGCCCGTTTTTCCGAGTCCCAGGCATGTCTTCTGAAAACACAGTAAATGTCATAAGAAGTGATTTCACTGTACGGCTGCCCAGAGCAGACATATTGATGTTATTTAGCCTTCACTTGCCAAGTTGAGTGTTAGGATTGGGTTTTCACATGTGAGGCAGCTATCGGCTTTACAGATAGCCATATTTTCATAAGCTGCATTTGGCTGTCACACCTTCTCCTGTAGTTTCTTGATATGCAAACAAGTCTCAGTTATATATGCTCCTGGCTTATAAACTGATATCCCTGAAGAGTTCCTGATTATCCTTCCATTAACTTTTACTCTCCTCTGTCTCCCTTGGGGAGGTAACAAGTATTCTTTCCTCCGTCATGGGTTTCCAGCTGGTTACCTCCCTGCTTCCCTCCTAAATAGATTCTCTCAGTAGGGAAGTACAGTCTGTGAAATTTCAGTGCCATCTAAAAGTACAGCAGGGACTGCTGAAATGGGAATTTGAAAATTTGAAATTCAAGGAGAGCATTCTGGATCTGAAAGTGCCCTCCCAATGAACAGAATAACAATACAGATCTAAATGCAGAGTTGTAGTGAAGCCAGGAGCAGGGCTTTGCTGTTTGTACGTGGTGTTTCAGCTCCTCAGCTGTACTGCTGGGAACTTTAATGGAGCCTTGTTCGAGGCTCTGCCATTCTTACATTTCCTGGAATAATTAGTGTTGTCTACAAACCAACATTCAGCCCCACTTCTTGCTTTTACTGAGCACTGCACACTTCTCAACATTCCTCACTTCCAGGGTTTTCTCTTTATGGAGTTCAGATTGTTTCTTAATCAGATTCCCATACCCCGTGTCCATCATAGCTGCAGTTGGGGACATCCTGGCAAAGCATTCAGCAATGAAATCTTCACTTGTGCTTGTCCTTCCTCCTGCAAACTCATGCAAGTGTTTGTGTGAATACAACCTGAGTTCTGTTCCCAAAGACTGGGTCTATGGAGGGTGTATTGTACTGGGAACCCACCCATGCAGGTTTTTGCACATGCTGCTGGCTTGACCCCTAATCTCTATGATTATTTAAATTCTAAGTGTTCTTAAAACAGCCCTTGAGGCCACTTTGTGCTATTACATATTCCTTCTCGGATTATATCCAGTTGATGAAGGCCTGTGTGTATCTTCTAGTTACTGCCTTAAATTGAGCATAAAGCAGGACTCTTGTCAATATTCTTTGTTTGCAGTAGGATGCTGGCTCAGCTTCTTTAGAATTATTCAAACTGAAATAATTATTTTGTTGAATAAACATTTCAAGACAAGTTTCACATTTCTGGGTTTGGTATTAACACTCAGAAATATTTGCCAATACCACAGGCTGGGTTTTTGAATGTGATCTCTGTCTTTGTTGCTGTAAATATTGACGTGAGCCTTCACTTGTATTTGGGGAGCAGAGGTGACTCCCCTTACCCACATGAGCAGAAGCATACTTGTGGCATACTCACACTGATCTAAAGAGCTTTTTGAAGCCACAGAACGGAATTAGGATGGCAAGAATATGGCCCCAAATATGAGGTGGTGCCAGACCTAAATTGAGCATGTGATTCATCCGATTTCCCACGCGGAGTGGAAAGTCAAGGGTTTTCTTCAATTGCATGTACAAATCTATAGGCTTGAGAGATTACAGGTGACATTAGACTCTTCCTTTTGCAAATACTCCATGTTTGCATATCTGTGGGTGCATAGTTTACCAGAAATTCCCCTGTGGAATTTAAAGTCCTGTGTCTGTCTGTGCAGGTCTGGAGCCTGAGAAGATTAAGTAAGGGTGAGACATTTAGCCACAGGGTAACAGCTCTGGTGTACATTCAGATTTTCTATCAGCCAGTTTATTATACTATTAAAACAGTACAATTTCATAACAGTGAGAGTTGCTGCTTTTAAAACCTCGCTTTTGGTCAAACAATATGCAGAATGAAGGAAGGAGTATAGTTTTTATATGTTGGGTGCTATCTGTAGACACAAATTGGGATTTTTCACTGTCCCTGTACAGCATATCCTTTTTCAGGCACTTCACAGGGGTGTCTGTGCCCCCATCAGGGCTGCTTAAACTTTAGGCAAGCTGCTGCCCTGCAGTATTGGAGGCTGGGGGGAAGAAAATCCATGTATGTTGTTTGGGGCTTCTCAGAGCACCAAAATAATGACTAATTAAAGCTCTGTGTCTTCTGATGGGTCACATATCTTTTTGATCTACAGGGTTTGCACCCTTGACACCATCTTTTGAGGAGCACTTCCAAAAAGTATGGAATGAATGTAGATTATGTGGGAAATATCTCAGTAGTGTGCTCACACAGCTCAAGTCAGCACAGTCTCCCACTGTTAACTGGACATGTCCTTTATGGAAATTGGCTTTGTAGCCCACATTTCAACTGCTGAAGAGTTATGAGGTCAGCAAGTGCAGTTCAGAATTTAGCTCATTTTGTGTGTATCTTGGACCATGCTCACCCCTGGGTTTTATACCACAAAAATCAGTTGAATGATGCCAAGAAAAAATTCATCTCCTAATATTTAGAATCAACTCCTCTGGCAGGAGTGTATTTCACTGCCATAGCTCTAGGAAGGATTCTGGTCCTTGTTCTTGAGGGTTATAATTTCTGCATAGGCACTGGGAATCACTAACAAGAGCAGGTTTTGGGATGGATATTAAATCTTGTGCTTCAGGGTATGAACTGTTCTCCTAACTTGGGAGCAGAAAGAGGCTGCTGTAGAGGGCAAAGTGTTGTATTTCTGCCCCCTGCAGTGCTCTTGCCTGTGTAAGATGCACCCAGTAGTGGCCAGTGTGAAATGCAGGTGGGTGAGCTGGGTGGACCACAGGCAGTTCCCGTATTTCTCTGAGAGCAGATTGTCGATCCCAAAGCCAGGGCATCACATTGCTGGTGCTTTGATTGGAAGCTAAGAACTAATGTCTGCAGACCTTCTTAATGACAGACTTATAGCAGTGATCACAGAATTGTCTTCCAGAGTTAATTTCAGCTAATGAGCAATTAGTCAACTCAGCAGTGGCTCTCCCTTGCCTATGTCCCCTGGGGAAGGGGTGGTCAGGGCTGAGCATGGTGCTTCCCTGGAGTGCTGGGAGCCCCAGCATGTGGGCCCAGCACCCTCACCTGTGCTGCTGCTTGGGCTGCAACTCAGATTTCCTCCTTCTGAAACAGAGGGTTTTATTTTCCACACTTGCAGTGCTATCCTAAATGTCAGCAGTCTCTTCTTTCCATTTTTTTTTTTTTTTCCTAATACTTAATGCAGCCAGAGAAAATCTGTCTGTTGAAGACTCCTTGCCTGCCCAAATGAAGGTTGAAATTGCATGGGCTTGAGCATATTCCAGGGTGGATGTGTAGGTTTGGGGACAGCCAGAGATGCTGCTGCTGCTTCCTGGGAAGCACGGGCTGCCTGGGGTGACGCTGTGGCAGCGGGTGGTGGGACTGGGAGCAGGCACAGATGGTGCTCCAGAAGGGGAAATCCAGAAGCTCACGAGCTCATTTCTTTTAGGGAGACGTGTCCATATGTCACCCATAGAGGATGAGAGCCTGCTCCTCAGTGTGGAGCACTCTGAGGCTGAAATAACCTGAATCTGTGTCTAGAGCTGGAGCCTGGTGCTGATGGAGCCCCTGTGCTCTGTCCACCCTCCCTGGCAGGGAGGGAAGTCCTGAGTGTTCAGTGCCTCTCCTGCCAAGAGCTGAGAGGGGGCACTTTGCTAGGGAGCCTGCATGGCTGGATCCATCACTGACAGGCTCCTCTCTGACATCTCAGTTTGCCTGCCCACAGTCCTGTGCACAGCTCCTGGAGGTGAGTTGAGACTTGGGGATGTGAGCACCATAAATCAGGAGCTTGGTTGTCTGTCCCCTCAGCCAAGCACTGCACACCGGAGCACAGAGATGCTCTACACAAAGGATGCCTTGCAGCTGGACATAAATCTCAGGGATGCCTGCAGACCCTGGCAACTGGCACAAATGTCTCTTAAATTTTTGCTCCTAATCTTGTAACTGAGCATTGCTTGAATACAGTGTAATGAACAGTGATGATAAATCAACATTAATGACAGTCAGAGCTTATGCTGCTCTTCAGAATGTTTTGATGTTTTCTGAGATAAAAATTACCCTCTTCCATTTAATACTTTAGCAAATTTGGGGAAGAAAATAGGTCAATGGAAATGTTGTCCCACTCAAACTGGAGCAGTGGTAAGGAAGTTACTTGAATTTCTGTATTTACATATTGAGGAGGAGGGATGCACTTACATGAAATGTGTGTGTCTCTGAATAACTGCATTTACATATGTAACACCCAAAATACATAATTATGCATTCATATTCACATGTGGAGTCTGTCTGATGATGTATGTGTATGTCTAAAAATATAATTTATAGGTTTTTAAACCTCCCTGACAGATTCCAGGAGACCAATTTCTAAATGTAAGCCCATTTTTGACTAAGAGACAGGTAGCAGTAGGTGCTAATAAAGGAAAGAACTGCAAGTAAAATGTTGTGACATCCACCTCCCTGAACAACCTGCAGAGCACTGGCAGAATCATCAAACTGAGCTGAGAGTAATCAGCAGGGACTGATAAAGCTGCTCTTGTAATTATTTGTTTGATATACAGCTTTCCTTCTTCCTTCTGCATAAATAGCAGAATTGCTTTGCTTAGTGTGGGAGGTTTTTTTATTCCTGTCAGGGCTTGTTCTCACCAAGATGTCATGAGAGGAGGACTGAGATCTGCATTTTTGTTTTATTTACGGGCTCTCCATTGTAATTCTGACAGCCTGTGGTGGAGACAGCATTCATTTAGCTGGGGAGAGGTGGCCTTGCTCCTGCAAGCCTGTCGGTGTTGCGGGGGCCAGACTCTGCCATGCTGCTTTTAAGCCTCTCTGATTCCTCCAGGTCTGGCCTGGAAGAGGCTGTTCCTGGGAGGAGGCAGCTGCTGAGGTCCGGAGGCAGCTGCGATGTCATGCTCGGGTATTTGGATATTAAATACAATTTCCTCAGCGGCTTTCTAGATTTTAGGTGTGAGTTTGATGATGCCACAGCCCAGGCTGCCCAACAAAACTACACAGCCCTGCAGGTTGACAAGTGTTAGTTATCCTTAAATAACTTCCTCTCCTCACCACTTTCACTGCTGAAGCAAGAAGATCCAAGCATTGACTGATTTCCAGGCAGTCACAGTGGTGGCCCGTCAGCAATGACTGAACTGAGCCAAAAGGCTCCTGTTGATGTCAGTGGTTTCTGGGAATGCTGCCTGCGTGGTTTTGTTCCGGGATTTCCCTCTCTGTCCATGCCTGGTTGAACTCTGACTTCACTCAGGGCAAAGCTTGAAATTTTGTGTTTAACAAAAGGTACAGTAACTCATTCACACCCTAATCACTCTCATTTTCCTTTTCCCATTTATGTTCCATTAGCCTCTTTCTTTCCTTACAAAAGCGAGGAAGAGGGTAATGGATAATTTCTAAGCAGATAAAGAAAGGATAACTTCTACTTCAAAAAAAAATTCTATGCACCAGAATAGTTTTTATATTATCTAAGGGTTTTACCAGGATTCCAGGAACTCAGGAAGAAGGGGAGGCGTAAGGGGAGAGAGAGACACATTAGAGCAGAAAATAGATTTCCTAGCCTAAAGAGAGAAATCCAGACTGCTGCCTTTGGCATGCATTTGAATATTGTCAAGGGCATCTGGAATATGTTGATAGCTGCTCTCCTAATAATTCTAAAAATCTGCTAATGATGAGGCACAGATTTGCCACGGGCCGTGTCTGCCACGTGCACAACCAGCATTGGGAAGGGGTCTGAGACATCAGAGGCTGTGTTGCTCTCCTGGCAGGGTCAGCACAAACTCCCTGTTACTCAGGAGAAATACTTCAGACTTGAACCAGATTAATGAAAAGAGAAATTGCTCTGAGACTAAGAAAAAAATCTTTACACCCATTGCAGTGCTGTGGGGGGGGTTGTTCTTGAGCGATTACAGCTCATCCTTTCAATGCCTTCTGATTCCAGGCAATGATGGCATTTTAAGATAAATAAAGTGTTCATGGCTCTGCTTGTTATTGAAGGGCTTTTATTATTGCTGATGTTACATGAAAAAGAAAGTTATTAAAAAAATGTGGCAGTAACAAATCGAAACCCTCAGGGAACTGTTGCATGAATGGGATTTTGATTGGAGTTCAATTTAATTGGCCATAAATCGTCTCTTTTCTGATTTACATTCTACTTTAGACCAGTCTACCAAATACACGATAATCAGGTTTTCATTTTTCTCTATTGAGCAAAATACTCTGACATGAGCATAAACAGAAATATTCCTTCAGCAAGGTGACCTTGTTCTTGGTTGCACTGTGCTGGTAATTGATTTAATGCCTCCTTACCTATAAATTGGGCCCTTTCTGAGGCATGTCCATCAGATTTCGAGGTAATTGGTTAGCATGGTTGTTTTTCTGACTGCAAGATATTTCTCATAAACCTCTAGTACAAGATCATTTTACTTCTATGATCATTTTACTGACATGATGGAATGAATTCAGCAGGCAGTCATCCACTGGCTGTGCTGCAGCTTTGAATGTGCATTTCTTGGAGAATCACAAAAGATCTTGTTCTAGCCTGGAGTAGATCTGTGGAGTGGTAGAGCCCAGTAATTTCTGTGGAGTTCAATTTTGCACAAGAAAAAGAAGAAAGGTTTTCCAGGCATCCCAAGGCTCCTGGCCCACATCCCCTGCTCTGGAGTGTTGTGTACCACAGATGTCCTGTCCTGTCCTGTCTTCCCTGCTGCTCAGCTCCCCTTCCTTTACCCAAGGTTGCTTCCTGTGATTGCTGGTTTAGATTTGTGAGGACTTTTCCTTCCCCTCCTCTCTAAGAAGGCTTCACTGGGTGAACTCTTTAGGGAAGTGATACGTGTGGGTGGATGAGTAAGAGGTGAGAACCAGGTGGGATCAAAGGAAATAGAACTGTCATCTAATTCTGATTAGATATCCAAAGCCATAAATTCACTTGCTGCTCTTGCAGCCTCATTCATGGGAATCTCAGTGAAGTCTTCAGCTGCTGCAAGGAGTGGGCAGGAAAAGGGAGGGAACCTGCATTGAGATGTAATCTTCATTATTGAGATTGGAGAATATTGCAGTTAAATGTTTTTCCCCACTGTTCTTATCCCTTGTGCTTCCTTTGTGTTTCTAACTCTGTAGAGACTTCATTATATTGCTCATTTAACCATTTCCAGCAGTACTGGGATTGACAGGTTGAGTTTTCAGCAATCTCACAACTTCATGGGCTGTAAATTGAATGTTTTAGGTCCTGGCGAAAAGGTGATAAGAAAGTTACATCTGCTACCAGTTTCCTAATTACATCATCATCAAATACACTGAATTTGTTAATGCCAGGTACTCTTGCTGAAAATACATTTATAACCATGGCCTTGGCAACTGGAAGCAATTACTTTGCAGTGGTTTTCTTTTTGTATTCTGAAACACCAGAATTCTTTTCTTTCCTCTGCTTCCCTCCCTACAAAAGAAGCAGAGGAAAAATCTGAATTTTAACTTGTTATGATTATCTTCTGATTTTTTTTTTTTTTTTTTGTCAGCAAAGATGAATAGCTGGAAAATTACTGAAAGTAATGTAAAGAAAAATGAGCATCTGCTACTGAAGTTTCTGCTGAGCTCAGTGGTATTTAGGGCTTGTGTGACAGCAGTGGGCAGGTACTGAGGCTGATGAGACCTCAGTGTGTCTTGTGCTATTCTGACAGGGATTGTGGACAGGGTTTGTTCCCCATATAGTGGTGGCTGGGTAGTAGATCTGGTTACTACAGCTGATTGAGATGTTTTTCCTGAATGTTTTATTGTGTGTCATCTTCCTCTAGCTTTGGTTTTGGTGATTGTTTGATCAGGAAAGACTATTGTGGGATTGAGATGGGATGGAAATGTCTCCTATCTTGATTCCCAGCTCGCTTGGATTAGGTATGTTTGTTAAAGTCTGTGCCTTGCCAAATTAGCTTGACTTAAGTCTCCCATACCCTTGGTTTGTCACCTGCCCACGTTCCCTGAATGCTGACTTGCTTCAGTGACACTGGAGCTTCTTTCATGGATACCCCAGCCTCCCCACCTTCCCATACCACCGTCTCTAGCTCCTGTAATTCTGCTGGGAAATTGTCAGAAGCTTGTGCCTTTCATCCCTGAAGTGGGAAAGCTTTTATTTGTTTGGTTAATCCGAAAGTTAAGTGGGTGGGAAGATAAGTCGGCAGCCCCGTTCCTTTCGTCACATGGTACCAACTCTTGTTTCCCCTTGAGAGAGGCAGAGAAGATGGAAGTCAGAGATGAAATGAAGATCAAAAGTGAACAGTGTGATTAGGTTTTTGATAAAGCATAAAACACTTATCACATCAAAGGTGCTGAAAACCACATTAAATGTTTCCTGAACATTTTGTGTCCACATAAGCAGTAACTGTACTTGCCATGGGGACACTTGTAACAGCAAGTGGTGGAGCTGGCGGATGCTGGTGGGTATTTACCCTCGTGACTGTGCTGCAAGTCACCTGCCTGGCTCAAGAAGGCAGGGCTGGCAGCCTGCAGCTGTCCTCTGGCACCTTGAACCTCTCTTGCTGCAGATCAGTGGCCCATGTGCATCCTTAGCACACCTTTAAGCTTCCTCAGTCTTCCAGGTCTCAACAATCTCTGATTTTCCAGAGATATCAAGGCTCTTGCAGATGTAGATAGGTGAAGAGTTTGTGGGTAACTTTTCTCCCAAGCGCTGGTGATCTTTTGGTTCCATGCTTTAGCTCAGTGAATCAAGTCCTGAAATATTTTTTGTAAGCAGCGTAATTTGTAGTGAGAAGTGTCTATGTCTTTTTTCACCACTGTGTTGAAATACTGGGTGGTGCTGGCCGGTGGAGACAAATAAAAAGGAGTATGTTGCAATTTTTTTTAAAAATGGTGGTGCTGATTACACAGGCCACTGCTGGTGGATGTAACATTTTTGGTAAATTTGATGCAAAATGTTACCAGCCCAGCCCAGCAACATTTGGTGTTCCTTTTCCCAGGTAGTGCTGAGTCCAATCTGCTTTTGTTTCCAATTTACCACCTTTTTCTGTAGGCAAGGAAGGAGGCACACGCCCTTCCTTCTGCCACATGGGAGGTTCTGTGTAACAGAGACAAGTCCCAGAAACAGTCTGCCCCAGGATTTTTTTGTTTTGTTTTGTTTTTTTAGCCAATGCAGAACCATTTTCCTGTCTCCTTGTCTCAGCCCTTCAGAGCACAAAGGTAGTTTAAATGCTGTGTGTGTGCAGCCACCTGTATCATCAGTCATTTTGCATGTTGGGGGTGGAAGTTTGCCCTTCACTAACATCTCACCATCTCACTTCCTCCAGAGCACCATTTATCAACAGAAATTGACATCAGATTTGCTTCTGAAATTAGAGGAACAGCAAAACGTGTGTTGAATTGGATGAAAGTTCATGGAGGCACTTGCTGAATGTTCACATGCTTAAATCTGATTGACTTCAGGTGAAGTCCAAGAAGTTTTCAAGTGAGGCTTGAGTCATTTTTACCACATTCTAGCTGCGGTTTCAGGAAAAGTGGAAAAAACTTTTTTATGCCAAGATGGACTTCTTTACCAATATCTAATAATTTGGACTCAATTTTTACTTGCCAGGGTTTATATTAAAAAGCTCAGAAATGGGGCAATACTTGAATGGAATAGTCACAGAGAAGCTGATCAAAAGCGACTGCTTGCACTCATTAATCCAAGCTCCCACTTGAAGCAGGGCTTGAAGTTTGCTCAGTGTCTTGTCTAGTTGAGTTTTGAAACCCTCCCAGGATGGAAATTGAACATCCTTTTAAGGTCCCTCTTCCAATTTCACACAGTGCTCAAGGGCTGATTTTCTCTTCAGCTGGAATTTCTCTGCTGCAGCCTGGGAGTGCTGCCTCTCATCCTGTCACTGTGCTCTTCAGGGAAGGGTCTGCCTCTGTCTATGCTGCCTTTTCCATCATCCAGAGAGTTCAATAAGACAAATCTCCTTGGTTGTTTGCTTGTTTGTTTTCCTCTCAGTGCTTCCCTTGTTTCTGTATTCTGTGAGTGATTGACAGCAGAACCTTGTCTGTGTATTTGGGCTCTTTCAAAGAAAGATCTTGTTTCTATTTAGTACTCTTGAAAGGAGAACTCTGGGAATGTATGAACAAAAAAAGAAATTAGGCGGTGTGAGCAGAGAAGTCCCTGTCCTGAATTCATGTTGGCCAAATGCTAATGTTAGTTATTTTTGAGCTTAGTAGTGCAAGAGGCTTTTATCCTTTGTGCAGTTGGCCTCATCCTACTGTGAACATAATGTAAAAGGGAGCAAAAGGCATCTGTTAAAACCTTCAAGTCTTCTTTGGTGGCAAGTAAGGTGGCAATCAAGCACCAGCTCTGATATGACACAGGCCTTGCCTGAAAACTTGAGGTTAGACCGGAAACTTCATAATAAAAAAGTCAAATTTAATTTCTTGACAGTACCCAAGACAGATGTCTCAGTGACAGTTGTACAGTAATTTTATTTCCCTTTTAAAAAATGTAACTTTTTCTTAAAAAGCATTACCATGTATTTCAGCAAGATTTCTCATTTAATAAGATGCAAAAGTTCAGGCAATATCCTGTTTAGATGGTTTCTATTTGATAATAAAAATGGCATTGACAGTGAGAGATTGCACCAAATAAATCATTACTTGGGAGTTCTGTTTTATGCTGCAGCCAGGATGTGTCCTGTAAGTTCACAGCTGTTTTAACTTTTTCTTTTCCTCATCTAGACAGCTGTATGTCCATGAGATTTATTTCTTGATCTATGTGGACATGAAATCCTTCTTGGGATTATTGCCATAGAAACAAGCCATAACATAGAGCGTGTTAGAAGTAATAAATGGGATTTGGCAGCCCTTCCCATTTACTACACAGAGTCTGAGCTATGTAGTACAAAAAGCAGCAATTACTTGCTCTCAGAGCTTTATTAACAGGCACATCTGCACATTCATTGGAACTAGATGCTTCAATTTCCATCCTGGCTGGGGTGGCATTTACATGTTCTGGTCTTGAAACTAAAATCCAACATCTAGTTCATTTTCCAGTTAAGGTAGGAATTGGTCAGGTTTGATATTTTGGTTCCTTTTTGTTGATTGCAAATCCCAGAGGCAGCCCTAGTGAGCCTCCCAGAAGGAGATAAGTGATCAAACTGCTGTCTCCAGGGAACGGTCCCTCCTTTGAAGGATGAAGTCACCCAAGTTTTGCTTGTAGAGCCTGATCTCCCACGGAGTTGGGACTCAGCTCCCAGCCTCTCCCAGGGCTTCACACCCTGTCTGGCTTGCAGGAATGATTCCTTCTCCTTGGTGGCCCAGGGTGGCTCTGAGCTGGGGGAGTAGATGGGTTGTACCAGGCAGGGAAGGGATTTTTGCAGGAGTGAGCACAACAAGCTGGAGCTGGAGCTGGAGCTGAGGCTGAGCTGACTGGGTCACATCACAGCTGCTGATATACATGAGGGAGAAAGGCAAACTCCAAATTCTAAGCCAAATCCATGGGTCAGCTTTTGAAAGTATGGGATAGTAGAGGCAGAATAACAGAGGAATATATTGAAACCCAAGGTGTGTGCTGGCTCTGTGTGCCCAAGTCCTGGCAGCACTGTCATCATGGCCCTGGCCCTTCTGCTGTGGGAGGTCTGTGCTGGCTCCCCAGGGCACAGGGTGCAGATCTTGCTTGGCTCTGGTGCTCTTCCCATATTTCTTTCCTATCCTCCTTTTATGAGGTAAAATCAAACATGGAAACAAATAGTCAGGTCACAGAAGTGTCCCTTGCTCTGGATAATGCATTTGCAGACCTGGAAGGCAGCATACACTGTTCTTTTCCCATCCATGTCCTATAATGCTGCCCCTAGCTGAGAGAGGAGCAGCTTCCAGGGGGGATTTCAGAGGCAGCTGGAGATGCTTTAAAGCTCTCAGGGCAAAATCTCTCATCCCTCTGCAGCAATTCAAAACCAAAACAACTTTGCTCAACAGGAGGAACATTCAAAGCTGATTGTAAACCACAAAATCAAGATGAAACCTAGAATGCAACCTGAAAAAAACAGATAACTGAAATATAGAGATTTGAATCTGGACCGTGTGCTCAGAGTCTGCCTGGCCTCCTTTTCAGAAGTGCTGAGGACTGAGCAGCTCTAGTGAAGGCGATGAGCCCTCAGGATTTCTTTGAAACACTTATTTATACCTAAGTATAGATCTAGGACTGACTAACTTCAGGCTCCAAATATAGTTCAGGTGTCTGCCTTCTCACTCTTCCTCATTTCTCTTTTCCTTGCTATTTAATCTCTTCATCAGCTCCCACACTCTCTGTTTCCTCCCACTCCCTTTACTTTTCCATCCTCCCCCAGTTGACTTCTGCTCCTCCTTCTATCTCCTCACTCACTCTGACACCTCTGCTGTCCCAAGGGAGGCACAGGGCATTCTCCAAGGTCCATCCCAAGCAAGCTCTAGGTGGCAACTCTTTTCTCTCCCTCACACCCTAAATTCTCTCTACCTCATTCTCAGGAGAGCAGAGGTTCAAACAAACTGCTTCATCCTGTTCAGGAACCTGCTGAAGATTAAGTCCCAAGTATCTCTCCTCTCCTGTGTGGGCCTGATCAGAGATGGCAGTGAAAAGGGAATCATCACAGACACTCTTGACTGGGGAGGGAGCCCAAAAGCATAAATCAAAATATCCCATTTTCTATGTTCTGCCCATTGCAGGCCTGATCTTTCAGCAACAAAAGACACATGAAGGGTATCAAGAAGGGTTCATGTTAATTTTGTGAACAGGAAGCTCTCGTTAGTGGCTGTGTTGTTCAAATCAGCCAGAAGACAGATGTGGCTGTGGATCTGATGGATCTTTTCCCTGTCTCTGTTGCAGGAAGGGATGCCCCAAACACTGAGTTCTACCAGTATGTTTACCCCATGTGGCTTCAGCCCTCATCTACATACTTCGAAAGAAGGTGAACAAGGAGGACTGATCTTCCAGGATGGAAACCTTACCTCAGCATCTCTGGATGCTCTAATCCAGCATCTGATACCTACCACTGATTACTACCCTGAAGTAAGCAATTCACAGTATAATAAATGGTTTAATTTTGATGAATTGGGGCAGCACTTCATGCAAAAGTGCAAATGTGTTAAATTTTGAATTAAGAAGGCTCATTTAAAAGCTGCATACAATTAAAGCTTGGTAAATTGAGGCATTGCTTTAAATGCTGTTTCACTGCTATATAATTGTTCCTATGAAAAAGCAGATCCCAAAGATGATACTGCCTTTAAATAAGAGAACAGGGGAGGGAGGGAGATGTCATAGTGATGAATTAGTGATGTAGCAGTTGGAGCACTTCAAAAATAACTGCGCTTCCCAGAGAGGTTTAGAGGAAAACTGAAGCAAAAAACTCCCAAGTCTGAACTGGTGCTAGATTAGCTGAATTTCAGTGGCTGCTGAAGTCATCCAGGTTTGCCTGTATGTACAGAGCATTCCCTTGGTGACAACGGAGATGATGCTTCTTCTGGTGGTTTTATAATTTACCTGGCATTGTAATCACAACTTTGCCGTCACTGGACCTCACAGTCCAGATCCTAATCCTTGCTCCATCAGTGGAAATTAGGTGTTTCTTCACCAAGAGTGTGAGGATCTAAACTGGAAGCAGGTTTATGGACCTGCAAGCTATTGACTTCACTGGATTTTGCACATCCACGGTGAAATTCAGACAGAGTTTGACTGGAAGACTTTTAAGTGCTAATATATCTCCATGGCTTGTATTTCAAAGCACAGAGGAGCATTGACTTCTGGGTACTTGAGCAGACTGGGAGAGTTATCAATGCAGAGCAGGCAGCACGTTTTAAATTACCCAGACCTCAGTTTCTGATCAGCTAAAAATAAGTAATAAAGAAGCATCTCAATTAAAAAAAAAAAAAAAAAGAAGAAGAAAAAAAGGGAACAGAAAAGCAATAAAAATAGGTAATGGAGAGATCAGGCTGTGAGATTTTCATTAGGTAATGTGTGATATGTAATATTTTACCTGCTGCTTGGGAGCATGGCTAGGGTTGGAGGAAAGGAGATAATTCAGGTGCAAGGATGCAAGGAGGGGTCAGGATGCAAACAACTGAGACTTCATTCATGTATTTTAAATTCACTGCTGGAATAATTTGAATAATCCAAGGATTTATCCAGCAGACCTGCTTCCCACAGCTTCACAGATGTGGAACTGCATATGATATGACTTGGTTGATGGAAATGAAATTTGGGGAGTTAATAGAATAAATGAAATATTGCTTCAAACAGGCTGGGTAAGATCAGCAGGGCAATAGCATGTGGCTGACGTGGGGGTGTCTGCAGCACCCAACTCAGTACAACAGAGAGCTTGCTGCCCATTTAGCTTCACTGTCTCCAGCACCCTGGTCGTGTCTCCTGTACCTGGGATTGCTCCTGCACACTGTCTTCACTGGATGTTTGCCCATGGTTTGGGCAACCAAAGGCTGGAAGAGGATGCTGTGGAGGAAGAGGATGCTGCTGCCTCCTGCACCCAGTGTAACCAGCTCCATATTCAGTGTCAGGAACTGTTTTGTCTTTTAGATAAAAAGGTCTTGCCAAGCAGAAATGAAAAAGCTGTGAAGTTTAGGGCTTTTACAGTCAATATTACCCACTGTGTGGCTGCTTACAGTAGGTCTACTTGTCTTTCTCCTGCAGAAAGCCTATATCTTTACATTCCTGCTGAGTTCCAGACTCTTCATTGAACCCCATGAGCTTTTGTCCCGAGTTTGTCACAAGTGCATTGAGCAGCAGCGGCTGGATGACCCCGTGCTGGACAAGGTTAGTTTATCTTCACAGCAGAAAAATGTGAGGTGTTTTCAATGGGTAGAAGATTCTGGGTCTCTGGTGTGTGTCCCTTGCCTCTCTTTAGATTGAATGAAGCTTTCTCATAAAGGATTTACCACTGAGATCCTTACATTAAGACATACTGGTATCCATATCTGAGAGCAATGCTTCAGGCAGTAGACACTTCAAATCTTCTTCTAATTTTCACTTTCCCCCTGTCTCAGTCTTCCCAGGTGACTATCCTTCTTAACTTCTTTAAGGCTCTGGTGAAGCCTGCAGGATGCAAGGAGGTAGGATGTAACCCTCACACACTGTAAAGTGCAGATGTCCACACACCACTTTCTCTCCCATTTTTACTTGATGTCTCTGCCCCTTTGCTTTCTTGCTCCTGGTACTATTTCCTCTTAGCCTTCCCTGTCACTTTGAGCACCATGTAACAGGGGCCAGGGGCCCACCACCCTCCTGCCCTCTGTGCTGCAGAGTGGCACCAGTGGAGCCTTGGGGATGGGCAGGAGCAGCAGTGGGGCCCTGACAGGTGAACAGAGTGAGAAAATCCAAGCTGTTCCTGCCTCAGCACTCCTCCCTTTTTGCTCCAGGGACTGGATGCACACATGTGCATCCTCTGGCAGTGCCACAGACAGTGCAGTGGTGATGGATCCCACTGGATGCTGTTCAGTGCTGGATTCTGCCCAAGCTCTCCTTGCTGCATTGATGAACACTAGTTTGGTACATTATCTGGAGCAGGGGATGCACCTTCGGAGTAGTGGAGGGGGACCAAATGTGCATTTGTTGCAAATTTCCAGAAACCTCAAAATTCTGAAATGGTTTTCAGGCTTTCCAGCTTTGAAATGGTGAATTTGGCATCAAATACTGTGTCACCAACATCTGACCATTTTGCTTGTTTTTGCACAGGCAACTGGTTCCATGAGTAACTGGAGCTCTGCCTTCACTGTGGAGAGCCATTCTCCAGAATGCTCAGCAATCCCATACAGCGTTAATAGAAATATCTCTATGAGGTGAACCATGCAAAACCAGTTTTCTAAGGTGTGAGGTTCTGTTCTCCAATTCTATGACAGATACAAATTTAGGAGAATGAAATGTGAGCATTAAAAAATTTTGTTGCTCATTAAACTTTCAACAAATGAAAAACACTGCCTTGTTTTGAAGACCTCTTATCTGCCTGAAGTGCATCTGGATTTTGTAGCAGCACAGGGCTGGTGGGACACAGCTGATTTTGTGTTCCCCAGAGTGGGGCTGATTTTGAAACTTTGTACACAAGCAACCTCCCATCCCATGTCCTGCAACTTGCACTAAGTCCTCTCCATCAATTCGTAATGCAGTTTACACAGCTGGAGCAAATGTCTCCCCAGACCTTTGTAGTTTCCAATAAAGCTTTCCCTTTAGCAGCCACCTGCTGGTCTTTGAGCCTGAGCTTAATGCTAGCTGACAGCAGTTATTTTTAGAGATGTGGTTCATTGAAACCTGTTGTTGGTGGAAAGCTGAAATATGCATTTTAACCACCTTGGTTGAAAAACAAAAAGCCGGGGAGCTTAAGAGTATAATTTTTCCTGATTACAGGGTACACTTCAGCTGCAATACATGGGGATGCAGAAGGCTGTTTGTTTCGGTCTGTGTTTCCTGTAAATAAAAATGCAGAAGGCTGTTTAACACCGATTCCTTTTCACATAACAGAGGATGAAAGCTTTGTAAGCAGCCACACTGGCTGTCTTTTGAGATAACACTAATGCACCAGTTGTGCCATTCCCTGCATTTCCCTCCTTGCCCCATCCCAGCTATTTCCACTGCCACATCCTCAGATAAATCTCCACCAGAAGCGGGCAACAGCTGTGTGCTGTGTGAGTGTCCTTGTCCCATCATGACCTTGAGCTCATGAAGGAAGAGAGCAACATTACGAGCAGCCCAGGTAAAGGTACAAGAGCGCTGCTGTTTTGTTCATCTTTTCCTCATTGTACATGTGCCACTGGTCACTAAGCAGTTTTTTTTCATACAGCCAGAAAGCAAAGGAGCAAAAAAACCTCTTTGTTGGTCAAGAAATTCATTGCAGTTTTTCAGAGAAGGATGAAAATATAGAAGGGTTGTAAGTACAAAAGGGAAGAACAAATGGTTCAAATCAGCAAAAAAGCCAGATGTTTTTAAAAAAGGTATAAAGGCTGCACAAACAAAATGTTCATCCAACCATAAACAGGCGAATTGCATGTGCAGAATACTTAAATCTGCATGTAAAACAGGCAGTTGTTCATGCACCTGGGTTCTGGTACATTTTGCATGCCAAAATGTATTATTTCTGCACCACAAATTTTTGTGCACCACTCTCTTTGTATGCATGTGTGCAGGTTTCTCAGGTGCAACACAAATGCCTTCTTCGAAACCCTGGCCCCATGTTCAGTAACACACAAAATGAGAGACTTTAATGAGTAAATATATTTCAATCCCTGTCTGTCATTTGATGGTTTGCATTTCAGGCTCGAATCAGAAAATTTGGACCCAAAATCTTACAGTTGCTGACAGAGTGGACAGAGACATTCCCGTATGACTTTCAGGAAGAGCGGATGATTGGCCATCTGAAAGACATGATTCACAGGATAGCCCCATGTGATGAGGTGAGGATGACTGACTGGGATGTTCTGCTGATATGTTAAATTCATCTTCCCACTTGGTTCTTCCTTTTCATCTTTTTTCTGCGTTCTGTTCCATGACTCTTCTTGGACAGTCTCAGAGTTTTGTTCTCCAATAATGTAAAAAACTGTAGTATCTTACAAGTGAGCATTGGAATTTATCTCCTGCACATCGAATTGTACGATAACAACTTTCCCATTTTATAGAAGGAATATATGAAGGCATAGCATAGACTGAACATGCTGGTGACAATTCAAATAGCAGCAGAGCTGTCATCTCCCAATTTAGAATCATAGAATCACAGACTGCTTTGGGTTGGAAGGGACCTTAAAGACCATCTTGTTCCACATCCCTGCCATGAGCAGGGACACCTTCCTCTAAACCAGGTTTCTTCAAGCCCTGTCCAACCTGGCCTTGAACACTTCCAAGGGTGGGGCATCCACAGCTTCTCTGGATCCAAGTTCTTATATTTAAAGAAAATACTAATATTAGTGGACATATAGCTTGTCTGGGAGCATGGAAGTAGCAGAAGACAGCAGTGTGTGGTCTGCTGAGCACAGGCTCAGGCTAGATCTGTATGGTCTTGGTGTTCAAATATGTGAGCTCTGTGTGTGGCACAGTGGGTCACAGTGAATACAGCCTCTGGGAGATCTGTTTGAAAATTCAGGTGGGTGAACCCCATAAATTAATTCAGAAACATTAAAAAGACCACAAAGTTCATGAAAATAATAAGCAAATAGTACACTGAGAGTCTCTAATTACTTCTAGGTTAACCCTGGGATGTGGAACAATTCAGTCCCACTGGCTACATGAAGGCCTGGCCTCAAGCCACAGAGGGGTGCAGTCCAGTAGAACAACAAGAACATACCCATGAGGATGAGAGAGAAGAGTGGAGAGAGGATAGAAGGAATTAGCAGGGCTCCAGCACAACAGAAATTAAATTGGGCTCTCCTATGTACATGAAATACGTCATAAATGGGAACAGCTGCTCTTGGACAGGGCTGGCATCATGCCTGGCACTTTGAGGGAACTGTAGGCATGGATTGACTGGCTGGGCTGGGCAGCCCATGGGAGAGAAGGGGCAGGACAGGGAAGCTGTGAGACACAGTGATGGAGGTGAAGGCAACAAAAAACTCAGAAAGAACCAAAGTGGCTTTAGTTCCATTAACCAGAATAGTAGAATTCCTACTAGTAGAACAGTAGTAGGAATTCCTAATAGTAGAATTCCTACATTAACCAGAAAAGTAGAATTTTCCTCAAGGGAAAGAGGCAATGGACTTGCTCCTGGCCAGTCACAGCAAAAGAAGCCTTGCAGCCCCTTCAGCATCAGAAGTGAGGGAAACCCACACAGACCCACCAGAATTGTGTCCATTGGAAGGAAGGAACCAAAGGGCAGAGAACAGGAACTTAGCATGTGCTCTTTAACAGCAGTAGTTGCCCTGGTGAAGAATCATGAATGCTATAAATCAACTTTCTGCATGCAAAGCAGTGGTTTATTTGTCTAACCTGAGGAAGCACTGCACACCTTTGCTCTGGAGCGTGCACAGCTGTGTACAAATGCTTGTGGGTGCCCTGGGGGGCTTCAGACTGCATTAGTTTCAAATCACTGTTTTTCAGATATTACTAGGCACTGTAATTGCAAGTGATTATGCCTGAGCAAAATCAATAATTAATTTAAGAAACAGCTCATATCCTCTGAATGCAAATTTCCTTTTTTTAAGGGACAGCACAGAAGAGTGATGGTGGCCTTTAGTTTTTTGGAAGAAACTTGTTCCCATTGTGAACCACAGAAATTAAAGACTGAAAGATTTGTGATGTCATCCAATCCATGTAGGTCAGTGCAGGATTTTCCCCTGCAGTGTCTGCTCGTGTCCTTTGTAGAGTCCACTTTCTAAAGGCTATGATGTGCTTATAAAAGGTGTCCATGCTGAGAAGCATTTCTTAGTAAGTGCTGTGATTTGCATTTAGAGTTAGAAATTTTAATTAAAATTTGAGCTCCTAAACCACCTGCTGAGGCCTGCTGTCTTCAGAGGAACTTTCCTAGTTAAGAACGAAACATTTTCTTTAAATATTAAACAGTAGTGTGCTTTTGATTGTTAATGTGGCAGTGAAGTGAAATTGGTTGATAAAGTCCAGCATGCAGCCCCTGTACGGTGGGGGGTCACTTTGTGGCAAGATAATTACCAGCACACTGAAGGTAATGAACAATGTTGTTTTCAGTCAGTGGATGTAGTTTAAAGAAGGCAGGAAAGGCTTTTAGAAGGGCAAAAGCAGGATTTTTTTTTTTTTTTAATTTCTCTCCCAATGTGCACAGAGAAGCTTTCTAGGCAAGGGTGCACCCAACCGATTTCCAGTGAGTCTCTTCAAGAGCTCTGATTTCTGTGTAATTTTGTCCTTTAAGTGTCTCTCTCTTTTTTTTTTTTTTTTTCCTTTCTTTATTAGGTGGTTGATTACCTGAGTCTTTGTTTACTGTTGTCTATACCTATTTTTTGTGCCATATTCCCTACAAAACGAGATGAAATTTTATCTCTTGATAAAGATTTATTAAAAGACTGGCTAATATGCATGTCTTTCAAGCAATTTTATGCAGCTTTTTGGCTTTTCATCCAAACTACATAGAATTCGATACTGCATTGACATGGCTGGACGAGGATTTCCCATCCAAACTCTTTTTAGAAAGAGGAGCTGGGTTTTCAGCCAAGTCTTTTAGCCAGATGTTTTATTTTCATTAGAAGGTTTGCTTTCAGTGGTGTCCTCTGACCCCCAAAAAACTGAGTTTCCTGTTTACAAAATAAGTTCACAAAAATGCCAAATATATCACTATTTGATTTTTCACTAAAAAATCACACTGTGTTCACAGACCTTCATAAGCTGTGTTGAGATTTGCAAACACAGCCAGTTGTAAAACAGAGAAATATTTACATGCTGGTCAGTAGTTTGAGTCCAGAACAGTCTTTGTAAATCAAGAGAGTGCCCATCTGTTGACATGAGGTTTTATATCAAGAAGACCTTTCTTGGAGCTAATATACGTCAGTAACAGATAAAAGCTGAAAGAGTGGGATTTTATTTTCCTTACTCAATTTTCACTCCACCTTTGGGATTTGATTCCAAATACCCTGTGTGTTGTCATTCTCCAAGATGTGTCCCTCCTGCCTTCTGGGTACTTGCTTCATTTCAGACTTAACAGCTCTATTTTACAAGAAAAAGCCTGACTTCATCCTACTTAACTGGCACATGTTCTAGCCCAGATCAAGAGAGCATCTTGCTTAAGTGAAAGGAGAGCAATGTGAGTCCAAGAGAGCAATGTGAAACCTTTTGTTAGAAAAGATGCATCAAAGTTACAAAGTGTTGTGACAGAAGTTGAAGCATTTGGGATGCTCTAAAGGTCTCCATCCTTTCCTAGCCTGTCATGAAGACAGAGTAGATGTGAGAAGTTATTCTTCACTGTGAAGTAGGAGGAGGTGCAATCTCCAATGTGCAGATTGGATTCTGTGCAGGTGAGAAGAGCACTGACTCTGGTTTCTGGTTCCTTGAACACTTAAAACATGAATGCTGTCAATGCCTAACACTGAAGACTATCCACAGCCTACAAAGGGCTGAAGACCAGGGCTGGATTTAAACCATGGGATTACTTCCCAAAGGCTCACTTGAGCTGCATCTAGTGTGGGACATGACACAGGTGTGTGCTGCTCTTTGTGGTGAGGCACAGTCTAGCCAAGAACATTTCCAATTAACCTTGTCCTTAGAACCCATCCACCAGTTCTGTTATCTCAGTTTTGTGATGTCTGCATCTGTCAGTCAGTAATTTCTTTCTGCCCATCCTCCCTAGCTACAGACTCACTGTCTGTAAAAAGCTGCTCCAGCTCTGAGAACAACCTGGGCAAGTTGGTAATGATGATCCTGCTGAGCACATGGCTAGGCTTGGAATAAAATATGAGCTTCCTTCAGTAGCAATTAACATCTGGATATTAAATACTCAAAGCTGCACAATGCTTCAGCCACTCCAGCTGGGTAGCAAGCAGCTGCAAGCTTCTTCTGCATTCAGGTCAAAAGGGTGGAGAAAATAGCATTACAAATATTTCTTATTCCTAATAAATAACAGTTGACAAGGCAGCATTAACAGGTAGAATTCTTAGCCAAAACATAGCTGACATAAAAGATAGGTACAGAAAGCTGCTGTGCTCCAGAAAGCTTCAATAACCCATGTTGTAGCATTGCCTCTCCTTTGAACCTGGATGTTGGCAGGAATCTGGAGTATCAGTGCCAGCCCAAGCCACCAGTCCTGACTGCCTCTTCTCTTGACTGCAGTCTCTGTGTCCAGAGCACAGAACTGTAATTAAGCCAACTGGTTATTCTGAAATAAGCTTGTTGGAAATAAAATGGTAACCTGTTGCTGGCTTAGAAGTATTTTGCAGAAAGGAAAATTCAGCACAAAAACCCACTCCTATGTCAAGTTTTCTGAGTGGCTTATGTTTCTCTCCCTGTCTCTTCAGGCTTATTGGAAAAAGATGAATCAGCTTTTGCAAGCCCTGAATCAGAAGCTTGCAACCCTCAGCCATGGGCAAGAAGGGATTGTCAAGATCAGTAATGCTGTCTCTGATAAGCTGGTTGCCTTTAAAACTAAACCTCCATCAATTCAGAGAGAAATCCTGAGCGTCTGCAGTGACCCTTACACCCTGGCTCAGCAGCTGACACATGTGGAGCTGGTAAGTGGGAATGGTTCCCAACTTCTGCAGCCAGAGATGTTATTTTAAGCCATCAGCTGCTAAGTATTCCAGACATAACCAAAAAAAATGTCTGCACTGCTGCAGAGCATCCCATGCTGTATCAGCACTGCAGCAGGAGGCAGGGTTTGACAGGTTAAGAGATGCTTGGGAAGCAAATTATATATCAGTGTCCCTGAGCAGCTTGGATCAGGTCACCGTACTTCAGCTTGCTTATTTGTGAAATGAGAATCCTGTCCCAGCAAAGTCAAGTCCTAGGAATGTCACAAAGGTTCTCAGAGCCCCACAAGCTCTGCAGGTGCTATTGAAATAGCTGGTCATTAACCCTTTTATAAATTTGGAAGAAATTTTAGCAGTTAAAATTAATTTCTCCAGATCCACAAAGCATGTGAGTTGTCTGATGTAGCTTTCATTCTTCCCTTGGGGATTTTGTGCATGGTCATATAAGGGTGTGCAGATACCACCCCCACAAATTCCTGATGTTCCCCCTGTGCTGGGCTGCAGTCTGCTCCCAAAAAGGCTCTTGTGTGAAAAATTGCAGTGCTGAAACCTTGGATGTGCTGTTGTGCTGCACAGCATTCTCCCAGGGTCAGGTCCTCCCCACGGACCTCCTGGATATGCACAGAAGAACATAAAACATTGCTGCCATCTGCAGATCTCTTGTTGCTCTGGTGTCCTGCTGCCTGTCCTCCTGTGGACTCTGTTCATCCTACAGGGGAAGGGTGGAAAAACAAAACATGACACGCACTGTGGATTGGAGTGAGTATTAGGAAATCAGCCTTTGGATTTCTGAAGATAGTTTATATTCTATTTGTCAAGAAGTGGAATGGTTAGTTTTAAGAACATGCAGCTTTGGCTCTCTTTGTTTTATATATCTTAAGCCAGGGAGTAGAATTCCTTTTGCATGGAGTTTTTTCTTGCTTTTGTTTTTTTCCTCTTCCACAGTACAACTGTCTTCCAAGGGGAAGTTCCCTGTAACTTCAGCATCACTGCCTTTTTAAAACAGATGCATCTAGATATTTTAATTCCACTGTACTGTAATCAATTCCCTCTACTTTCTCTTTCATTGCTATATCTGATACATCAAATGTTCTACACTGAAATTGCCTGATGCTTATTTGTTAGTAAGAATTATTTGATACTTACTTAAAACAGTTATTGATTAGTAAGAACCCTATACAGTTACCAGTGTTGAGGTGAGAGGCCCAGAGGAAAAAACATAGGATTAGACAAAATTTTCTCTTGAGTAGAATTGCCATTTATTTTATTGTTGCTTCAGTATTCTAAGTTTGGGCTGTAGGAATTCCAAAATACCTCCTCTGAAACACCTTTGTGGCCTACAACGTAATGAAAATATTTAATTTTCTAGTAAACATGTTTAAGGAGAGTGAAAAGCCTAGTGGGAAGGTCAGCGTGTGGTTGGAGCTGCCACGTTCTTTCAGGAACTGCTGGAGGTGGCCTCTCTTTTACTAATAGACATTTGGATACTTATCTATTCTTGTTTTGCTTAGTGCTTGGGACACTCTCCAGTGTAAGCAAAGCCTTTAATGTGTCACATGCATCCCCAGTGCCTTCCTTACCCAGTGACCCAGAGCCACCACCCCGGGGTGGCACCTGAGGGCTAGTGAGCAGGGAGCCAAGGCAGAGCCCTGTGTGGGCAGCTGAGCAGGGCATTGCTGTGGACACCAGATAACAGCAATCCTGTTGTTGTAACAGATGGGAAACAAGGCTTTGGAGCAATGCTGGACCACAGCAGGGAGGGAGCACCAAACCAAACTGATGTCTGTTGGCTCCCACATGAAGCCCTGTGCATCCAGCACAGTGGAGAGGACTCTTACTGTGGCTTGTCAGTAATGAGATGTATTTATTCTAATTTTCATATTTCTGCTGACATAGTTCTAATTGTTATTATGAATTTTAATGTCTGGTTAGTTGTCTGTCTACCAGTTCAGTGGCACCACTCAGAGCTGACAGAAAATGACAATGTTTTATCAAGAGAAACAGAAGATATTCTGGGGTGCTTTCTTATTTTTTCCTCTCTCTTCCCACTCCCCTACCCCCAACAGGAAAGACTAAGCCACATTGGACCTGAAGAGTTTGTGCAGGCGTTTGTACATAAGGACCCTCTGGATGGCACCAAGGTATGGTTTCTCCACATGCAGTGTCTTCTGTGACCACAGTTTGTCCAGTTGTGATGAGCAGGGCTTGGGCCACAAGCTGACATGGGCCAGGCCAGCTGGTGACCTGTGTTGTCATGGCAAGGATGGGAACCTGTGGGCACGGCTCGCACTGGCATGTCACTGCCATTCCTCCCAGGTGACAAACTGGCCACCACCCTGATGTGTTTTTGGGCATGCTTGTTCCTCCCAGCCTGCTTTGACTGGGACAGATGGTTGTGGCTGTACACAGCCACAGAATGTCTGCTGCTCTGTTGAAGGACTAAAGGCTCGGGATGTGATGTAATGGCCTCAGTGTGTGCCCAGACACCACAGCAGTGAGTCAGTGCATCATGAATCAACTCCTCTCTCTACACAATAGCTTGTAACCCAAAGCACCACAGGGAACTGAGTGCCTGATCAGGGCTTCATCCAAAGGCTGTGAAAGCCTTTGGAGTCTTTCCACTGATTCCACTGAGGTTTGAAGTAACATTTCAGTGAGTGCCTCAATAAGGAAAGAGGCTTCCTAGCTGAAGAGGGAGAGCCAGAGATTTCACATGCTGTCTGAAAAGAAAGGGTGGAAAATTCTTCCCCTGAACTGCATATGCGTTCCCACTTAGATCATACATCAATGGCTGAATTACCTCATTGGATGCCAAAGGTATCAGGGAGACCTGTGTTTGCAGTGCTGCACAAAGAGCACCAAAATAGCTTGCAATGGTGAAAAGATGGATGGGATGGATGGATGGATGGATGGATGAAATATGCAACAATGGGCCCTTTCCTTCTGTTCTTGAACTTGTAGAGATTCTGCAGTTTGTTTCAGGATGAAAGAAATAGGCAGAGAGGGAATTCCAGGTATTCTGGGCATTGATCACATTCCTTTAGAATGGAACCTCAAGGCAGCAAATGTGTGTCAGAAACACAAGATACCAAACCAAACAATACAGTGAGATTTCACCTGGGCAGCCTATTCCAATGCCTGACTACCCTTTCAGTGAAGAAATGTTTCCTAATATCCAATCTAAACCTCTTCTGGCACAACTTGAGAGCATTTCCTTTTGTCCTGCTGCTTGTTACTTGGGAGAAGAGACCAGTTCTTCCCCACCCTACAACCTCCTTCCATGGAGCTGTGGAGAGCAAGAAGGTTCCCCCTCTTCATCTCCAAGCTGAGCTCCCTCAGCTGCTGCTCATCAGATTTGTGCTCCAGACTCTTCCCCAGCTTCTTTGCCCTTCTCTGGACACGTCTTTGGGTAAAGTAGCACAAACCTTATATGGAGTCATATTCCTTGACCCATGAAGAACATCCCTGTCAAACACAGGGAGTTGGCTCAGGTCTGAATTCCCTCCAGCTGGAGATCATATTAAACATCTTTCTTGCGTGAGGGCTTCAAAAGGCTTCACTTATGAATGTTTATCGAGCATTCTGAGTTGCAGATGGAAGATGCTTGGGAGGTGCTAAATATTGCTGCCATTTATAAAGCTTAACCTTTAAAAAGCAGTCTGTCTCAACTTCACTGTTGCACATTTTTCACAAGTTTTGCGTTATTAGCTGTGGCTCTTATGCCCTGGCACAGGACAACAGTTCTGAGATGGAAATACTATTTTCAGAACAAAACCTGGGTTTTGTGTACATTTTGCTGTAATAGGAAACAAGAAACAGAGAACATGAAAAGCAGCTGCTATGGTTAGACTGGGGCTGATTTGGGTTTCCTTTGGCTTTTGATATTTACGTGCTGCCTGCTAACATTTACTTTTGAGTTGCTTTAAAAATAGACTTTTATTGTGTTCATAAATTGGCTCAGAATTTCAGTCCTGTTAGACTCTGCTCCTCCATAGCATGGTACTGTGATTTCTGGTTTTAAACACATCTGTATACAGAATAACAGGTGAATATTTTCTTACTTTGAATTACCTTGGGAATCAAATTAAGCCACCTTTCTGAGGGGGTTCTTAGTCACTGGTTTACCTTACATAATATGGGTGATCCCATTGACATTAATGGATCTTTGTTGATGCATTATGATTTTCTTCTTAGTGGCATGTGTTTATGGTACCTCTGGGAAATGATCGTCCTAATAAAACAAAATCAGTATTCTCTGGTACCCTCTAGTGGATGTAACTGAATGTTCAGACAAATCTTTTGAACTTTAGAAAGCTGTGTCCTAGATGGACTGTCTAAGAATTTAAAGCTGGGAAAAGCACTTGAATTCTTACAGTCCCAAGCAATATATTCAGGCTGAGTGAACTGCCCTATCATTCCTCTGAAGTCAGATTTTCTGTGGATGACAAAGGAACTGAAAAAGTTCAGCCAAGTATCTGCTCACATAGCCTGTATCAGTTATGGGAATTTATATTTAGTTTTATATAAAAAAGTGAAAAATATGTTTCTTGTGAAGGCTCTTATCAGTGAAGTGCCTCTGGCATGTAAGTGAACTGTTCAAGCACAGCCATCCAGGCAGAGCTGGTTGCCAAGAACCTGTTTTTCTGAAAACTCACTAAAGAAAATAGTGGGGTTTTTTAATTAAAAAATCAACCAGAATTGTGTTTTCTCTTATTTATCTCTTGTACACTTCACTAAGAGAAAAGGGTTGTGGGTGCTTTTATTTACTGAGGTGGAGGAAATCCTGGAATCAAAGTCACAAACTGAGCCTGCTGTGGAAGACTTTGCCTGTCTTATTTTGTCTGCATGTCCTTGTTGATGTCAGAATCCTTCAATGCCTCAGCTGTTCATACCCCAGTGAACAAGGGTCAGTGCAGACTCCCAGTGAACTCTTGCTGCAGGCAAACTGGGGCTGTTTTCTGGACACCAGTGTGAATTGTGCAGTATGCCACACCCAACTAGACCCCCATCTGCCACTCACAGGATTTTCGAAAGGGGCCCTTAAATGCGCAGTCTTCCATGAGCATGAGGGTGATGTGGCCTTTAATTACCTTTGTGCAGTATTTACCTTAGTGATCAGGTCACTGACTGGAACACAGTTATATCTTTCCGTGCCTTTTTTGCCCCCAGACTTGTTTCAGTGAACAGAAGAAGACAAGTAACCTTGAGGCTTATGTGAAATGGTTCAATAGACTCTGCTATCTTGTAGCAACAGAAATTTGTATGGTAAGTTACAAGTATGCACCATGTTTTACTGCATGAAGTGGTTCATGTTTTACCTGAAGTACCACTCTGAGATTTTATATTAATAAGCAACCCTGGATATTTACTTCTTAGGACCCAGCTAAGCATCTGATGGTAAGTTTTAGTAGTGCTGCACTTGCAGAAGCGACCTGAAAAATGACAAACATATTGCAAAACAGAGGCGGCAGCACACTGGGGAATGCTCTGTTCTCTTGATGTAGTAGAAGCACAGTGTGGAATAATGAACCCTGCAGGGAAAAAGAGAGGAAAAAATGCCATGAGTTATCCTGCGAGATTTCTGCCAGCAAAGATTCTAGTGGAGCCATATTTGTCATCCCAAAGATGTGCTCTGTGTGTGAATTCCCACTGCATGGCTCCCTGTCCTGCTGCCCATTAGTGTAGCTGTGGCTGCTGTTTCTTAACATGGCAGTGGTTTTAGTTTGTTCAACTTGGGCCCATCAAAATGAAATTTATGTTTTCCTCTTTGAAAAGGGTATGGAAGGGAGGAATAATAATAGTTTAAAGAACCTGGATAGTATGTGACACATAAGAATTACTGTTTGAAGATCATCTTTGGAAAAGATAGGGTGATTCCAGTCCAACTAAAATGTGTATTTAAAATGTTACCATTTGGCCTGGCTGGATTGCTAAAGGGACAGAAGAGGGGAAAGGGATAAATGAAATTAAACAAGCTCTTTCTGGGACAAAAATGCTGCTGCTATAAGGGTGTGAAATCCTGCCCTTAGGGATGTCTGTTCTGATGAACCCACTGACTCGAGGGAGGCCAGCAGGGAGCTGAGGCTCTGCTTCAGGGCTGCTTGGGCTGCCTGTTCCAGCACTGAGACAGTCACTGGGGCTGGAAATTGCTGTGAATTTCTTCTGTGTCACTGCAGTGAAAGCTTTGATTTCAGAGGCTGCCAGTCACCAGCATCCACTGGATTGCTGGAACAGAATTAGGGCCAGTGACTGAAAGCAGATGGCCCAAGCTGTGCATGAAGCCATGCTATGCATGGAACAAATGCTTAGAATGACCTCCAATTCTGCATATGCTCATTACAGATACTCATTTATTTTAATTTACAGCCTGCAAAAAAGAAACAGCGAGCACAAGTCATCGAATTCTTCATTGATGTTGCCCGAGAGTGCTTTAACATAGGGAATTTTAATTCACTGATGGCAATCATTTGTAAGTACAGCTTCTCATCAGATCTTCCATCAGCTGTCACAGATAAAAAAGGAAACACAGCTCTTATCAATGGCTCTCTTTTTTTCTCTCTCACTTATAGCTGGAATGAATATGAGTCCAGTTTCCAGGCTAAAGAAGACTTGGTCAAAAGTGAAAACAGCAAAATTTTTCATTCTCGAGGTAAAAAAAAAAAATAGATTCCTGATGTTTTAATTATATTCAGTATACTTTTGTTTGGGAATTCTACATTGTTATCCAGGTGTGCACATTTTACAGGCAGAGGCCCTGATTCTAAGCTGAAATAACCCAGGTGGAGTGAGGAGGGTGTAAAGGTGATGATATGTAGAGGGAATTCAGAGTACTCAAATAAATATGGGGAATTAAAAAAAAAAAAAAAAACCAACAAAGTATGAACCTATATGCATATCACAGTGGTTCCACTGATGCACGTTTTGTTTAGCCATGGACACAATGATGAATGTAAAGCTCCCAATCTATACCTTGGAGGCTGAATGAAGACCCAAGGCTGTATTTTGTATTGAGGATTCCAGGATTTGGCACACACAGAATGTGCAGTGCTTATTCTTCACGTAAAAGCTCAGTAAGCTGTCAGTAGGAAAATCAAAGGTATAAACATCCATGGGCTGCAGACCTGTCACTGTATCCTCAGTGCGTGGCATTCTGCAGGTATGTGGATTTTGAAGAGGTACATTTTGAAGATGGAGGCTCTCCTCTGCTCTGGTTTACTACAACTGAGTGTAAAATTGTCTTTAGAGGACCCAGGCTACTTTCTAACCAACATGTGTTGTTTTGTGCTTGTAGCACCAGATGGACCCTACTGGCAACTTCTACAACTACCGGACAGCGCTGCGGGGAGCTGCCCACAGGTCACTGACAGCACACAGCAACAGGGAGAAGGTGGGTGTGACCACAGCCCATCCATCCCCACATGGGTGGGGTGCACTTCTGCTTGGAGTCAGTGGCTCAAACACTTGGTGCAGATGCTTTCCTCCCTTCCATGGGTCACCGGTGCAAGGCCTGAGTGCTTCAAAATGCAACTGGAAATGTAAAATGTAAAAAAACCCAAAACAAACAATGTGATTGAGTGTGGATAGGATCAAAGCAAATCTTTGTGGACTTGCTGTCAGACATTGGGAGAGTTAGAGAGGGCAGGAAACACAGCATGAAGGACTTTGTTGCAAGTGTCTCTACATCCCTGGAAAATTCACATTGTTTAGGTTGATAAATCTGATGGAGCAGCTATTCCAAACTGAAATGACTTTTATTTTGGTGATGGAGCCTGAGCCTGGCAGATGCAGGTGGAGCTATGCTTTGTTACAAAGGTGCCCGAGGCTCTGGCACAGGAGCCCCTATTGTGTGATGTGTGAGGTGAGATGGAGAGCAAAGTGCACAGCTATGGAGATGAGGTGGATCTACATTTACATTAGGGAAGGATGATTTACCACAAGTCCTGCAAAGGAGTCCTAGTCTGAATCCATTGCAGCAAATTTGGGGTGATATTCTGTCCTTGTGAATTTTCTTTTCATTTGGTTGTTGCTGCCATCTCAGTGAGCAAGAATTGAAGTGTTATTAGTGTTCATGGCAGATGTGGAGCTTTCTGACATGTCACTGATGCTGCAAAAAATCAGATTGACAAGATGTTACAGTGTAGGATCCTCCTGTTTTGTGCCCTAATATGTTTCTTGTTAATTTTCTTATTCCTCCATTCATTTTTTTTTTTTTTTTGTATATGAAAGAGGGTTTATGTTTTACACTGCAATTGCCCGTAGTTATAAATGGGTAATCTCTGCACTAAGCATGGCAAAGCTAAAGTAGATGCTGCTTGAACAAGCACAATATGGAATTTAGTATTCATTCACTAGAGGAGCCAGGCCAGATGCTAATCTCACACCTCTGTAAATTTGATGTAAATCTGCTGAAGCTAATGGAATCTCACAGCATTTGCTGTGGAATGAGATCAGCATCTGGTGGCAGGCTGACTCAGCTGCAATGGGAGTACACTGAGTTGTTCTGAAAAGCACTTCTCTATGCAAAGGAGAGATAATTTGGATGTTTGTGACTGGAAAAGCAATACTTTCAACTCTCACACTCTGCAGTGGGGACCTATCAACATCAGAGATGCTTTTGCAGTTTAGTTCTTCCACAACCATCATAGATATTCAAACCAGTTGCTTTATTGTTTGACTTAATTTCCTGTGAAGTTGGCAATCTTCGTCATATCTCTAACCCCAGCTGGTTAATACTGATGGCAGAGAGGTTATTAGACTGAAAGGAATCTATTTTACATCAGAAAAAGCCCGTATTCTCTTTTCCTAGTGTAGACAACATTAGTTCAGGAAAATGCTCGAGGATATGATTTGGTAGCTACTCATACTGGGTATTTTACAGTGTCAGATACAGCAGATTGTGTAATGCTTTCTGTAAGGTTAAGGAATTTTGTTTCTTCTTCTAAGCAAGATTATAATTAATTTGTTTTAATGAGCTTGAGCACACCCAAAAGAACTTAATCACTTCTTTTTGATATAAGATGTTACATTGTTTCTTGGCAAACTCATAGCAAAGCTCACTCTAAAAAAAATTTTTATCTTCAGACTGAATTGTGCTTGCAGAGGGGTATACTGGTTAGTAAGTAGGTCTGGTTTTGTCTGTGCAGTAAAATGATCTGTGACAGCTCCAAAATGAAGTCATTCCACTGGGAAATTCTGCATTGTACTCGTGGCATGGCTCTGGCTTTCAAATGTTGGGAGTATGTACAGCACAGTGCTGTGTGTTGTTGCTGTCTGATACTGTGGAGCAAGAACACATCAGATCTCATGAACTTTATTCTTTCTGCAGGAGGCAATTGTCCTTCAGCATGGGGGTGGGTTGGATGGCATGGAAGGGGATAAAAATGTAGAGAAATATGAGTTTCTGGCAGTAACCCAGGTTTTATGCTAGCAAAGTGCCTGGAGTGAAGCCAGTATTAGAGTATAATTGTAACCACTTCTGTTGTTTTTCCTACAGAAATTTGGAAAGCAAAACATACAGGGTAATATATTTTTATTGGGGAAATAAATGGCAACCAAAAGCAGCAATTCCATGGAAACATGTAGAGAATTTGTATCCTTGGGTATGTCTTTAGAGCCTTTTGGATGAGACGAGAACAAGCTCTGCCGTGTTCTGAGCTGACTGAGGGCTCTGTAGCTGTATTAGCCTGGCATGCAGCCCACATTAGTGTACCTTTCCTCTCAGCAAGGCTTTTCCTTCATGTTTAGTACCACTAATGGTGCTGACCTTGCTCCCAGGCAGTAGAGCGGGACAGAACAAGCTCACATCTGCCTGCAAAAAAGTATGTAGACAGAACCTGGCAGTGATTTCTAGTTGGTGATCAGTGTCTGGCTTCAGCTCTCTGTATCCTTCTACCTTTTGAGACTACACTGGTTACAGAGTCATCATCATTTTTGGGAGAAAACAAACCACATAGAATGAGTTGTATTCTTCACTGCAGGTTGATTGGTCTAGTTTGGGTAATCTGAAAATGAATCCTGAAACACACTTAGCACAGTTTGAATAGAAATTGCTCCACCCGACCCTAATAGGAGGGCTCAGCGTTTTGGGAGAATAAGGCTGTGCTTTGTTTTCATTCCTGAGTTTTATCAGTGGAATGTGTCAGGATGAGTATCCAGTGGCTCTTGGAGTGTTAGTCCAGGTTTTTTTATGGCTGTTTGCAGTGACATTACAGAGTGTATCTGTGGCTGTCCCATAAGAAAGCCAGCAGAGATGAAGATCTTTAAAGAGTTTACTGGCAGTAAACTTGTGGACTCCTTGCCTCAGTGTTTTCACTTCTATGGCTTGTTCACACTCATTGGAGCATCACAGCTCCAATTGTAGCATCCATGTAGACTGGAAAATAACAGCTGCCAATCCTTTTCTGGGTCCATTTCATATCCTGTTACAGCTGATGTACAGCATGAGATGGAATAACATTAAATACTTAACTAAAGGATTGCTCTCTTGGCTGTTCTGGCTTGCCATGAGGACTCTTCAGTTTTGGTGCTGCTTAATAAGCTCCAGTTCAGTTAATACACAAACAGACCAGTGGAAATGTTTGCACACTGCCATGCAGTATGTTTTCTTTTATGTTCATGGTGGTTTGGTTTGTACTTGGTGGTTTAAAAGACAGACATTGCTGCCACAGGAAAATTCTCACAGGGGCAGCTGTTGACCTTCAGCTCAAACCCCCCCAAGCGGCCTTTAGCTGTCACAGTGTCACTGCTGGAGACGTGGGCAGACTAAGGTTTGACTGTCAGCTTTCATGGACTGGTCCTTTGTGTTATCTTTCTTTTCCCTTTGAATTGTGAGACAAAGGACCCTGAGGGAGTCTGCTTCACTCTGGATCTCTGCTGACGTTGAGGATGCACTTCAGGAGAGCTGTTACTGTTTTCTCTTTAGAACATCTGGCATAAGATTTATTTATCCCTGCCTGTAATTCCATCAATTTCAAGAGTCCTGCCCAGGCTTCTTTTATATCAAATTATGACCCAACTCTGATGGGTTAGAGGGAAGGCTTGGATCACTGCTATATGCCACTCTTCCCTGGATGATGGCCAGGGCTAATTTTGAGAACTGCAGTGGTTTCTCTGGCTACTGTTAGCAGTTTCCTGTCAACCAGCTTAATATTTTTGAGCCTGTTGTCTGCAGGTTAATTTGCAGAAGAAGGTTGTACTAATCAGGCACAAGGAAGGAAATTACATGCCTCAAGAGGTAGCCATGCATGGAGCTATTGAAAATGAAAGAGCTTCTGATTAACTGTTTGTAGACAAGTCCTTGTTCATCAAAGTTTATGCTGTCTTTCCTTGTCCAGGGACAATATTGGTTTTTTGGTAACCAACTGTGTTTAAATTGCTCAATTTTTGTGTTCAACATCTCTGCTTATAAGGACACAAAAGGAAAGGAAAGAGTTCTGCAATGCTATTTTGCTCTTTGCTGTCTGATGTTGTCATCAGATAGTTATGTTGTCGATAAAAAACTGGGGTTTTAGCATTTTCTTAGTCATGTTATTGTGCTCAGTGAACATTGTGTTCAGTTCACTTTCATCTCAGAATACATTCTCCTGGTGGCTGAAGGTCTCTCTAGACACTGCTGCCTTTTTGCCTGCCTGTTGCTGTACTGCTTTTTAAGTGCACAGCACACTGAAAAGTTAATACTTCTTTATTTTCATCTCTCCCAATTGAGTTGTTCTTTCATGCAGAGAAAATACTGAACTGAAAAGATAATGGTTATGTCATTTCTCTCCACAGATTGTGATCCCTTTCTTCAGCCTATTGATCAAAGACATTTATTTCTTGAATGAGGGATGTGCTAATCGCCTTCCAAATGGACACGTCAACTTTGAAGTAAGATCTGAAAAATGTTTTTACCTATCCCATTCTGATAGCCAAGGGACTATCTGAAACTACTGGCCTGCAATTTTTGGTGCAGACCATCAAACACTGAATATGAGGTAATCTTACTATATCTGAGTGGAATGATTTTATGTTTACAGAAATTTCTGGAACTGGCTAAGCAAGTAGGAGAATTTATAACATGGAAACAAGTGGAGTGTCCATTTGAGCAAGATCCTAACATCATCCACTACTTGCACACTGCTCCCATTTTTACTGAAGATGGTAAGATTCTGTACAGTCACTCATCACTGAAAATGTCTCTCTTCATCACTACTAATTTACACCCTGATCCATGCTTTGGTGATCTTTCTCACCAACCAGTCCCAGCTGTTTCCTAGCTTTCCTGCCAAACAGCTTGTTTATCCCCAGTCTATCAATGTGTTTTTGCAAATACAACCTTCTAGCACATGAAGCTGCTGCCTGATGGCTTTTGTCTGTAGCTTCCCTGTAAGGCACTGTCTAGGAAGCTGCCATTGTAGGCCTATTTTTGTAATCACAAAAAGAGGCCACACAAGCATGTCATGGGCTGCTGTGAATGTCAGCTGTCCCTTAGCCACTCATTCTGTGATTGATGGAACCAGAGCTAATCTCTTTCACAAACCAACGCTGTTGCTGTCATCTCTTCAGTAAACACAGCCCAGGGCAAAGGAGTCCAGCTGACCTCCTCCTCTACACCAATGACATATGTTATGTACAGAAAAGAATTTTTAAGAAAACCTTTTCGATTAATTTCAGCTGTAGCTATGAAAGCCCTGTAATGAAATTATTTCTCTGGTTGTCTTTTTATACTTTCCTGTCCTTGTCAGTTTGGTGTCCAACATGTCAGACTGTGTCACTTCTTACTGGTTTGTGTCAGCTGCCTCTCTATACGTTGTCAGGCACAGAATTGTCTATAGCAACCTTCCTGTAAGCTATTCTGGTGCTGGATTTATTTTTTCTTCGTTCTATAGGCAGTTTTCTGTACTAATCCAAGGTAATCAGACCAGACAGCTTTTATTTCACAGACTACTTCAGAAAGCAAAATAGCACTTCTAAAATCCTGCCTAAATCTTAATAATGACTGCCAAAATAGAATAATTAATGTGATTAAAGTAATATGTATCAAAAGGAGGTAGGATGAAGGCATTTCTTCTTGTTTTAGGCTCAAAAGGGACAGAAAATGAAACTCAGGGTAAAAGTAGTTTTCAGGATACTGGGCTAAAAAAGAGTGACCTCAACCCACTAATTGTTTACAGATTTTCTCCCTCATATCCTCCCCTATATTCACACTGCTTTTGTGGAATGCCCTTTGCAGAAGCCACAGGAAGCCTCCCCCATTACCCAGGGGCAGTGCAGAGTAGAAAGAGCTGCCCTGAATGAAAGGTGGGAGGATTTCTGAGAGAGATTCAGCAGTGGCATGTGAACTGCAGCTGTACTGTGCTTGTCACAATGTGGAGGAATGGTGGCCAACACTCGACTATTACAAGACAATGCATTTGTAGCACAGACTTGAATGATGAGATGGTTCCAGAATTAAAGAATAAAAGCATCATGAAACAGTCAAATGAGGAAATATGTGTGAACACAAATTACAGCCTGTGATTCTGTGAAGACAGTGAAATATTAATGCACTGCCAGCTTTTGCAGAGGAGACTCTACAATCTAGACTAATTTTGGTGTCATAAAATTCATCCTACAGTAAAGATTTGCAGGGGGTAAAAAAGGACAGATTTATTTTCTTCCACTGCATTCCTTCCTTCTCTGGTTTCTGTAACTCACTCTTACCTTGAGACTATTGTGTATCTATTTAAGATACCATGTCCCCATAAGCTTTAAAAAGATTGAGGAACATAAAGGTGTGTTATGTGATGAGAATACCCTTAGTTTTTAAAAGCTAAAAAATACTGTTTAGGTGTCAGCTCTCACTGTCTCTTTTTAAAAGTTCATATAACTTTTGAGTAGCAGTGCTGTGGTGGAGGGAATGATCTCTGTATGCAAAACCAGAGACCATTCAACTGCTTAATATTGTAATGAGAAGGTTATGCTAACATATTTTAACTCTGGGCTCCTTTACTGTTCCATCAAACTTACCATAACAGCTTTCCAAGGTAGACAAGTGAGCTTAAACATCAGTGTCCCACAGATTACCAGCTACCTGAGGGACCATAAAGTTTTAAATTTTCTCTTTCGGTGTGGTGCAAAAGGACATACAAGAATGCAGAGGAATGGAAGTTACCAATGCTATTGGAAATAACACATATTTACCATTTCCAGGTTTGTATCTGGCTTCCTATGAAAGTGAAAGTCCGGAAAACCAGACAGAAAAAGACAGATGGAAATCCTTAAGGTAACCTCTCATTTTATCAGCTCATTTGTAAAGTACCTCCGAAGGGCTGCTCTGATACCAAAGCTTGTGAAGTGTAGGTATTTAAGCTGTGACCTCTGAGGAAGGTCTCTTTCATTTAAAACTAATTTGCAGAGCTGAGGCTGCACTGATAAAAGCTCATTTTAATCTCAAATTATCCTCCCTGTAAAGAATACATTCAGCTTGCTGTACCCATGCAAAAGCCTGCTGCAGATGAAGAATGTCACAGGTGAATTGGCTCTTCCAACAGTTTACAGCTCTTCTATGAGATGTGCAATGATTTGATATGTAAAAATAGGAAGAGAGTCTTTAAAACAACCCAAACCTTTAAATTTGCTTTTTAAAGAGATTGTCCTTATGTTTTACATTTACAGGTCCACTATTTTAGGAAAGACCTGAAGATTGAGAGATTATTGCAGTAGGTCAAGGAAGAGAAATCCGCAAACATTTTGCACTACTGATTCCAAAGATGCCTGTTTGGGATTTAGACAATTTCTTTTGTTTGAGTTTTTTTGTTGGATTTTTTTGACTGCCTAACATGATGGATGAACTGGATTCATCCACTGAAATCAACAGAACTGTGTGCACAATGATGCTTTTCTAACTATGACACAGAGAGAGGAAGGACAAACAGACTATTTGTGGCTGTGCCCAAACTGCGTCACTGTAATTTTGCCTCTGAAGGAAAATGCAAGAAAACCAGAAGCAGGGAGAATCGTGGTACTGCATCAGAGAATGGAAAAGTATAAAATAGGAAAGCAAAAGTACACAAGAGTATTTCAGAAGCAGGTGCTTCAGACAGCAGTTCTTTAAACCTCTGAGGATTGTAAAATTAAATCAAAGACAGACAACAGCAATCTGGTTAATTGCTGAATGAAGAAAAAGAACTTAATCTTGCATTAGCAGTCCCCCGGCCTTGTTGAACAAAGCACTGACTGCTGCAGGTTTGAGCTTGCAGGGATGAGGACTCACATGCACGTCTGTCACATACAGGCCACGTCAGCAAGGGACCATCGTCCCAACCCCACGGATTTTTACAGACAACAGCCTGGAGAGTGACTCTTGCTTAGTTCATCTTCCCAGCACTGTTGTTGCTTTCCTTACTGTGAATCTGGGCCGGTCTGAGGAGGGCACAGAGTGTTGACAGTGCTGCTTAAAGACACCCCCCCCACCAGGTTGTATGAAGAAGCAAATGACTCTGGACTCAGCTTACCTCTATTTAATGTATGTAGTGTATTCCCTAAATTTATTGATGCTGAGTTGCATCTTTTAAGGGGTTTTATCACACTCAAAGAAAAAAGGTACTGCATTGCCATTTCTATCAGGTTCCAATTAACACAGCACTACAGTACTGTTAATTTTGTAAGAAGATACTTAGGAGGATGGGGGGTAATTGCTCTGAACTTGGGAACTACATGGTATGCTTTAGAAGGACAAAGGGTTTCAGACTGGAATGAGTGCACTAAAGAATTTGTCATTCATGAGCAGATAACCATTTTTGTCTTTTTTACTTTTAGGATGTAAAGTTCACCACTTCCTTACAGATCACATGAAATAGGGACTATGTCTTGTGTTTAAAGTTGTACAATAATCAAGGTGCTACTGTAATAGATACGTTAAATGACAATGAACTATATTAGATTCAAAACTAAGCCCTAACAGTAGACTTATTGTTTGTGTGTAGAAAGAATGCTCCTAACTGCCCCAGAAAATATCTCACAAAGCTTAAATGAAATCTAAATGTCACATCATACTGAACTTTGCATTTTTATTACTGACTTGGTGCTATATTTTCAGATGTTCCAGTCCTTCTCTCCCTACAACAGAAGGATGTAACCCTTTCTTTGAAACCAGTGATAATTTTATTTCAGCACAGAGTAGTTCCAAGTGGCTGTAGTGTTTTGAAAAATTAGGATAATCACAAAACCTGGCTGTGCTGTATTCAGCCAGAACACTGGAACTGCTCTTGCCCTCTGCCAGGCCTTGAAGTTGTCTGTGCCTGAGTGAGCTGTTGACCTGGAGGCATTTGCTGGTGTTTGAGGGCAGCAGCCTGAGAATGGTCTACGTGGTGCACACCAGGTTTGATGTGTCTGCAGAGCAGTTCTGTGTTGGGTTATCGCCTGTGGGAGCCCAGTGTGGCCCACTGAATCCACTCATGCTTGCTGAGCTGAGCAGGATGGATTCTTCTGGACTTGCAAACAGGGCTTGAGGCAGAACTTCAGGTCTCCTTTTCCTGTAGATCTATCAGCATATGAATGCAGATGGGGGGGACATAAAACTCTAATGTGTTTATTTGAGCTTCGTATGGAAGAGCTAAGTGTAAGGATGGTACAGCATCATTGCAGCCACGGAATGATGACTGTTTTGCTGATACTGTGAATCTGCTGTTTGTTAGATTTTGTACATGAGAGCTATACAGAAAAACTATACACATATAGCTGTTCCTTCAGGCAGAACCATTTCTAAAATGAAGCCATTAAAAGCCTATTAAATTTCAGATGAATCCAGAGCAATAACCATAAACATATCTACAGCAATGCTAATGTTTAAGTGTGTTTGCTAAATGGTCATTTTTTCTTACTATCTGCATATTTTTAATGGGGATTTTGCTTATCTGAAACCCAGTGCAGGTGGGTGGGCCCTTTCTTAAAAACTGCTTTTTAAATTGGAAATCCTCACTCCTTTTCTAATGAGTCACTAGAGGTTGGTACACATGAGATTATAAAACTGTGGCAATTAATTAAAATGTGATTTCTCGTTATAATTCTTTATATTTGGGGGCATCTTCCATGAATTTGGGCAATTTTGTAAGTACAAGTTAAATTAGATCTCCTAAAGTTTATCACTGCTGCAAACTAAACCATTTTCATAGTCCAAAACTTTCAAATCTCAGTGCTTAAAATGGAAGCAGAAAGGTCAGATTTAGGTGGGTATTAAGGGCTTAGTGGGACTGTCAGAAGCACTAAATTATTCTTAAGCCTTTATGTAGTCACACATTTAAAAGGTCTTTTTTCAGAGGTGCTAAACATCCTCATCTCTTGGGGAGCAGTGAAGCAATTATTGCTTTATAGAGGTGTGTGGCACATTAATCTGTAGTATTTGATCTCCAGAGACAGTCACTGGTCTTTGCAAAATGACTTGGAGATGAGAGAGCAAAACAACTTAGAGTAGACAGTACTTTCGAAAAACAGACTTCAGGAGCCATTGCTTGTCTTCACATAATTTTGTAGCTAAATCCTATTTAAGCAGAAACAATGTAAGCCTTAATTTGCAGCTGTAGGTTCCAATCCATCTGTGGCCTAAGCAGGGTGAACAGCTCCTGTCAGGAATGGGGTTAGAGCCTTGCTTCACCACAAAGCACCAATACAACTGAAAACAAAGAATTACAACTTGGGCAATAGATTTCTTCTAAAAATGTATTAATATTACATGAAAATGAGAACACAGAACTGTCCACTAATCCATTTTTCTTTCTATAAAGGCATAAATAACTCCTGCCATGCTGGAAAGAAAGGATCACTTCCCACCAAGCATTAAACCACTGTAAGGCATGCAGTCATTAGACCAACATCTCGACAAGTTACTTGCAGTAATGTTGTGGCTTTCTGATTCTGCTGCTTTGAGTGGATTCACTCCCTGACAGCTGCTTGAACTAGTGCTACACAGAGACCAGAGTAAAACTTGACCTGTAGGTCTCCAGTGCTGGTATCAAACTCCTAAGCTGGTAAATGTGAGTATGATACGGCCTTGCAGCAGCACTAACTTAGCTTCTGCTACACAGAAGTATTTTAAAGGACACAAATACATGAAATCACTTCTGCACCTCCTCCAGTGTAATCAAAATGGTAGCAAAAGTCCCATTTTTCCATTTCTTGAGTGTGCCAACCCGCAGTGCGGGGCTAGATATCAAGCTCAGTGGAAAGCAAGGAGGGAATTGTGTGCCTTCAACTTGTGTGAAGTCAGTAGATGAACTTGCTTAATGCCTTTCAAAAGACACTTAATCATACAATGTTGCCCTCGATTTCACATCAGCATCAATCATATTACCTAATTCAAGGTGCATGGATGTAGGGCAGCTGGGCATGACTAAATTTTCAGGGCAGAAACGTGAAATGAGTCAAGCACTCAAGCGCCCTGTGCACCAGAGTACCCTGATTAGACTGTCATTATTCCCTCTCCTAGGCAATGAACACAGTCCTGTTGTACATCTCTGGAAGCTCCCCATGTGGATAGAACAAACTGTGATCTCAGCTTCTGCTGAGGTGTCACTTTAAAAAAGTGTGGACAGCTGCTAAAGCACTTCAAATAAGAAACAATTTAAACGTAGAGATATTTTTCTCAGCTTGAGAATATTTTATGATGCGGTCAGTGGTGATAAGATAATCGCTCACTTAAAATTTAGCCTGTCCCTTCCTGATATCTTGGTTATGTCTTCATGTTTTATTGCAATAGTATATGCACCTTTTCTTAAAGCACATGAGCACTGGTTTGCATGTGACTGTAAATCCAGTTTAGAACAGAGCTCACTGAATATATAATTGGAATTATCAACCGAAAAGACATGTTAGTAGAAAAGATAGTTTGTGCATATCAATGTAAAAATGTTGCACAGTCAACAGTCCCTGGCCTAGCAATGACTGTGTTCCATGGAATGAGACTGATTCCAAGCACAGCAATGTGCCAGAGGAAAAACTCCAATTAATTTTCATGGGCTTTGGAGCAGTCCTGCAATTATTAACTGTAGTATGGTTTTTAGTTATTCATAGCTATTAAACTGTATTGCCAGCTGGTGTAGTCTCTGTGCCAGGTACAACTCTCAGATGGGAGGTGCACTTAACAGGGTGAAAGTCCAGCCTTAACAAAAGTTGTCTTTGACATTGTTGAAGTTTCAGCAGCAAATTCAAGGACTAAATCTGATCCAATGAATTAATTAATGTCTGAGAGCAAAATTTGACTTTCTGGCTTTAAGAACCTTTTTCTCTTTTTATGCAGGTAGAAATTAGCCATATTGTCTCAAATTACTCTCTCACTGGAAATCAAACCCCCTTTGATTGCGAACTGATTATTTCCATTGTTGTAGTTGCAGAATGGGGCTAGGGAGTGACAAGGAAACAAGGGAAATCACCTTTGTTACTGCTCAGAAACTCAACTGTGAGCCAAAGTTGTCTTTTCTTTTGTCCTTTCTAAGATTACCTGTGAGTGGAATTCCCTCTGTAGATGGTGCAGGCATTCCTGAAGTGTGGCTGGGGAACAGCACACACACAGCAGCTCGGGATGGCAGCACAGGCAGCATCAGGGACACACGGGGTGATGGGATGATCCTGGACAAAGCTGAGTGCACATTCACATCTGAGCCTGCACTCTGCTTTCCAATGCTGGGACATATCCCTTTTGAAAGAGAGAAAGTTCTTGCAAGTTCACCTGAGGCAAAGCCTACTATACTTCTTTATCCACCCACCCGAATGATTACGAGAAAATGCTTTGAACTAAAAGAGGTTTTCTCTAGTGGACTTAAAACAGTGAAGAATTTGATACTTAGTTGACAGAGATTTTAAGATCTAAGAAAAATAAGTATTTTAAAAATTATGGGAAGTACTTTGATGGTTGTTAACTTTCATATTTCACTGCATGGCAGCAGAGTGGAACAAAATATCTTCTGTTAATACCAATGGCAGCTGGGCAGGCAGGCAAAGGCAGGAGAAAATACAGCCAAATACTGGTGCAGAAAATGTTGCCAATAATTTTGTTTTAATATTGGCTAGAACACGTCCCTGCCCCTGAAACCACTGCTCCCTGCTCTGTGAAGCAGCTGAACCAGTTACATCTAAAAAGAGATGGAACAGATCTGAAGTTTAATCAGGTTTGTATTAATTTCTTCTACAATTCTTTCTGCATATTTTCAGATATGCAAAAAATACTAAGTACACTAAAGCTAATGCTCATACAAAGCATCACATCTGCATTGTTACATTATGCAAGTGTAGCTAGGGAGCAAATAGCTTGTATGGCTGGTATTTCATACACTCTGCATGGGTGCAAGACAATGAAACTCAGGCTGCAGCCTCAGCTGCAGAAGAAAGCTAAGTATGAGTAACTCCTGCCTAGCTCCCCTGCTCTGCTCCATGGCCAGCACAGGCTGTAGTGCTGTAAATTCTGAGTGGCTTGGACTGCTCACTCCTCCCTCAATGCCTTTCCCTCCACAGAACTGGTATTTTGCTCCATAAACAGCTCTTGCAAAATGCCAAAGGAACATTTTTCTAGCTCTCTGCCATACAAAGCCTCTGTCTTCATACTCCATATCTGTCATAACAAAATAGGGGTACTTCTCTCTTTTCATCCCCATGGCCTTAAAACTGCCAACCCAGATTAATATTGCAGTGTAGCAATGTTCCCAGGCTTCCTAGAATGCATCAGACTTAGGAGTTCAGAGCTCAGGAGTCCTACAAATTAAATGTTTGTAAAGGAACCTTCCTTCTAAAAGGTACAAAGCCCCATCTGATGGAATTCTGAACAGAAAATTCCATATTCCAGCTACCTTTCAGAGAAACTTTCTCAGTAAACTATAACTGGTCAGTACTATATCCCTGCTTTCATTATTGAATTATGCTTCTAAAATTCCAGTCTTTTTGAAATGAACATGATGGTTTTTTGATGATTGGTCTGTGGGCAAACAGAATAGATAAAATGGGGGGCTGTAGTTTAGAATGTTGACATCATCTGTATTTCTTTAGCAGCCCAAGTTGGGTTATCACTTACTGTCTGTCCTTGCCTTGAACCAGAAGGAATTGTTCCAATCCAATTGTCCAAATTATTAAAACTTAGTGAAAGATGCACACACAGAGATACTAAATTCAAGTGTTTTAAAGTCTGATTCTTACAAATGTACAAGTACTTCCCTTAGGGGTCTGTCTGTAAAAACACCATTACTAGTACACTACATAGATGGAAAATAAATTATCCTCTGGGTTTCAGAACTCTTAGCAAGCATTCATCAGCTTATAAAAATGAAAAATTTGATTTTAAGATTTTTTTTTCACTTTTAGCAACAGTGACTATCAACTATCTTAAATCTAAACTCCAAGAACATAGAATTCTGAAACTATCAGAATGATACTATCTAGACACAGACCTAAAGCACAGAGTAAAAATGGGTAAGCATAACTGTCTTTATTTTCAGACTGAGAAATTCAAATGTTGCATGACAGGACCAGGGTTACCTGGGAAGCACATCCTTTCAAAAAATTACCCCCAAAAAATAACCAATTTTAGTTTTGCATTTCTTCTGGTGTTACTCTTTTTACAGCTGTGCTTAGATAAATGGGAACTAAATTATCATTTAGGTTTTGAAAGGAATCAAGCTAAGAAATAAATACGGCTTAAAAAAGTGCTATATATTAATCATGTGAGTGATAGCAATGAGGAACTGTGCTTTTCCTGTATCTTTTTCATTAAATCTAAAAATTCATGTTGTGATTAGCATTTTCAGGTAAAATTGAAATCCGTCTACCATAGAATCATAAAATTGTAGAATCGTTTAGGTTGGAAAGGACCTTTAAGATCATCAAGTCCAACTTTTAACCCATCCATAATACTCAAACCATGTAGCTTTGTTAGAAATTCCCAGAACAAGTACCAACACTATTAATTCACAGGCAGGAAACAGTAAAGTTACTTGAAAGTGGCTGTTACGATTTTGTGACTGTACATAGATCTTGCAAAATGTTATTGGTAATATGCATCCTGTAGCCCACATAGACACTGCGAGATTAGCATGGTCATTGTTACGCTTTATAGCTGTTGTGGAAAATGTCTTAACCTGCATTCATGATGCTAGCACCCATCCTACTCCCACGCCTTTTTATACAGTTGTGGTAAGATTGTTATGAAATCCTTTTGTCAGTCATGTTCCAGCTAACTTACCTATGTATAGAATTTATATATTGAACCCCCTAATTTATACTGTGTTTTAACAGTTTGCCTGAACTGTCTATCGTTTCTAAATTTTGTAATGTGAGTGTCAAATAAGAAGAATAATTAAAAAAAAAAAGGCTCCTCTGTGTGGATTTTTTTTCTTTGGTTTTATATGTAGTAAAGATTTCAACAACTACAAATCTACAGGATAGGCTGTGAAGAAATTCAGATGGCTTTGAAACTCCAAAAATACAAAGAGATGTCCCTGACTCTGCACAACATTTCATGAATATGTGTGTAGGAAGAAGCCTGTGGTTTCTGCTCTTTCTCATTTCCACTTCACTGCTTCTCTCTTCATCCTCACACATTCAGAACATTGCACTACATGCGCACTGTAAGGAAAGGAGACAGATTCACAGTTCTCATAATAAAATATTTTCTGAAATAGGAGTTGTAGAATGGAAACTTCATAATAATAGGAGGAAAAAGCTGGGTCTGAGTACTTTTAGTTTGTTTCTATAAAACTGTGGTACAACTGATGTTTAAATGTTTTCTTTTAATATTTGTATTGCTGACGGCAATACCAATTTTAAACAGAGGTGCTACTGAGATGAGGGCCCCATTTCAGTAACAATGTACAGTCAGAGACATCATTGGTTCAAGCAGCTGAAAATGCTTTTAAATAAAGAAGAAAGAGACTCAGAGGTGAAACTTGTATCGACAGAAGTGGTGGAGTTCCCTTGATGCAACATTTGGCACCTGCACCACGATGCTTCTGTGAGTGTGTAACTGCTGTTCAGCACAGCTGGTCCTGCCTGCTGTCACCGAGGGAGAACAGCTCGATGTGAGTGGTGTCACTGACTCCACAGCCTGCAGAAGTGGGATGTGCAACCTCCTTTCTCAGCAGTGTTCTTACTCACAGTGCCGGAGATCTTGCCAAAAGGAACTGTTGAGTCATCTAGCTGAATTTCCTGTAAACTGTGTTCTCCACGTGCAGCCCCCAATTCTCTATAAGACTAAAACATTTCAATCCTCAGGAGGCCCAGCTGTGCCACAGAGAGTGAGGAAAGTCCAAGCTTCAGCCATCCCTGTGAGCTTTTTTATTGGGCTCTGCTCAGCCCAAGGTGATCCCAGCTGGCCTGTGGATCACCACAGTGAAACCCAGTCTGTCCACAGGAGGGAACAGTCCTGGCCCTGGTGAGCTGTTCAGGGCACAGTGTCCCCGTCGTCCTTAGCACATCAGGAACACGCTGAGGGCAGCAGAGGCTGTTCCAGTCTGACACTGGCCTCAGCTCAGGGAGAATCATTGTATTATCTGGCCACAACTTTTCCAGGTGCACATGGGAATGAACACAAGTGCCCATGCTCACACAAAGTTTTTGGGTCACTGCTTTTCTGTCGTGGTTTGAACGACAGGTGTCTGCTAAGGAATGCAGGAGCCTCCCTTGGAATGGAAATTTAAACCCCCTCCCTCCCAGTTATTATAACTTTGAAATTAAGGGGCTCTCAGGCAAAGATATGGGAATAGGAATAACAGTTCTTTATTAGAGGAACCAAAATAACAATAAAACAAAAACACATGCAGTACAACAAAAGAGGAAAAAAACACCAAATAAACAAACCCACTTAGAGAGCCAGGATACAACTTGATCCCCTGTGGGTCAGGGTGTTGGTGGCAGTCCCACTAAATGGTAGCTGCAGTCCCAGTGGCAGATGTGGCTCTGTTGAAGTGATGCCCCTGGAGAAAAGTGGAGTTTTTCACTGAAGGTCCAGTGGTGAGAGATGGGCCTGGTCTGCCTCTGAGAATCCAGTGGAAAAGGCTGCTTGGTGTTCCAACTCACAGATTTTTATCTAGGTAGGAATACTTGGCTCCTTCCCCTGGTTGGAGCATTTCCCAATGTGATGATGTAATTCTATCAGTGACACTCAGTGGCCCATTAGCAGAAGATCTCTCCCTGGAGGGAGGCTGGGTTGTGGAAGAGATAAGAAAACTGCCCCAGCTGGTTTTTCGACATTTGGCCATTGACAGACAATTCCACCACCCCCACACACACCCCAGTTTCATCAGATGGTGATAGAATCCACAGTTTTGGTTACGTTTTGCACTGCAACCCATGACATTCTCTAAGAAGAAATCTAATAACTCTTAAAGAAGGAAAATGTGTCCCTAAGCCATAACCATACCTTTTTCTTTTTCACCTGGCTGAACATATTTGTATTTTTTCTATTCTACTGCATAATCTAAAAAGAATAATAATTTTTAAAAATATATTTTTAAATTTTCCTTTATAAAAATAAACTCTCATGAAAGGGAAAGACAACTGTCAGTGGATTCTCACTTTGCCTTTCTGCTGATCCTCACATTAAAGCTCCTATTATCTCTTTGAATTTACATATGCCACAACAATCTGGGACACTGGCTCCCTTGATCAGTAGTTACAGTGATTTGTGAAATGAATAATATATTTTGCCTGATATATCCTAGAAATTCTCGTGGTATTTTTTCCATTCCCATTCAGTTCAGTCCTTTATAGACAGTATTGTCATTACTCTGTCCCTGAGCTCCCAAGCAAAGATACAGCTGCTCCCACACAGTTGAGGGAACCCAAGAAAATCTGTCAGTATAAAAATCAAACCATGGAACTGTAGAAGTCCATAAAGAACTAAAGGCAAAGCACAACTGCTAATCAGCCACCCTCTGGCACTAACCAGAGGGAGGAAAAACAGAACCAGTACATCTGTAATTACAAGAAAGCAAGCACAGCACTGAAAGTACTGAAAGCCAGGAATTTTTGGCTCTGCCTCTGAGTTCTTCTGAGGCTTTAGGCAAGGAAGATGACCCTTGCTTCAGATTTTGCATCCAAACAATAAGAAAACTGGAAAAGATCCATATCTCCTGAAGAGTTGCTGTGAGGATGGATCACCTCCTGTGGAAAGGCATTTGAAAGAAGAACCTTAGAAAATTGCATTTTGAAGCAAATGGCTTGAATGTATCTTTTCATACAGTCACAAATGTGTCCCAGCAGCACAGTAACACTGAATTGTAATGTACTCTGCTGCACAAAGCAATCTAAAACAGAGTTGCATTGTGTGTTGCACACTCCACAAGCTGTGCATACATTTGGCATTGCAAGTCGAATTAAAGAAGGATATCTCTCATGTAAACAAAAGTAAATAACATAAGGACTGACAGCAGAAGTTGCTGTAACTACACTCAAATGAGTTTCCTGAGTTTTGTAAGGACTAAATTTCTCTAGTTTGATTCTTCAGTGTTCTTCACCTCATTCCTGACTTAAAAATGGCCATTTCTACAGGGACTGTCACTTTGTGCTACATAGCCTGGTCGTGGCCAGCAAATTTCTCTTGAATTTATCCTTCTCTGAGACAGCACCTAAATTCCAACTGACATTCCTCCACTGCTGTGTCTCCACTGCCACCTCCTGAACAGGAAAGAAAATTAACTTCTTCCAATTCTGCTTTACTTTTGTATGACTGCAGAGGTGGTTTTGAAAGCACTTTGTTCAGCACACAGAGCAGGAGCTGAAACTGCTTCACAATCTGTCTAGAGAGGCTATGTTCTATAAAATCCATTGTAAGGCTTTCACTTCAGAGGGAAATTTCTTCATGTATGTTTGATATGAAGGTGGTTTATACAGGTTTAAACCTTTATACACTGCTTTTCTTCTTCAAAAAGGTCCAATTATTAATTTCTGATTGGTTTATTCCTCTTTAAACTGTTAGCTCAAAGCCTCTGACTGAAACCAGTAAATTTTTACAGCTCCCATTCATTCTGTTTTCACAATGTACAATAGTTATTTCTACCTTTTCTATTCCAGGCTGAAGATCCTTATTCCTAACAGGAGAGAACCAAAATATCCTAGAACCTAAAATTTTCCTGCTTCCAAAGGTAGTCAGTTCTGAGATTCTCTTCTGCATTAATTTCCTTTTTTCCCGTTAAATGTGATTTCCCAAAATTGTCCCTGAACTGCTATACCCTGTTAGAGGCCCTGTCATTCATTTATAAGGGGAAAGGAAAACAGCAAAGGTAAACCCCAATAAAAACTTAGAAGAGGCAGTAAGGCAAGAGAGGCAGACAGCCTGATCCTGCCACATCCCATCTTCTTTGCCCTGCCAGGAACACCAGCCACTGGTTTGACATCAGCCTTCCAGCAAGAGACCTCCCGTAAAATCCAGATAGTCTTCCTGGACACACCCCTTGGATTAAGAAATTAGAGAAAAAAATTAATTATGTGGTACAGTTGGCTTATATCAGATACATGGATATTTTCTGCTTCTTCAGAGGTGCACATTCACTCTCTGTAAATTTAATTTTCTGCTTCTATCTTTTTTCTGCTGCTTGCAGTCTGAGAGTGTTCCTCAGACAGTATCAGTAGATGTTGGGAAAACTCTAAACACTTGGTAGATATTACTAGTTTTTTATAAATAATGACCAATCATTTAGGAGCTAAATGAGAAACAGTGAAGCAATAGCACCAAAGCCATATTTGGCATTAACAGGTTTGGTATACTACATGAATTATGAGGTTAAAATATGTTTAAAAATACAGGGGGCAGCAAACAGGTGTCAATACTCTGTATCTTAGATTCTCTTCTTAAAAAAAAAAAAAAAAAAAAAAGAAAAGAAAAAAAAAGAAACAAAAAAACCCCCAAGAAGAGGAACAAGACTTCCCCTCTAGTGAAAATCAGGTTTAAATGGTTATCTTACCCTTGCTGGCAAAAGAATTTAAATAAAATTTTAAAGCCTCTCATTTTAGAACAATTTACAATTGTTATTGGGAACTGACATTAAAAAGACAACAGCATTCTTTAAATTAAAAGCACAGTAGGCCTTAGCTATTCTGGATTTTGCTCCAGCTGCAAAACCTTGCTATATTAGGGGTAACACTTGCTAAAATTATTTTGGGAAAGAATCACTGAGTTCAGGAATTTTCCAATTTCCCCATTAACCTCCAGAGATTGTGATTTTCCCCAGGTAAAACACGGTGAGCTCCTAAACCTGAAGCCTGCGTTTCAGTTCCACTTTTCTCTATTTTGGGGTTTGTTTTTTCTTTACTTCCTAACAATCTCTCTGTGCTGATTGAATTCAGGCTGAGTGTTGGGTAAACGATGCCGATTTCCCGTGTGCAGCCCAGCACTAACCCCACGGTAACTCAGGTCTGACCGGGGTTTTGGCTGTGCTGGCTGCTGACTCAGTGGGATGGATCCGCCATCCCACACCTGCTCCGGGCTGAGGCAGGAGCCGCACACCGCACACTGCGGAGGGGGCACTTCCCGCTTGCAGGCTCCAGCAGATCAAATATTTTATTGCGTTGCGTGTTTTCACACAGGAACGGGCTCGCACAGGGAACAGTGAGGCTGAAGCCAGGCCTAACTACGGACTCAACCCACGCACCAAACTACTTTTAAACGCTGCGTTTGGAGGGTTCGTTGGCTAATAGGTGATTAATAGGACTAAGAGGTGATTTCTGTACAGCTACACGCCTTTGATGAGGCACCAGAGGAGGGCCGAGGAGAGGCCCGCAGCTCTGAACTGGTCTCTGAACTCGCCCTCGATGCTTGAAGTCCTCCATGGCTTACAAAGCCAGGAAGATTTGGGTAAAGCCGATGCCCAGCCATGTGGCGCGGCAAGGGACCGGACGGGACGAACGCCACCCCCATCCCCTCAGAGCTACCGCCATGGCGGCGGCACCGCCTCAGGGGCGGGGCGTGAGGGCGGGGCTTCTCCTGGGCGCTCCCGCCCTGCCGGCCCTTACGCTGTGCGTCTGACGTCACGGCGCACAGACGCCGCGAGAACGAGAGAGAAGGAGGAAGCCGCTTCTCCGCGCTCGCAGCCGCCATTTTGTCTGTGCGCGCAGGGCGGACACGGAGCTCGCTCGCACTCTGTTCCAGTTGTAAGTGGTGAGCGCCGCCCTTCCTCCTTCTCTTTTCAGCTTCGCTTTTTTCCTTCACGCCTCTCTGCTTCCAGGGGGGGACGAAACAGCGGGGAAGCGGAGGGGACTCAGGGCGGGGGGTGGGGTGGGGTGGGAGAGCTGCTTGCGTTGTCTCCGCGGCGCGGGGCGCATCAAGCGCTGCTTGAGGAGGTGTTGAGGGCGGGAGGAGGATTCTCGGCACGGCAGCTTTGTCGGGGTGTCTGGGGAGCTGGGCTCACCCGGCCCGGCCGTGCCTGGCGCCCGCCCAGGTTCCAGCGGGGACCGGCCCTTCCTCCCCCGCCGGCCTCCCGGGGAAACGCGCTGTGGAAATGGGCTCGGTGCCTCTGCCTTGGGGGGGCACAGTGTCCCCTCCAGGGCCTGTGGTGTCGGACTTTGGCCCTCCCGAAGGAATAAGCCTTTGACCTCCTCCGCCTGCCAAGATTTTGAGGAGAGGCATTAAGAAACTGCTGTGTAGGCAGCTTACGGCAGGGCTTTCGCGGCCCTTTCTGCGTGTGGATCTGTTCAAAAGGGGAATGGCTCCTGCTTGAGGAACCTTATGGCGAAATGTGGGAGTGAAAACTGCTTGCGATATGGATTAGTTCCACATGCTGCAGGAATGCATATGTTCGTGGCAGCTGTCAGTATTACATAAGTGAAGTTCTTCGGCGCATAAAATCAGATAAAGCACAGTAGTGACAAAATTTAAGGTGGCTTCTACCTTAAAATGGACTCAGACAGATTCTCGCCACTTCCTCCTCGTTTATATTTACTTCGCTCTTTTAGGGACAGGATTTGTAATTTTTATCTTAATTTCACTAATGGTATGTGCATTTGATTGTAGTTAAGCAGCAGTTAGTCTTTTAACAAAGCATTTTGTCCAGTTTCCTGTGTCAGATAGCCATCCTTCTTGCCCCCAAATCCTGCTCTGCAGGAGAGTTTAATGGTGATTTTATTTAGATAGTTGTTCATTACAGAGACTTAGTGCAGCGTCCCTTGTGCCAAGTAGGGAAAGAAAAAAAAATCCCAAGCGACCATAAGTAGAATTGTCAGTTCACCCGTAATTGAGTGTGTGTGGAGCCTTGCACCTCAAGAGTAACTGAAACCTGAGTGTGCTTCAGAACCTGAGTTATGTAAGGTGAAAATAGAGGAAGATGGCTTTGGAGCTGTGTAAGAAAAGAGGAAATCAAAGCATGTAAATGAAGCACCGAGTTGGTTTTAATTTTTTCACCTTTTTTTGTTTGCCATTTGCCACCTTAGTATTTTTATTTTTTATTAGAATCTCACAGATGAGTAAGATTCTGTGAATCCTGACTCACCCAAAATGTATACAAAGCACTTATTTTGCATAGTTTAATATGTTTTTGATTTTAAAAACATTGTTGCTGTTGAAAGTATATAAAAACCCTTTTTTTTTTTTTTTTTCAGAATAGGCCTGTCATTTGCATGTTCTAGGAGTTTCCAGATTAATGCCTTCTCTTTGTATAGAGGCATTGTTCTCTGTAAATTTACACGGATTTGCACAATTTACACATGATTTACAGCATTATTTTTCTACTCTGTTGCTGTCATTGTCTCTAAACTACTGTTCTCACTGTCACTGCTTACTGCAGAAACTTTTTCTTATCTCATATAAATTCATTCTGTGGAATATACTGGAATAGATATAGAAGGTTATTCTTATTTTCAAAAAACTCCTGCTGCAGATGAGTAGGCAAATAAGAGTTGGTTTTGTTACACTCTTTAATTCTACAGCCATATTTTACTTTGCCTTTTTTTTTCTTTTCAGTTGTGCATGTACCTGTTTGAACAAAGAATTCCTGCACCTAACATCCAGCAAGAGAAGCTGGTGGGTTTTGTCTTTGGCAAATCAGCTGAACTGTAGAGCACCCACAGTCCTGCATGCTAATAGGATGAAAAAGTTGTGACTTGGCTCCAGGTGCCCCAGAGTTGTATTAATCCATCAGAGTGCACAGTGGTTGTTGCTAAATGTGACTGTTTCTTGGTGTTGTGTAAATAGCTTAGTGAGAGAAGTTTTTAGACTGATTGTGCATACTTGGTTGTAGTAACTTTACAATACGGTAGGAAGACATAAATCCAGGTTTTCTTGTTAGAGGATGTTTGGAGAGGAAGGTTTTATCCAATAGAAGGCTCTTTAAGGATGCTATTGTGTTTAGTCACTTGAGAGTTTATTTAAAACAGGCTTTAATGACATGTTTGAGGCTGTTAAATGAAGATGAGTTGGCCTATTTAATCTTGATTTGTGTTTCATAACAGCGTTAGTGTTGGGATGAGGGAGCTGTGTCTGCTTGCCAAATTGAAATAATGGGGGGAAGAAGCTGAGGAAAAACGGGTCTTTTTAATTCAGTTATACTTGATCAAACTACCGTTGTTGATTTGTCCTAGATGTGCGTTAGTTGATTTTTAATTTTTTTTTTAATTCTTGTCTTTTCCAGTGGGAGATGAGGCATTCAAAGCAATCCCATTGTCCTGAGTGGGACGACAGAAGGAGCTGGGATCAGAGGAAGCACAGTAGCAGCCGCAAACGCAGAAAGAGGTCCCACAGCAGTGGCCAAGAGAGCAAGCACTACAAACCCAGTCGCATTTCAGAAAGGTATAAGACTCTGAACTGAAACCTGCAAATGTTTCTTACCATGTCTAAAGTAAATGTGTTTTCAGGGTAGGAGTTTTTGGATGCCCAGAGTTTTCAGTTCCTTATGGTTTGGCTCACTGAAGCCTGATAAGTAGTTGTTAACACAGCACCTGAACCATTAAATAGAAATTCTTGAGTAAAAGCAAGTAAATGTTACTAGTTTGTCTCAGTGGAGTCAGTTAAATATTGGTATTGAATACAATCAATATTGAATTTTAAGTGAGAAGGATACCTTTTAATTTAATGTGAACAAAAGGAGGAGAAGGTTTGTGTAATCATTTAATACAATGGTAAGTATGAAGTTTTCTTACTAATTTGGAAGTGATTTGTGTTTTTTCCCACACTGCTTTTACTGGAAAGATGTATTTTTCTGTTTTGTCTTGCTTTTTTCCCCTTGAAAAGTCCAATGGAATTCTTTTAAAAGCTCATACTCATGCTTATTAAAATGCTGGAAGGAATAGGCATACAGCAGTAAGGGAACTCTGTGCCTCAGCAGCTTTCTTAATAGTCTGTTTTCTGTGCAAAAGATCCTTGTTCCAGATCATCTGAGGTTTTAATGTTGGTTGCAGAGCACTTAGAACGATGCTGCTTCTCTGTCTCTAGATTTTATTTAACACCTGGAGCTTTGAAGGCATAGAAGAGATGATTTCTGTATTGAAAGTGGTTTATCATGTGGCTTTTAAGGTTGTAATGAAGTTGCTCAGTATATTTTAGGAAGTGTTTCTCCTTTTTAAGTCTGAGTTTCTTGCTATGCAAACTGTGGACAGATCATACATTGTTCATGTGGATGGCTGCCATGTATTTTGAGACGGACAATGTTGTTAAATTCCTAATAAAGTAACATCAAAAGCTCCACTATTTTTGGGGAGGGATTCAATTAAAAACCATTTTTGCTGTAAAGACAGATGCTCAAGTCACTTATCATGTTGGAACCTCAAGTTTTTGAAGTGGAGAACATTCACTTAAAATATATTTTCAGTCATTATTTGGACGATAGAGCCATAAATGAAAGAGACCATCATGACCGGAGATATGTTGAGGAATACAGAAATGACTTCTGTGAAGTGTATGACCACAGGCATTATCACAGAGACTATGAAAAGAGTCACCATCATCACTATAGCAAATCCTCTGGTCGGAGCAGGAAAAGTAGTCATAAAAGGAAGCATAAGAGACATCATTGCTCCAGTCACCAATCGCATTCGGTATGAGTAATTTTTAACTTTATTATTAATGAATTAGTGGTAATAGACTTCTTAAATGAGTGCTAGAGCTGCAATTCCTGATCCACGGTACTTTAAGAAATACATTATTAAAAAAGGATTTGTATTTATTTGAGTCTGTTTGTGGAGCATGTGAATATGTTGTTGGTTGAGGTTCTTGGATCAGTGTTGGGTGGAGGGTGGGATCATCAGTGCTAGGTGTACATTGGGAATGTAGGTGGTTGGTAGTCAAAATCACTGGGATTGACCTGAAAAATGTTGTCTTGAAATTGAAGACAGGTAGCTGTCCTGTTTTAAAGTACAGTTGTCACTTAACTTTGCAGCATAGTGAATTGTGTTTTTTCAGGTAGATTGTCAGATGCTATCCATCCTATTGCTAAAAGTAATTGAGATGACATGCCTTTTTAACTTGAATTGAAAATATGAATGTGCATGTCTGGTAAAGTGGTGTGAACAATTCTACACCTAATTCCAGAAAGCTTTGATAAGCCCTGTGCCCTGTCAGGGGCACCCAATGTCTTAGTGAGATGGGATAAGTTTGCTGCTTGCCTTCTTTGAAGGTGTGCTCTCTGAATTTCACATGATTGTGGTGATGCCCACTGATGCACCTACAGCTCCAGGTGTTTTATACCACTTTTCTGCAGTAGAACAGCAAGGTGTATTAGATTATATAATGCAAATTAAGGACTTCCAAGTAATTTTTCTGCCCTCTCTAAACATGGGGGAAGTAAAATTGTTTACATGAGTGGATGTTTTAAGAATAGAAACATTTCACCTGACTGAGAAGTTAGGTATGTAAGTAAATGCTGGTTTTTGCTATTTGCTAGCAAAGTATTAGAAATAGCAGTGTTGCACTCTTAATCTGTCTTCAATTAAGCCACTGTTTGAGAGACAAAATTGTGTTGTTTTTTTTCTGTTGCTTATATCACTTTAAGTATTTATCTGAAAATCTGTTCCTTGCCATGTTTTTCTTCTGTAACATAAACTGTGCCCTGTGAATTTCTGGGGACTGAATTTGAAATTGCTCCTGCCAACTGTTCGTGGCCTGGTGTGTAACTGAATGCCTGAATATCTCCCCGCTGAATGAATTGCGTATTCTGCCCTGAATTCACTCTGATATATTGATTGGCTGGACGATCTTGGTGCCGTTTCCAGAAGAGTCACCGAAGGAAAAGATCCAGGAGTGTAGAGGATGATGAGGAGGGTCACCTGATCTGTGAAAGTGGAGACGTTCTAAGAGCAAGATGTATAGAACATTTTTCAACACTTTTAAAAAACTTTTCAGAAAAAAATCTGTTTAGAATAGTATGTCAGAGGAGGGGGGCTAAAGAAATCTCATTGCTCTTTTTGTTCTGTTTTTTTTTGTGCTTTTTTGTTTTTTTGCATATCTTCTTTTCTGTAGAATTTAAATACTGTGTTCAAAAAGTTCCAATTAGTAAATGAACTTGAGAGTAGAACAAGAGATAGTTTTTTGGCTAACTGTTTTCATGACTCCTGTCCAATAAAATAATGCATTCTGATGCTGAAATTTAAAGTAATTATGCTTTTGTAATGGCACATTTTTAAATCTACATTAATATGTTCATTCTCCTTCAAGTAGTTGTATAATTCTAACTTATCTTTGTTCTTTTTAGATGAAATTGTTGCGACTTTAGGAGAAGGAGCTTTTGGAAAAGTAGTGGAGTGCATAGATCATGATATGTAAGTGTTGGGTTATCTTTATCAGTAGAACTCATGATAAAAGATACTTAGATCAGAAATTAAAACTCGAGGACATTTTATTTAAGAGGAAGTTACAGTCCAAATGCCCTTTTTAATGATGAAGAACACTGTTTTGTTTCTACTGAACGCTGCTGCTCTAATTGCAGAATGTGAGAGCAGTTAAAGAGTGCAGAATTACTTTGGGAGACTTGAAGATACAGAGAAAGTACTTTTGGTTCTTAGTGAAAGTAGTTTCTGGAAAGGAGTTGCTTGGAATTGGTTGAACTGTAAATTGCTTTCCTCAGTTTTTGTAATCAGAATTATTCTTTAAAGTTTTTTTGAATCAACAGTAACCTAGTATCCAGTACTTTTTTAATAGAATGATTGCTTCCATGTGGTGGCATGTCTGGTGAAGAAGAAACTTAACTGTATTTCCATTAATTCTGTATGTTCTAACAGTTGTTAAGACTGTTTTAACTGTATATTTTGTATCAGCAGTTCTATGACATGGTTTTAGTACCTTTTCCTCTACCTTTGGCTTGTTTGTTTTGTCATTTCATAAGTAAAGTCTGTTCTGAAGTTCAAGATCATGTTGGAAGGGCACTGTTCTGAAGTTGTTAAAATTGAAAGAGCTCTACAGAGACAAAAATTGTCTAAGAGCAAGTGGGACAGAAGGAGCTGTGTCTGTGTTCCATTTAACTAACAACCTTTACATGTATGCGGGCAGGGCAGGGCAGTTATCGCTGGTATAAAATGCTCATAATCCTAACTTCAGAAATTACTCAATTCCCCTGATTCCATAGGAACACTGGAAAAGAGCCAGGACAAGTTGTGCAAGTTGCAGGGAAAAAAACCGTCACATTTTTGTAGTGTTTTTGTTCAAATGAGAACTTAGTTAATTTTTTAATCATTCTGGTGGCAGATTCCCAATGTTTATTCTGCTTCAGGTGAGATAGTAACACTGAAAAATGACTAATAAAGCACGTATTATAAGTATTTGAGAAAGGAAGTATCAGGATTACTTTTTTTATAAAAACTGTTCTGGTTGAGTGCAGCACGCTTAAATCAAATTGCCCTAATCCAACTCATAATTCTCCATGACCTTTAATCTTCCTGTGTTTCTTTTATTAAGAGCAAGCTGCTTTGGGGTTGTGGGTATTTAACAATAATTGATCTGGTTTGCCATGCTTTACTTTCTTTTCAAGGAGAGGAATGCATGTAGCAGTTAAAATAGTGAAAAATGTTGGTCGATACCGGGAGGCAGCCCGCTCAGAAATACAGGTGTTGGAACACTTGAACAACATGGATCCAAGCAGCAATTTGTAAGTATGAAATTTGAGTAGTCAGCATACCAAGGATTTAAGGGAAGTAATTATTCAGTAGATTTTAATTTGTTTTCTCTTTTTTTTTCTCTTTTAAGCCGCTGTGTCCAGATGCTGGAGTGGTTTGATCACCATGGCCATGTCTGCATTGTTTTTGAGCTACTGGGGCTTAGTACTTATGACTTTATTAAGGAAAACAGCTTTCTGCCATTCCACATTAATGACATTAGGAACATGGCCTATCAAATTTGCCAGTCTATAAACTGTAAGTAAATTTCAATACTCGTTTCAGATACATGGGTGTGTTTTGGTTTATCCTTTAGGAATTTAGCATGTGAATTATGGAGTACTGTTCTCTTTTTCCTTGTAGTTCTACACCATAATAAACTAACTCACACGGATTTAAAGCCTGAAAATATCTTGTTTGTGGAGTCTGATTACATAGTGAAGTACAATGCCAAAATGGTAAGTTTATTCTTTGTTTCTCCCAACTGGAATTGCACTATTTCTGCCTTCATTGAAACTTCTCATTAGAAAAAAAAAAAAAAAACCAGAAAAAACTAAGACATAGGTAACAAGTATCTGAAGTTAACTTAAGGGTAACAAAAGAGGAAAAGAACTCTTGTTACTGCCAATGGTCTTTACTCAGCTTTTTTGGATATTGTGATGAAATCACTCTGTTACCCGCTCTTCTTTCTTGGAGCATTGAGCTGCACAGGAATTAAAGTACTTGGAGGACGTGTTTTGTTACACATTGTATGCTAGCTGGTACTTTGAAGATAATGTGATAATGCCTTTTGCCTAAGCACGCTTTTAAAAAGCATTAACGTTTTGATTTCTTGCAGAAACGAGATGAACGTACTTTAAAAAACACAGACATCAAAGTCGTTGATTTTGGAAGTGCAACTTTTGATGATGAGCATCATAGCACATTAGTGTCTACAAGACATTATAGAGCTCCTGAGGTTATTTTAGGTCAGTAAAGAACTCTTAAACCTTTTGAAAGTTCAGATGTCTTTAGTTTATAAACCTGAGTATAGTTGTTCATGGTTCTGGTAATCAGTCATCTCTCAGGTGGTGGTGGTAAAATTATTGAGAGTTAGCAGTGAAAGAAGTACTCTAAAACCAGAAACAAACACCAGGGTTTGAGGAGGGTGTGGGGAGTAAGTTGGGCATCAGTAAATGTGTGGAAACTGGGCGTGTGCTTTGTGGGTTACAGATTTTGGTAATATAGTAAAAATTAAACCAAACTTTGCCTATTTTGCAGCTCTGGGATGGTCTCAGCCATGTGATGTGTGGAGTATTGGTTGTATTCTGATTGAGTATTACCTGGGATTTACAGTGTTTCAGGTGTGTACATAAGCTTAAATAGAATGTGTTTCTTACAGACTACTGATTTTAATCTTTTAAAGACATGCACTTAACTGTGTATAAAAGGCATAACCCCATGGGCCTTTAAAGATTATATAGAAGAGATTGAAAAGCCAGCATCCATACAGGAAAATGTTACATCTTGGATGTCTCCTTCAGAGTATCTAAGATGATCTTTTCTGGCATTTTGAGTGAAGACTGGCATGATACTGCTGGATTTAAGAGTAAAGAAAACACTTGTACAATATTTGGTATATGAACTGTTGTTCAAGGGTCATTCTGACTGTGGAAAGTGTTGTATAATCTGTGTTGCACAATCTGTTTTCAATAATTGAAGGTGGCAGTGTTTAAAGATATTGTGACAGTGCTCTGGCAAAATCTTGTTTTTGCAGTTTGGGTGTTGTTACCAAGTGGCTCAGGGGAGAAAAATGTGCTAAGTGATTTCATTGCTTTTCCCACACAGACTCATGATAGTAAAGAACACCTGGCAATGATGGAAAGAATACTGGGGCCTCTGCCCACTCACATGATCAAAAAATCCAGGTATGTTCATTAGAGAAGTGGTAAGTTACCTAATATTTTCTCTTGCAAGAGAAATTGCTAGGTTGCCATTGTGAGCTATGAGTTGCTGCAGATCAACAGAGATTCATGGGGTTTTTTTACCTTATGTAGTTGACAGTAGTCCTCTTTTGTGATTTTAGTATGAATTGTCAGCCTCTTGAACTGTAACTTGATCGTGAATGTTTCTAAGTCTTTAAAGCTAAGTTTGGTATGGTCACCAGAACAGTATTAGACATCAATTTTTCTTTAAACTCTGAGAATAAAGAACATGTCATCATAGTCATTACTGTGAAGAAGAAGAGGGTCCTTGCTTGCTAATACAGCTGTCATCATCTTCTACTGCCCCTCCATATCCCTCAGACATGTGCTTCAGTGATCTTTCTCTCTTCCTCAGAGATAACTCCATGCAGCAGGAGTTTCTCACTTTCATGGCAAGGAGAAGCAGCCATCACAGGGTTCTCCCCTGACCCCTCTATGTCCAAAATTTGGAGGTCCTGGGATTTGATGCTCTGTTTTTTTTCTTGCATAAGCTGTCCTCTTGCCAGCTTGTGTAGATAATTGTGTAACTCATGTTAGAGTAGAATCACAGTAATTCTGGGTTGGGTAATGTATATTGTTTGTTACAGTTTTCCAGCTGATTATAGTGCAGTATGAAAAACAGAGAAAAGCTTGTAAAGGAGCAATTGCAATAGATTCAAGTAATAGTAAGAAAAAAAAATACTATTTCCTAATTATTGTGGCAGCAGTAATAAAAAAGCAGCAGAGGGACTAAAAGAAATGTTAGCTCCTAAATGCAGAGATATATGCAGGAACCCTTAAAGGTGTTTTAAAACTTGAAAGAGCGTCTGCTTGCTGTGTGCACTGACACCAACTTGCTATCATTTCACTTGTCATGCAGGAAACATTATTTTCACCATGACCAGTTGGACTGGGATGAACACAGCTCTGCAGGCCGGTACGTCAGGAGACGCTGTAAGCCCCTGAAGGTAGGAGACAGCATTTTTATTGCTCTGTTAGACTGCAGTTGTGAAAGCTCTCTCTAAAGTACCTCCTGCTTTTTTCTTTCAGGAATTCATGCATTGCCAAGACACAGATCATCAAAGTCTGTTTGACCTTGTTCGCAGAATGCTGGAATATGACCCAGCCAAAAGAATTACTCTTGATGAAGCCTTGCAGCATCCTTTTTTTGATCCATTAAATAAATAAATTCAAAGACCTTCTATGCTTCTTCAAGGAGATTTCCTAGACTGTGTCAGTCAGTCAGCAGAGGTTGCATGAAACTTTTGTAAGCTTTAAATTATTTTGTACAGTTAAGTCTGTAAATAATTACATATGTTTTGTATAACTGTTATGTTTACCTTGTTGAGCAGTTGTAGTCTTATGGGTATCAAAGTGAAAAATAAAAGTAATTTTCATTTTTGAAAGCCTTCATCACTCTGCTTTTACAGATGATGCTAGTGGACTCTGACTGTAGGTGAGGAGTCTGGGCTAGCTGGAGGAGTTCTGGAAACTTTCCCCAAAACTTCCTTTTGTTAGTCATGAAGATCCCCCTAGTTATGCTGTATATAACAGTTCGATGACATTTTGAAACGTGGTTGGGAACAGTGTATATCCTAAGTAGGTAGCTTTTGTGGGTCACCTTTTTCCCAGATTTTATGTTACAAAGCATGCATTGCTCCCCAGCCAGCTAATTAGTTCTTGGAAACTTGTCTGATGCTTTTAGTATTCATAGCTATCTTATTGGTTATCGTCTGAAAAGTAACACTTTCTACTTTTAATATAATTTCTAGTCCTTAAATATGAACATTTTCGTGCTAAGTTTTTTACTTAAAACTGCTGCAGACAAATACAGCCTGCCACAGAATTGTGGCATGTTTAAGGTCTTGCACTAATGGGATCATTCTGAAGTCTTCAATGTGTATTTCTGTGGAGCTTTATTTGTATTTACTGGTAAATGAAGTGACCCTGGGAAGTGAGAAACACTGGCCTTGAGACTGTACAGGGTGGAGGTGGCTGGGTTCTCAGTTGTGTCTCCTGAACTCTGGTATGGGGTTGAGAAGAAAATGGTGCAACTTACCAGGACCCATTAATGTACTTTGGTAGTTTTGGGGGTTCCATGTCTGTAAGTTGATGGTTTTTACTCCAACACTCTTAATCCATTTGCCACTCGATGGGTGGCTTGCTGAGCAGTGGGAAGGAAGCCCTCCATGGAAAAGTTCATTCTGACTGTAATAAGTGAGTTATGGCTAGCTATTTTAAACTTGACTTCACTGCACAAGCCTTTCTTCAAAGGAAGGAAACTAAACTTTCAACTCCACAGGAGCCTGACTTCAGGTTTTGTACTTGCTGAGTTAGCCTTAATGCACAATAAGATTTTAAACTGATGTCAAGGAGGTTTCATTTGCAAGAGGCTCCAGACGTGCATATCTGAGCTGGGGTAGAATAGAGCTGGGCCAGGCTTTGAAAGCTTATCTCTGTTACCAGTGCCACCTCCTGGGCTTGATTGCGGCTCATCATAGCCAGCTCCTTTCCTCGGATGTGGGTGTTGATGACATTGTTTCTGCTTGGTGTGACAGAAATTGTAACAGTCTGTGCCTTGCAGGTCAGCTCGGTGGGACTGAGCAGGACGAGTAAATTCCTTCTCCCCGCAGCACTTTACATCCCCCAGCTTCAGAGGCCAAGCAAGGACTTGGCTGAGTGTATCAGCTAAGCAATGCAAATCAAAGGCAGATGGGGGGAGAAAAGTTTATATGCTGCTATAACAATAAAACTGTAACCATAAAACAGTTCTATTGAAATTAGGGAAAGATGGTGTGCTCTTCCTTAAAGAGTGCTTCTAGCTGTTGATGTAGGTACTGAAATTTGTTGTGCTTGGTTAAGGAGATACAGCTTAGTCCTATTGTAAAGCCAGTGCTCAGTCCTGCCTTTTCCTTCAGTGTCTGGGTATCAGGGCTGTGTAGAAGGCTCAGGTCACAGGACAAGATGCTTTGCACCCAAGCATCTCCCTCAAAAGGATGGCACTCTGTGTGTTCTGCTCTCTTGGATCTTGTAAGGAAGGTCTTGGCAAGCTCATACAAAGGAGAGGGGGGAAAGGAAGGAAGAAAGAGGGTCTCACAGAAACCTGGAGTTTTCTTTTTATCTTCAAGATACTTAAGAGAGAAGGAACTAGTTGTCAGCAAATGCTATGGATTTGCCTGGTTTAACTGCTCTGGAAATAGCTACAAGAAGCCTGTGTTTTTCCCTGTGCACATATGTGAGTTTTATTAACAAACTTAATTAGAATCTGACATTGGTAATGTTACTAACATTGTAGCATTTCCTAAATCTGTCCTAGGCTTCAATCATCTATTCCAGAAGCAAGAATTACTCCTCTAAGCGCAAGTGTCCAGGGGGCAAAGGAATTTGTGTACCATGTGCTTAGAATCTAGACAAGCATTACGTTGCAGGAGGATGTTTTATAGGTAAGTTAAGAGTTGTGATGCTCTGTGTGAACAGCAAGGAAAAGTCACGACAGACTATGTGGATGCTCGGTGCTTAGCTGTGAGCAGTTTTCTCTCGTTCAAAGGCTCAGGAAGATAACAGTGAGTTACAGTGCCTGGTGGGGTTCCCGTTACGGTCTCTTCTCAAACCGATCGCGGTGCAGACGGGCTGTAGGGCAGAAGGTACGAAGCTCCCGGCCGGGTGCAGGTCGCACCCTCCAGAGGAGCCGGGGCCGGGCGCAGCCGCCGCCCGCCCGCTCTCCCGGCTGGGGGGAGCCCGCTGGAGGGCGCCCGGCCCGCGCCCGCCGCCGCCCCCGCCGCGGGCAGCGCTGCTACCGGCACCGGAGCGGGGACCGCAGCGGGGACCGGAGCGGGGCCGGCCCGGCAGCAGGCCTGCGCACTGTCCACCAGTCTACAGATATACTAACCGCACGGAGGGGGGCTACTCGACAGAACCAGCACCACGCCCGTGCAGCACAAGGCCAAATCTAGCACCCCAAGGGCGCGGGGTCCGCGGGCGGGGCGGGGGATCGGGGGCGGGGGGAGAGCTCGGTTCCCCGCGGGGGGCCGGGCCAGCCAGGGGGGTGGGATCTACTCCGCGTAATCCCCCACGGGGGGCGGCGGGCCGCGCTCGGAGCATCCCCCCTTCCCCAGCGCGGGGGGTGGAGGCGGCGGGGAGCGCCAACCCCGCTTCCTCCTGTTTATCGACCGGGCTGGCGGGGCGCCGGCGAGCGCAGGAGAGCGGCCGCCCCGCAGCTCCGGCCCCACGCCTCGCGGCGACGCACGGGGCGGCGCTGGATGCGCCGCGGCGGGAGTGCGGGCGGCAGCCTGAGCGGGACCCCCGCGCAGGCGGCGCGGCGCGCGGCGCGATGGAGCGCGGGCAGCGGCTAGCGGCACCGCCGGCGCGGCGGGCACCGCCACCTCACGCGCCTGGCCTGCTCGCTCTCGCTGACGCCGTGGCCGTGTGCCTGCTGAGGCGCCCAAGACGGGCGGAGCTGCAGGGCGGCTGGCCGCCGCGCTGGAGGCGGAGCCGGGGAGGCCGCCGGGCACGGGCCGGCTGCTGGACGCGCTGCAGCCCGGTGGAGCAGCTGTTCGCGAGTTGAGATGCGATGCGCGGAGGAGCGGCCTGAGGAGGACCCGGCGACAGGCTCGGGGAAGGCGTCTTCCGGACCACGCTCCCTGCGTGGAATGAACTCCGTGTGTCACCGGCTTCTCCTGCTTTCTGAAAAAACTTCATCACTTTTACCAAACTTTCCCCGGTTGTTGCTGCCGTTGCCATGAATTAGGCGTTAGGAAGGCGGGCAGAGACAACCTGTTTAGGAAGAGAAAACGCCCCAGGTGAAGAGCCGGCAGTCGAAAGTTTACAGGACATG